>CM060433.1:31848779-32268779 GCA_030545235.1 Helianthus tuberosus | reverse complement strand
CAAGTCTGTGCTTCGATTTTGTAAGTTTTTTTTTTAGGAGCACTTTGTAAGTTAAAAAATTATCTTATCAATGGTGTGTTTCCCTATAAGTTGACTTTTATTGTTTGATTATATCAGGTGGCGTACAGGTCAGATGGAGAAATCATCTCGGCATTTGACATGGGCATATCAGATTCGTGGAGAATGCCAAATGTTACTTTGTCCGTGAAAATGAGGAATATAAAGCTGAATTCGAATATCGAGATGTATGGACCATGTATAATATTATATGCTTTCAATCCACTGTCTTTACATATGATCTGTGTAATGTACTCGCTGCCATAATCTTTTTTATTTTTGGTAATTCGGTCTGGACCTCTGCTAAACTGCCTGGGAGGAGGAACCCGTGGGACTTGCATGGTGGAGGTATTTATGTATCCAGTCACATCAGGTTAAATCGAGTTTTATTAGGATTATCATCTTGAGTTGTGTTAATTATTATCTCAGTTATTGAAGGGAAGGAGTTGCTTAGTCTGCGGACAGAGAAAGAGAAACCGGAGCTGTGCCGATAACGGTTTCATGATGTTTTCAGCATTCTGCTACAACTGTTAGATGATGGGAAGATAACGGATTCCCAAGGAAGAACCATTAGTTTCACAAATGCAGTTGTTATATTGACACCCAATATAGGATCGCATTGTATACTCGAGACTCTTCAAACCACATAAGGCAGCAAGGATGCAGTTTATAATTTAATAACACAACAGGTTGCTAATTGAGCCAGTCAAACTTTTAGACCCGATTTCATGAAACAGATCGATGAGTACATCGTTTTCCAACCTTTTGATTACACACAAATCAAAAATATCATCGAAATCCAGGTACGATTCCTCATTTAGACATTAATAGCTTAATCATCTAGAAGAAACATGGTTATTGTTGTTCTGTAGTTGAATCATGTGAAAGATCGGAAGGCGGTGAGGAGTTTTTGCTGTTGAGCATTGATCTCAAATGGTGCATCCATGATGAAGAACAATGGCCACATCAGGGTCATCGGCGATGCCACCTTGTGGTAGCACACGGAATTGCCAGAACCTAACCGGACAACCGGCCCTTCCCGAAACCTTGATGCCAAGTTCCTCTTTTTGTCTGGCATCGCCTTCTCTTTCTCTCTCTGACGTCGATGTCGAGGTTTTGCAGATACAACGAGGACATGTGTCAACTCTAAACATAGACGTGGATTCACCGCCCACATCAGCGAATAGGACAAGAAACAGAAGAAATTCTATATTCGTTACACCAAAGAGGCTATTGATGTTCTCGGGAAACTAGGGTTTGACTCGGAACTTTTGAGCCTGACCCATGAAAAAAAATGATTCAGTAGTTGGTTGAGGATGAGGTTTCAATGAGGATACTGCGAGGAGATTTTAGTGAAGATGATACATATGATTGTTGGCACATCAGCAACGGTTAAGGATGGTGTTCATATCAGGATATTTGAGAGGGAAAACGGAAGAGGACATGGTTGCAAATAATTGAATGAAGGGCATGTGAGTTGTTAATAGATGGTTTTAGTATTATTAGTTACGTTCAAGTGCAACTAGATTATTTGTTCCACATTGTTTTTCACTTTTTCCTATGGAACTATGTTACTGCCTAACATTTCTTTTACTCAAGTTTTTACGCCGTGGAAACTTAGTTATATTCCTGTATCAACATTAATTCTAGTTGTAGGGACCACAAATCCCTACATTATTTATTTGATAACTGCTTAGTTAGAATTGCCCTACAGTTTGATAATCTTGTGTATTCGAATGAAGGCTTGCTAAGTTTGCAAGATGTTCAGGAGATTGTGGAAACATAATATCAAGAACAAGAAGATGTTAAAACCTTAGTATGATGATGATCTTCCAGTGAAAATTGCGGTTGTTCATGGCGGTGATGATGACGATCCTTTAATGAAAGATGAAGTTGTTATCGATCTAGATGATTAGATAGTAGAGATGAAGATTGCTGTCAAGGAACAAATACTAAAGAATTAAGATTCCAAAACGCTAGTTCTAACTCAACAAAGCCTAACATGTATTTTTAACATCATTTTCATATTAATATTTAAAACATTTTCACTATCTTAAGTAGAAAAGATCTCAAATTTATTTAAAAGTGTAGTAGGATTATAATAAGAATCAAATATACAAAAGTTACCAAAGATGTTTGATTCAGCGGTCAAAAGGACTGTTATTCCCTAGTGGAGACGTAAGTTCGATTCCCGCTTGAACCATTTTCAAGGGATATCATCTGGGTGAAGGGACGAATCGGGGTTTTAAACCCGGTTCAAACCTGAAAGGGGGCAAGGATTTATGGATTTCATCCGGTTCCCGCGCATCAGGGGGCACGATCTCATGGCGGGCGACGAGTCGACCTTGGACATAGCTTCGAGCAGGGTGAATTTACACATGAGATTCTTTGTATATATATATATATATATATATATATATATATATATATATATATATAGGGAGGAGCTCATGCGAGAACCACCCTTATTGTGAGAACCTTGAGAACCAATGTGAACACAACCTAAAATAGCTAAAAAAACCTAAAAAAAACCTAACCCCCACCCCCCCCACCCAAAAACCTAAACCCCTCACCCCCCCCCCCCCCAAAAAAAACCTAAACCCCCCCCCCCCCAAGCTAAAAAAACCTAAAAAAACCTAACCCCCACCCCCCCCCCCAAAAAAAAAACCTAAACCCCCCTTCCCCACCCCCCAAAAAAAACCTAAACCCCCCCCCCCACCCCCCAAGCTAAAATGCTAAAAACTAAAAACTAAACCCCCAAAAAACCTAAAAAAATCTAAAAAAAATCTAAAAAAATCAAAAAAAAATCCAAAATTTTTTTTTTGATTTTTTTAATATTTTTTAGGTTAAAATCGCTACTTTTCGAAGCCAAAAAAAAAATATATATTTTTTTTTAAAAAAAATTTAAAAATTTTTTTTTTTTTTTTTTTGGGTTCGAAAAGTAGCGATTTTAACCTAAAAAATATTAAAAAAATCAAAAAAAAAAATTTTGTGTGATTTTTAGCTATTTTTAGGCATTTTTGGTGTGTTCACATTGGTTCTCGCGGTTCTCGCAATAAGAGGTGGTTCTCGCATGATCTTCTCCCTATATATATATATATATATGGGAAGTTTCAAATGAAAACCACTAGTTATTGTGAAAACTCGAAAACTAATTAAAAAAGCAAAAAAAACATACCAAATTTTTTTTTGCATACCAATTTACGCAAGTTTTTATATATATATATAAAAAAAAAATTTGTAGTGCACATGTGTATGTGTACTACACATGTGTATTATTACACATGTGTACTACAAATTTGTTTTTTTTTAAAGTTTTTTTATATAAAAAAAACCTGCGATTTTTATAAAAAAATTGGAAAAAAAATTGGTGTGTTTTTTAGGCTTTTTTTAGTTAGTTTTCGAGTTTTCACAATAAAAGTGGTTTTCATTTGAACCATCCCCTATATATATATATACGTAGAGGCCGGTTATCATACAAATACACTAATCGTACATTATGTACGCTACAACCACAACCGTCAGATCATCTCATTTAAACCGCGTGTTTAACTATTAAATTAATCAAATTAAAATTAATAAAAGAAACCGCCAAGGTTAAAATCGTCCAATGCGAGATCAAAACCCCTGATAATCAGCACACAATAACTCACAATCATACTGTAAACCCAAAATCAACATTGCATTCTCCTTCTCCCAAGTTCCCTACTACTCTCCGTTGCAATTTAACTAAGATTCATGAGTTTTGAGAAACGAAGCAAAGCAAACAATGACAGACCACAAGCGAAGAAGATGAATCCCGGTATCGATTGACATTTGCGATTTTATAATGGAATATACAGGGACTTTAATGTCAAATGCGATTTTGATTGTTTATTAAGGTTTTAGACTGAAACATATAGTTTTATAAGATTAGGTATTGTTCATAACTACGATTTTGTTAGGGTTTATGACTGGTATGGTTATTTATTAGGTTTTGCATGATTATGGAGTTTTCTTAATGATAAGCTGATATATGTGCGATATTATATAGGGTTTTGTGAGGGTTTTGTATTACAAATGCGATTTTATATGTAAAGTTTTGTTTGTAGAAGGTTTTTTTGACTTAGGTTAGGTTGAGCATGCGAATTGATAAAAACCTCCTGCGATTTCATATGATTAGTTAGTTTTAGGGGATTATATGCGATTTTATATTTTTTAGTTGTCTAAAGCATGCGATTTATAAAGATTGGCTAGTTTTGGTAATGCTTAACTAAGACATGCGAAATGATAACTCATTCATGTGATTTTATCACTTAATGACTTAGGGTACATGATTAACTGATTGTAACACCCCGTGTTTCTGAAGTCAAAGTCAAAGTCAAGATTGAAGTCAAAGGAAGACAAGATTGCTAATTGTGATCTGTCTCTCCTTGCTCAATTCCTGTTTTGACTTCTTTGACTTGTAAATAGCCTATTTTACTTTGATTTAGTTGTATTATGTGGAGTATCTGTTAATAATCGCATAGTAATCGCTATTTATCGCATGTTTAATCGCTTTATCGCTATCGCAATCGCACTCGCAACTCAAATTACGCATTTTGGTTATTGTTATACGTGTGTGTGTGCCTTATGTGTTACTTGTGCATGTTTAAATTATGTTATGTGTGGTAATCAATCGAATCGCAATCGAACTCAATTGCAATCGAAACAGTATGATAATTGGTAGAGAAGAGATAGTGCGAGATATGAGTAGTTGGGATTAAAAGTAATTTGACTAGGAAATTCTATCGCATCGCAACGCTCGCAATCGAAGTCGAAACTTCAAAAATCATCGCGCCGAACACTCGAACGAGGTGACTGATCGACCAGGCGACCAGCCGATCGACCAGCCGACCGATCGGATTGCCGTCCGATCGGACGGGCTGTCCGCACGGGCTGTCTAGCCGATCGACCAGCTCTTTCCTCTTTGGGTAACCCTATAAATACCCCATGTCACTTTCATTCTTTCCACTTTTGGCAAGTGACGTCCGACCCGTGCTCCTACTCGTTTTTTCCTTCGATTTCTCGCAATTCCGGTAAGATCTCGTCCTAAATCTTGTACTTCCTTAATCTACACGCACTCCTACACCTTTCTATCTTTTGAATCTTAACCTTTAACCGTGAAATCATCAAGATTCAAGGTGTTCTAGGATGATGTCATAATATGTTCTTGAAGAACTTCATGTTTTGGCCTCAATCTACCAAGGACAACTTAGATCTAACCGATTTCCACATAAACAAACAAAGATCATTCATAGATCTCAACATATTCACAATGAAAGGGGGTGAAAGATGGTTTTCAACTTTCTTTCAACTCTTTTACACTCAATGCACTTAAAACCGATAGAATCGGAACTCGTGATGGCTTACTACTCATTAACGTGGTTGTGTTGGTTCAAAATCCGTATTCTATCCATGAGATTATCGATTCCGGGTTAAACATGGAATGTCGTCTTGAACCGTCCACTGATCGGGTTTGGGTGATTCCTGTCCGATCAGGAGCACCAAGTATTGACGAGGTTTCTGTTGCTTAACACGTTATCAAAATATCTCGATAAAACGACAAACTATCAAAAACAACCAAGTGTAAGATGAACAGGTTAACCAGGATGGAGTGCCGTCCGAACGGACTGCTGTCCGAACGGACAGCCAAACCGTACGACTGGCCACCCGTACGACTTGCACCTTGGACCCACACTTAACCATTTTTGCCAACACTTGAAGTCTGAATGTTGAACGACTTGCTGTCCGATCGGACTACCATCCGATCGAACTGCCAACCGAATTATGAGACATTCTAACTTCAACACTTAAACAATTTTCAACATGTTCAATGCACCAAGGATGCCACCCGACCGAACGACCGTCCGATCGAGTGACACCCTGCTGTGAACTTGTTCTCACTGAAGTGCCAAACAAACGGGTTGTCGTCCGATCGAACGACCGTCCGATCGACCAACCTGAAAGGTAGAGGTACTTTAATGTTTTCAAAATACTACAACGAAAACTTCAAAAGTCAAGTCATCATACACAAACATATCCTTCTCAAAGGAAGAAATAATCCACTCGAACAGTCATCCGACCGGACGACTGTCCGAACGGACTACCAACCGCACGACTGGCTGTCCGATCGAACTACCATCCGAACGGACTGAACCACTTGTACCTTGCATCGTTTTACGTGTCGCTTATCTTTATACTATCGTTCTGATCAGGCTAACCTTACTCTCTAGCGCTCCCTTCAATCCATCATCGTTGTGAGTATACTCGATCCCTTTTTGCTTTACGCACTTTTGGGTGTTACATACGTTACTTATACTAAATCACATCGAACACACTACACAATACTTTAAACGCTAACCGTTACCGCATGTTATACGTGACTTAATGAATGCTTGTTTGTTATGTTTACACATGGAATGCTGTCTACCTACCTTAGCAACGATAGTACTATTAGTTTGGACTCAGCACCCGTTCACTCGGGGGTTGTTAAGGACAATTATTTGCATGGATTACAGTGGTGATCATGTATTACGAACTGCCTTCGGCAGTCAACCCGTAGTTATTGGTATCGATAGGTTCATGTTGATAACTAACATGCCTCATTTCACTCTGTGTACGTGCTGGTTATGCGTAACGCTTTCGAACTCTATATGCTATTATCAAACTTGTATGCTCACCTTTACACTATGTGTATTGACTTTTACTTTAACGTATGTGACAGGTGCTTAGAAAGTTTACATGCTTAGCTTGCTGTGAAATTGAGGCTAGGAAAGGTCTAGGATGCTCTCTGTGCTGTGATGAAATAGAGGCTAGGAAAAGAGGTCCTAGAAACCAATAAATAAACTATCTATGTATAAATCTGAGTTGTCGGAACAGAACTACTTGACTAGATTTGTCTGTAATAATTTGTTTGCCTTTTGAGACATGGTATGGGACATGTTACTTTAAATTAATTGGTAATGATAATTGTTATGGAAACTTCTGGACAATCTGTTTCGCTCAGTGCCATGCCCTGATGTTTCCGCCATCGGTTGGGGTGTGACACTGATAAATGCGATTTTATAAAGGTTTTTGACTGATAGCATGCGATTTTGTAGAAATAGATTCTGATGATGACTTTGAAGGCCCAATATCAACACTGATAAAAGTTAACAAAATAGAAAAAGAAGGATTGTTAAAGAAAGTTCTGAAGAGGATGACTTTGTTAAGCCATTCCCAAAAAGGAAAAAAAGATGACAGGAAATCTAAGATGCAGACAAAAAACATTCAAAAAAGGTGGAACCACCTAAAACAGAACATAGGGAATTCTTCGAATACAGCAACGAAGCAATACTGCTGAGATGCCAACCTAACTCATATATGGATACTGTGAAAAAAATTTCAAAAAAACAGGTTGATGAGGTGAAGAATATGGGATTTGGAGCTATTCTAGATATGAATATCAACCATATTTCGACACGATTGGCATATTCACTAGCCAGAAACTTTGACGAGAAGTTCGATACGCTAAACGTAGGAAAACACCAAATAAATATAACATCGGACACAGTTTATGAGGTATTTGGAATACCAAAGGGGCCAAAGCAGGTTGAAATAATAGTCGATAAGAGAAAAGTTAAAAAGCAGGAGAAAATTGAAAAAGAGTAAAGAACCGGGAAATGCTGTCAGGGATACATTCATCAGCCAGTGGGGGGGGGGGGGGTGTGACAACCCGTAATTTACGGCTCCTAATTACGTGATTAACATGTGATTAACGCGATAATAAATAGTGTTTACAGCGCAAATTAACTTAATTAGGCCTTTGGAGTGCCCAGGAACGTTTATCCGACTTTACAGTGCGCGAACGGTGGTTTACAGAGAAGCCTGTGAAACGTTAAACGGCAACGGATTGAAACCGTACAAGATACTGATGACGCCGTCAAATAATAAATTTTTACGATATATTTTAGCTTCGTAATAAAATTTTAGTGATTTCAGTCGAAACCGGATCGAAAAACGGATCAGAAACGGCAAACGATACAATTTTTCGCGATTATTACCGTGACCGACGAACGGGCGCGCAAACAACGACTACCAACCGCATTTTTGGGTATTTTAATTTTTGTCGTTAAACGGAGTTCGGGTTTTGACAACGGGTCTCGTAGGAAATTACGGGCCACTTATTCACGAGATGGGCTTGTGGGCCCTGGGCCCAAGCCTAAACCTACACATAATATACTAATCTTTACTACAAGATTTTTGCTTATGAATCCTTCCAAAAATCCATTTGAGATCTAGATAAAATCTCAAGACTTGAGAATCCGCTCAAAATATTACCAAGATCTCATGAAGATCTCTATAAATACTCATGCTTATATTTTATCTATCTACACACACAAACAAGATATGCAGACATATCTTCTACACCCTCATCTCTCTTCTAAAACATAAGCAGACAAACCCTCATGTCTTCTCCTCTCCCTCTCTCGATCAAACTCACACAACAAACACAGAGGAACCTTCTCCTCTTCACAAACAAGACCCAACCCAACCTCTCGATCTCCTCTCCCTTCTCCACGAAGATCAGGCCGGCGGAGCTCCGGCTGGTCAGACAGTCCGGCGACAACCACAGGGAACCGACGTGGCTGCCGGTGGTCCTTTCAGGCGAAGACACCCCCCCTGCTCCCTTTCTTCTTCGATTCACGATCGGAGCACCACCACCACTGTCCGGTGGTGGTGCGGCGGCTTCAAGCGGAGAAAGAGAGAGAGAGAGCTGCAGAGATGAGAGAGGAAGATCGGAAGAAGAAAGAGAAAACCGGCGGGGCCGGTGTTGTTTTTTTTTCTTCGGCAGAACCGCCGTGTGCGGCGGCGTGAGGGCGGCCGGAGACCCGGTCCGGCGGATTGGTTCGGGTTCAGGTCACGGCTCAGTCATGGGTCTCGGGTTCGGGTGCGGACCAGTCAAAGGCAGTCAACAATGGTTCAGGTTCGTCTCAAGTTCCGATTTTGGCTCGGATTCTCATGATCGGTTCAACCGCGTTCAGATGGGATGTTGTTTCGGTTTAAGCTTTGGTCTCGGCTCGGAGACAGGTCAACAGGAGTCAACCACGGGTCAGCGGGTTCGACTCATGGATTCCGGTTCTCGGCTCAGGTGCAGTTCGGTTCCTCTCAAAATTCAGATCAGGTTCATTTCAGTTTCGGGAACCGGGTTTTATTTCGGGTCAGACTTCGAGTTCTGGTTCAGATTCGGTGTCGGGTCAGATTACGTGTTCAGGAAGCGGGTCACAGTTTCGGGTTCGGTTTGGTCTAGTGGTCAGCTTCAGAAGCGGTTCGGGTTGACTCGGTCAACTCAGCGAGTTGACTCGGTCAACTCAGCATGTCGACTCAGCTTGGTTCAAGCTTCGGTTCGGGTCTCGCGTTTTCGGTCAGACGGTTCGGTTGACTCGGTCAAACCGAGTCAACAGCGGTCAAACAGTCAACAACAGTCGACTCGGTTACACTCGGTCAACACTCAGTCAACTCAGCTCGGGTGCAGTCAACAATTCTGGTCAACTCGGTCAACCGTTTCAAGCACTTCGACACGGGGGTTTTGGTAATAAAAACGCGATTTCGTTATGTTACTTTAGTTTTATATATAAATTTTCGTGAACGAGCTCGAACCAGAATAAAATGATGAATCGATAGTTAAAGTATACGTTGATTTATTATTTCGGTTATATTAATTGATTATACATAAATGTTGTTTGAATATTGATTGAATTTTTGAAAAATAACGACAACTGGTGTTGTCGGGGTCGTCCAAAAACAGAGGAAACTCTGCCCGTTTTTCGAGAAAATCCGCAAACACAAAAGGCGTCTTATTATCGGATTCAAATAACCTTTTACAAAGACGATAATCTGGATATTATTTCGATAATGCTTTTATAAAATAAAACATGAAATAATATTTCCAACTCTTTTATTACTTTCGACAATCCGACGATTCTTTCATGAATATGACTTTTTATATTCACGTCAAACTCCTAAATGACATAGACATACACCTTGATAAATATCATACGAGACGTATATACGATACGAATTGGTTATACGTTATTTTCATACAAACTTTTGGAACATACACGTACGATTTCTCGAGACAACTAACGCGATTATAACAATATATTTATATACTTTTATATAAATATTCATATATTTTAAATCTCTCGAGAACTAAGTCTTTACAAGACTTATTAAACTATTACCGACATTAGGCGAAACCTAACGAGTATAACTTAATCGTTACTATTAAGTTATCAATTTACCGTTGAATCATTCGGTTAACGATTCGGTAGAGCTCAGACACGTAGTTTAGCTACGTTTATAATAGAAACTTATTAGATATTCCGTGTTAGGAATATTGTAGAATGCACGCTAGCGAGTCTCGTCTTGGAAACGACATCACGAAGTCGTATTTAGCTAGCTTTGCACAGGAATATTCAGGTGAGTTCATAACCCCACTTTTTACGGTTTTACATTTTTGTAAATGTTTTCGGGGTGGAAAGACATGCACGTTTTGCAAAAACATACAAAGTTTTGAACTAACGCAAAACTCGTATTTCTAAATCATATTACGAAGGGATTTCGAGGAACTCAAATGATTTACGAAAGGTCTATACTAAACATACCGGTTTTCAAACAAACGTATCTTTCGGAATATGCATACCCACAAATTCTAGTTTTCTAAACTACGGGTAAATACAAGAAGCACTCTTGGTGAGAACGAGTACCAAGTATGATGCGTTTTGAGTCAGGGTGGCCAGGGATCTGGTCAGGGTGACCAGGGATTCGGTCAGGGTGACCAGGGATTTATTTTATACATGGTATGGTTAGCGTAAGGAGGGTTACTACTTAGATCATGTGAGTGGGTAGGTGGTACTTGAGGCCATTAATCCTCATTGTAGGACCAAGGGGCACGATGCGGTAGATCTATCTGGGTGTAGCGAGCCCAGCCCCAGGCCCAGCAGAACGGACCTCGGGGTGACTATGTTCCCGACGCACAAATCCGCTAGGTTTGAGTCTTCCTACTTGCACTTCACACATATCAATGGCCTTGCAAACCATTGGTGATCTCTTTATTTCCTTATTTGCTACATACCAGGGACATATATACTTACAAAAATATTTGTTCATACAAATTAAATATCATGTTTTATACAAATTCAAAGCAGAGGGTTATGCGGGTATGGAGTCAAAGTCAGGGTGAGCATTGACGGTTTTACGAACATTACAAATACATGGTTTTTATGAACATACTGTGTTACAAACACAACGTTTCCATATAACTTGGCAAGAAAATGATTTTTAAATTCGTTTTCTCAATACTATTTCAAAAACCGGTTACTCCAAAGATTTATTTTAAATCTTTCACAACTCAAAAGATTTATTTCAAATCTTTTACAAACAAACTATGAACTCGCTCAACTTTATGTTGACTTTTTTCGCATGTTTCTTTCTCAGGTTACTTTTCTAAGACAAGGCACGGTTGGAATAGGAGAACCATTTGGAGACTCGAGTACTTAGCGGGCGTTCAATTTCTAGAAGTCTTTGCTTATATTTTCTTCCGCTGTGCAATGACGATACCAGTCCAGTCACGCCAATGCTCTGATGATTTCGGGGTGTGACAGGGGGAACACGAGAATTACTCATGGCTTAATTGCAAATACAATGGAAAATCAAAGAGATGGGGGGAGCCTGTTTAGATTAAATTTCCTTGTGTACTGGATGACGTTCTTTGCGGAGATTACAAAGGCAACAACTGCAAATGATAGATGTTTGCTTGGTGTAGAGGCTGTTGAGGAAATACAGAATCTAGATTAGTGCTCATTTCTACTTGACACTTTGCGTCGTACACGAGCGGGCTGGAAGAACTATAAAATACAGTTCGTGGGACCTGTTGCCTTTCTTACGGTATGCATTAGTACATTTCATAACATATTTAAAAGACTAGTTTGTTTTGTTATATAATTAAATGATCTTGCGATTTATACAGCTTTTATACACGCATGAGTACAACAAGAGGCTTAAACTGTTTGAGAAAGTCATGGAGATACCAGTTATTCGTTATATCACATCTTCGGAGATTGATAAAGTCGAAGAGCATATTTCGGATAACGGACCTGTGTGGACATCAAGTGAGAGTGAAAATGAAGAAGAAAATGAAGAAGAAGAGGGTCGTTCAACAGAGGAGTAGACACCACGACCACCGGTTGACACCACAATAAGCTACAAAAGAAGGACTGCACGTCCAGTACAAAACGTAGAAACCAAGGAAGAGCCAAACGATAACGAGAACATTGATGATTTCATGGATTTCAGTTTTGAAATCCATGAAATGTCTCAGTTGAACCTTGAGATGGGAGTTGGAACACAAACACAAAAAATGATGGATTATTGCAACACTCCTGTTCAACTTTCACCATCGGTAATCTACGACACAGCCCATGAACGAGAACGAGTGGCTTCGAAAATCAACAAAAAGGTAAGCGCAAAAAAATATTAATTTCACTTAATCCATTTATATTTAACATTTGAATTGATAGTATCTTAACTCGAAAAATATTACAGAACCTGTTGAAAAAAATGAAAGCCAATGTCAAAAAATACATTAAAATGGTTCAAGATGTTCAAGGGATGAACAACTTAGTTTCAGAAGCAAAAACTAAGTGTTTTTGGGATCCGGAGATTATGGAGGCCTGTAAGCAGTGGGATGAGACGCTTCGGAATAATCCCATTTGTGTGCCGCCTGATTCGGTTCAAGAGCATGAAACTGCACCCTCTCATGTTCATCAAGAGCCTGAAAATCCAGCTTCTGAAGTTCATCATGAAGTTACTACAAATGAAGAAGGTAGACAGAATGAAGAAGCTCAAAAAGTAATATCCAATGTTTTGGTACAAATGGCATCAGAAGGTAAAACATGCGATTTCAAAATTAACACATGCGAAATTATGTAAAAAATCACTATTTCTTATACACATGCGATACCTAAAAAAAACACATGCGATTTCTGCCAAACACTTCACATTTGATTTCGCATGCAATGTCATGTATACCATGCGATTTTGATTCTAATGTATTAAAATTCAATAATTTGTATCTATAAGGGTACTGCAGCCAGATGATGAAGGATTGGCAAATAAAGATGATGGAGGAGTGGCAGACACCCTTATTGCAAACATTCAAACTGTCGAAACGGGTGTATACGCTTACAAACCACCTGCCAAAGTTACAAAAACACTATATATTAGAAAAAAAAATAAAAAGAACAAAATATTATATTTCTTAACTTACTCTGGCCTGCAGAAAGTGGTGAAAACGAAACTGTTATCGAAGAAAAAGTGAAGTTGGCAGAATCTACACAAAACATTCAAGAAAAAGTTCAATAAAATGAGCCAGAAGTGGAAGCAGTTTCTTTAGGAGAAACTACACAAAAAGACCCTCAACAAACCGATTCAGGTATCGAAGTTGAGAAGGAACCGGAAGTTGAATGCCCTCAGGTGACGGCTGAGGAATTAAAGTCTGTTGAGCTGCTTTTGAGCTTGGGACCCAGACTAGAAGAAAATAGGAAAAAAAACCAGCTAGGGGAAGAAAAAACTCAAAGCTAAAGCAAGCTCCAAAACAAGTTCTACCAAAGGGGTTAAATGAACTACTTTATAAGACAATAGAAGCAGCCAAAATTCGAGCTGAGAAAAGATGTGCAGAGCTTGGAGACGCATTTTGTTCCCCTTACTGCAACCGAGTGGTAAACATGCACGAAGCACTCTTGAATCAAGAATTGAGTGTGATCCGATATACATTTGCTACATTTGCAGACATAGAGTAAGTAAAATGGTTATATCAACTAACAAACATCTAAATATATACACACAACAATATTAATTATTTATTTTTTGCCTGGCAGAGATGAACTTTACTGATCAAAAACTGGGGTTTACACATTGAAAGGTATCTTTGAAAGCTTATACAGGGGTCAGTACGTAGCATCAAACGGAATAGATGCATTTGTAGATGTTCTAAACCTTGAAGAGAAAAAGAGGGATAGAAAATCATCACCATACAGACTCTTCTTGTTTAGCACAATGATGGTATGTTTTCATAAACATTTTGGCATTTGAAATTAAAACAGAAAATGCATATTCAATGATTTCGCATACTAATTATAGTTAAATCGCATGTAGAATAGTAGATAGTTTTCCTGTGAAAACAAAAACAACATTTCTCATACTGTTGTAATTTCGCGTATGGTATACATACTATTCGCATGTGAGAATTTTCACACATTATTTTGCATGAACTAATTTCCATTGTTTAGATACCTTTTAATACATTACTTAACTTTGATTCTAATTACATAACATACAGCCGAATATCTTTTACAATGAGAAGAAATACACAGACGATAGACGTCTAAACATATTTGCCTCAAATTTTGAAGACATCATACTAAAATATGAGGTAAAAAAAACTTGATTCGGTTAACCTGGTGTTTATTTCGGTACTTCAAGGTGACCACTTCTACGTCTTGTGCTTCCACTTGAAAACCGGCAAAATTGAGCTAATTGACAATTCAGCGGCTGAACAAGAGTTTAAGGAAAGATACAAGGGGCTTCCAGACACACTGGTAATACAAAAACTTATACATATACATGTTATATATTATGTAAAAGCTACTAACACAATGTTGCTATGTTACAGAGAAGGGTATTGGTTTTATACCTACGAAAGGCTTTAAAACCAACACCGGCTATAGAAGAACTTGCAACCTTAGTGATAGAAAGAAAAGAGATGGATTGGAGGACGGAGAATAACGGCGTAGACTGTGGAGTGTTTACGATGCGTCGCATAGAAACATACAAATGAGAGAAAACACCATGGGTGACTGGGTTTGTGAAAGAAGATGAAGTAAACAACTGACAGAATTCACAACTTCATCTCCTGAGGCACAGATACCTAAGTAAAATCATTCTATCCGAACACAATATGCATCGTGAACTAATAATTAAAAAGGCAAATGCTTTCGATAAAAGGCCAGACAAAGAAAGGTATATGAAAGATTTGGAGAACATAATCCCAGCTAGGTTGAGTACATTCATTGGAAAGGACTAGTAAACTTGATTGATGTTGGATTTCTATTGAATATTTAAACTTGTTATCTAACATTACTGTTTTTAATTTCGCAAATATTATGTATAAAATCGCAAGTTTGATATTGAATTGCTTAAAATTTGCAAAATAGGGGAATATACACATACGAAATAAAAATCCATTCCGTAACACAACATGCGAATTTATTGAAACATGCAAAACTTGGATGTTTTATTAAAACAAAGCACTAAAATAAACAAAGTTCATTCAAAAGATGAAAGAAACTCCATTTTCATCTTCATCGAGCATCTTAAGATAGTTATTGCATCCGCCAACTCTTTCAACTGCTTCTCATCCCTCTCACCCAGATCAACCATGAACATAACAACAATTTCTTGAAGACTACTCACTTGCATCTGAGATAGCAAGTTTAGAATTTCTTGTCTTCTCTTCATGTTTTCTGTTACACGAGAAATGTTGGTCTCCAACATCTCTTGACATGATCGATCCTCCTGAATTTGTTCCTGAATCCTTTTCCTCAAAGCCTGCTTGATACTTGATTCAGAAGAAGAGGATGTTGGTAGGTCTGCCATTTTTAATAGGATGTTTGAAATAGTGATAAAAAGATAAACTATATAATAAAAGAAAAATTATTGATATGAATTATTGAAATCAATTATTGAACTGGATTATTGAACTGAATTATGAAACACACTGTGCGAAAATAAGTATAATTACTATTAAAACGTGCGAAATATAGAGCTACATATGTTAAATACTTTCTAGTTTGCGAAATGTCCAACTTATAAATGCGAAATTAAATATTAAACTCCATTGTGTGCGAAATGACCAACTTAAACATGCGAAATTATTCATATGATCCAATCTTAAAATACCTGGGCTATGTTAAAAACACCACATGCGATATATAAAACAACACATGCGATATGATAAACTCAACAAATAAAACCAGAGACAACTTATCTTCAACCTCATTACAATCTAATAAAATGAAAAAAAACCTTCAAATCAAATAAAACCCAAAACTCAACCGTAACCCTATGATGAAAATCCAAAAACAAACATCCTAAATGACGAATCTAGCATTTTTGGAAATCACCAATCCGTGTTCGGTACAGGAATCAATCAAAAAACCTACAAATCGAATTGATAGGAACAATAATTAGATGGACGCTTATGAAACGAACTCGAAATCTGCTTCCTTGTTGACGGAATTCCCTGATTAGCCCTCAGATGTTTAAATAGAATGTCTGATATACCCTTATTTAATTAAATTGAATAAGGACATGTGTAGGGCTGTGGGCAGCGCATACATAATGTACGATAAGGGGATTTGTATTCTACACTTTACCTATATACGTATATATATATATATATATACACACACAGAATAGTTTCAAAATGTTTCTATTAAATGGCAAGTTGTTTCCAAATATGTGGTACAAAAGTAGCCCGACATATGAAAAGATAACCAAGTGACGAGCAAACAACACATAATGTGACCCTCATGGCAACATGACAAGCAAGTCACCTAGTGAATATCTAGATTTCTAGATCTCTGAAGTTTCATGACTTCATCAACCTTTATCCAAAAACAGTTTAAAATATTTTTTTGTAGGTTTTAGTTTAATCCTTAGTCATATTAACAAAACTAAAAATCATTTAAAAATATGTGAACCTTTAAACGTACACTTATAATTTAAAGAACACTTCTTACATACGGGCCAAAAGTAACCATAACATGATCTACCAACAACTAAGGAAAATGCAACAATTATCAACTAAAAATCATTTGAGTGTAGTTCTTCTTAAAAAAAAACAGACTCGCATAGATAGTTTCTTCTTCTAATTTTGCTAATCTAGAGTGGCTCATGTATCCCTACAGGTCCACATAATTAATATACTTTAGACAAGTTTGTCGAGTATGCTTCGATGGTTTATCCGGTTCACTCATGTTCTACAACTTTATGTAGTGTTGAATGTTGATTATTCCGAGTTGAAAACCCTTATCAAACAAACACCTTTAGCGAGTACGAGTGACATCAATTAAACTCATCATTTGAAAAAGTTAACTGTGACGTACTTCCTTAATCCATTATCCGTGATCGCATCACATAATCCAACGTTAATTCTGTAGATTTACACAGGATACGTTTTGCAAATATGTTAATTAGAGTTGCCGGATGTACATGTCAATTTTCTATAGTAATATTTACAAAAGTAGCAGATGTTTGTGTTATATGGCTTAAAAAGAAATAAAATAACAACATGAAACAAAACACACAAAAAATGATAAAAACTCAGAAATATTTTGTGTCTTAATGGACCAATAATGTTATTGGGCCTTAGTGGAGCAATAATAATATTTTAAGAAATAATCTTGAAGCTCGAAATATATTGGGCCTAACTTTTCTATTCCTAATAATACAACACTGCAATTATTTGTTCCATAAAGAAGAAATACAGTTTGAAATCTGGATCCAGTAAATCATATGAGAAGATTCTAATGTGAAACTAACATTATTATTATTATATAAAAAATGGAATACGTTTTGAATTCTGGAATGAAAATTAGTCTTGGATGAAATCTGAATTTTTGAGTTTAATTTGTTTAGATGATTATATTAGTTTATCTTAATTGTGTTGAGAGTTGGGCTAGGATTAGTATTAGATTTAGTATAATAAGAGGTTTAATGTATTTGTGTTATTACTGTCGACTTTATTGTTTCATAGAAATGGATTGTCTTTCAAAATCGGTGTTCATTTTGTTTTAAGGAATTTATACTATAAAAGAACATCATGTTTTGGAATTTGGATGATGAATTACTATTGAATGATAAGCAACACTTTCGGATTGGTCATGATCTCGTAGGGGTGGTTGGAGGAGATCTAGGAATAATAATAATTAGTAGATAATGTTAGTTGAAGGTTATAGTTATCTCAGTAGGTTTTATTATTATTGGTTAAGTATTCTAGTTAAATTCAAATAAGTGTCCTTAGTTTAATTAGAATAAGTTAAAGTCTTTGTAAGGGTATTATATAAACCCATTCGTAGGAGTCAGTTTTATCATTCATTCAAGTGTGTCTTGTGTTTATTCGTGAGTCAAATTTAATAAAGAAAAGAGTCGTTCTTGTTCGGAACAAATTCGTGTGTCGAGTGTAAACTTCAGGTATAGATTTCACTTGTGATCAGTTCAACAATTACTTGAAAAACATTTAGCACAAATGACAGAATCAATGAAATGCAAACGATTGGGCTTAAGGAAAAAAGAAATTGTGTTAAGAACAATTGTGGGAGGGATTAGTCACGGTTGCAAATTCCAAATGGGTCATCAGTCGGCACCACTCACGACCATTTTCTGCGCCACCACCATTGCCATCGTCAACCTTGTCACACAGCAACATATGAACATGTAAGTTGCTCGACTCTTCATTTCAGAAGGCTAGAAACTCTTGTCTACATAGGCAAAAGAGACAGTAATTCAAAGTCGGGGTGAGCAGAAAACCGAAACAACCGAACTGTAACCGAAATGACCGAAAAAATCGAACCGAAACAAAAACCGACAATTCAGGTTTTGGATTTTTAGTAACCGAAAATCTGGTTCGGTTTTTTAGAGGTTTGTTCCAAAGGCCCGCTTTCCATGACCTGACAACATTCTTTTTCCTCATGGGTAGGGACCACAAATGCATTCTTAATTTCTTATATTAGGGTGAGAGGGGCACTCCTCTCTTAGGGGAGTGACCTCTCTTACACACACTCAATCAGCACGCGCCACGTCAACTCCCCCCTTAACTCTCCCCACACCCTCAATTTGATGGCGGCACTCCTCTCTTGGGGGACTTGTTTTTTTTTTGTTTTTTTATTTGTTGTAATTATGCATGTTTATAAATTAAACAAATATTAATAAAAATTAAATAAAATTTAATAAAAGACATTTCATTAAATTAAAAATAAAAATTACATTCAAACTAGAAAAATAAAAAAACAAACTACTCGTCGTCGGAATTCACTTCAAGGTGAGGTAGATCTAAACGTCCGAGATGCTCAACGAGATCATGTTTTAGACTCCAATGCGTTTCTTCGTCAATGAGCTCGCTAAAAGCTGTATCATCGAAGACGGGTTCGACTGGAGGATCTTGAATGTGTACCGGTGCTATCGCCCTTCCGTCGTCTTTTATAATCATGTTATGTAAAATAATGCATGTATACACGATGGACCTTATCTTTTTCACCGTTTTGGAACGCATTGGACGATTTAGTATTCCCCACTTCGCCTTTAACACACCAAGCGCCCGTTCCACATCTTTTCTTGCGGTCTCGTGTTGCCTCTTGAACTTTTTTTCATTCGGGATGTGAGGATATGGAAAAGACTTCACAAACACGGACCAGCTAGGGTAGATCCCATCAGTAAGATAATACCCGCGTTTGTAAAAGTGGTCGTTCACCTGAAATGGATAATTTGGCGCTGTTCCGTTTCGTTGAGTAAGAAATAACGGAGATTGTTGGAGCACGTTGATGTCGTTTTGTGAACCCGACGGGCCACAAAAAGCATGCCAAACCCACAAATCTTGAGACGCCACCGCCTCTAACATAACTGTCGGGTATTGATGATCGCCTCTCATATATTGTCCACGCAATTCTGTGGGGCACATTCTCCAGACGAAGTGTGTACAATCCAGACTACCCAACATACCAGGTAGGTGATGTCTCTCCTCATGAGCCTGATACAATAGCGCAACGTCGTGGCTCGTTGGTCTACGTAAGAATTCACCGGCATACATTCTACAGACGGTCTCGCAGAAATAATCAAGGCACTCACGAGAGGTCCTTTCAGCCATATTTAAATACTCGTCGTTTTCGCCTGGTGGGTTACCGGTTGCAAGTTGTTTAATCGCAGAAGTAACCTTTTGCAACGCCGTGAAACTTTTCTTCATTCTCCCGTCCAAGCCCTCTTGAAACCACTCGTTATTCGCTTCCACGTCACTAACAATTTTTAGGAACAAAGACTTGGACATACGAAACCTCTGACGAAAAATATCGGCATTAAATTTTGGATTATCGACAAAATAATCGGCCATGAGTGTTTCGTGGCCTCCCACACGATCTCGACGGACAACTTTTTTTTTACTAGACGATGCCGTGTCTAGTAGCTCTGCTTGTTGGATGAGATTTTGGAAGAAAATTAAACTACTATCGCTTGACGATGAATCTTCATCGTCGGGAAAGTCGGGCAGGAGAGAAAAAAACGGGAACTTGGAATCCATTTTTTTTTAAAGATTGGGTAAAAAAATTAGATGAGTTGAAGGGTTTATAAGAGTAATATAGTGAGAGTTGTTTTGGGTTTGAAAAATAAAAATATTGAAGTGGGTTAGTATTTATAGGGTTTAGGAGAATTTTTTTTTTATATATATAACGGCTATATAGCCGTTTGAACATGGATCTCTCATCGGTGAACACCCACCGCTCCCATTCCCCGATTAGGCTCCCCGAGTTGATGGCGGCGGTGTTCCCGCTCGGGGACTCACCTCACCGTAGGGGTGAGCAAGAAAACCGAAATAACCGAACCGTAACCGAATAACCGAACCGAAAAAACCGAACCGAAACAAAAACCGACGGTTCGGTTTTCGGATTTTTAATAACGAAAATTTCGGTTCGGTTTTCGGATAAACGTTTTCAATAACTGAAAAAAACCGAACCGAGCCGATAAGTTACAATCCATATATTTTTATGTTTAAGTTTAAATTGTTTAAGTGTTTAACCCAATGCTAGTAGAAAATGTTAATTTTATTCTTGAATGTAAAGTGTTTATAATAAAAACATTATAACTGAAATGATTTATTATTACCTATAAGATATAACAAAATTTAATATAAAAATTAAATTTAATAAAACTTTGAAGAAACATAAAATTATATTAGAAGGTTAGGTTTATGTAAACAATACTAATTAAAGAGGTGAACTATAATAACTTAAATATAAACATATAAAAAGATTGTTATAATATAAATTATACTTTTTATTTTTTGAATCTTACATAATTTTGTTCCAAAAACCGAAATAACCGAAAAACCGAACCGAACCGACGTAAAAACCGAAAAAAACCGAAACCGAACGGTTTTTAAAACCCAAAAACCGACATTTCGGTTTCGGTTTGATTTTACCCAAAAACCCTCCCCGCAAAGCGCCCCGGACACCCTTACAAAAGAATCGTTCCTGTTGAATTGTTTGCATCTTTATGTACCTTTCCCATTCTTTAAATCAATGAGGGAGGGAATAATTGTCTTTCTTGTATTATTAGAAACCTGATGACTTTGGACAATGATTTATTATTATTTATTATTATTATTATTAAACTAGAAAGCATAACAGCTTTATCATCACAAAATAAAAAAGTTCAAAATTTTTAAACCTGCAAAAGAATTAACAATCCATTATCACCTAAACCTTTTTACATGTTTAAAACTTCATCTTCATTTGCATCCATCTTCTTTACAAGCATCTCCCTCCATAGCCTGCATTTCTGAACAGGATTTGCTTCAGTTCTTAGCAATTTATAACCGACCGAGTCCCCGACAATCATGACCCGTCCATCGACAGATGGGTTGATTTGAGTTAAAAAAAGTTGCATTCGGGTTCATTTGGGTCTACTCTACCTACACAATGGGTCATATTGGGCAGGCTCTAATTAAGCAACGGGTTATAATGGGCCACTCTAAAACCACTTTCTAACTTTATATGAGTCCAAATAGGTGAGCAACAGCCACAACCTTTTTTGTCACCACCACTGATTATTTGTTGTTTTTGGCTGAACTTTGCACTTATTATTTTAAAAAAATAGCTTTAAGAAAACCGTTCAGGTTTTACGTTCTTGGATTTCTTCGTTTGCTTCTTTAAAAATGAAAAAAGAATATCTAAAAATAAGATATAAAAATTTTGATCTAATTGAAGTTATCACGATGCATACACACAAATTTTTAGAAATGTAACTCAGAATGGATGCTAATTTTTTTGAGAGATTTTTTATACTTATAAATAATTACTTGAAGCTCAACTCCAGCCATGTTAATGCAGCATTGGTATTATTTGTAGATTTTTTTTATTATTCCGCTGCTACGGTGGACATGTGAATTCGTAAAAACCATCTCAGATTCTTTTCCAAGGTTAAGTTCGTCAAAAGTGTATGTTCGTATATTGCAAACGTGCGGTAAACTTTGGAACTTTTGTTCAACAAACCAGTTATAGACCGTTTGTTTTGGTTGATTTTTTTTAATTTTTTTTTAAAATTTAGAGACAACTTCTTATTTACTTTTATTAACCACCTATACATTTACCATGCAGGATCTGAACACTCTTTTTTTTATAAAGCGAGGTACCTTACCACATGTATTTTCTAGAAGTTTAAGATGGTTTTATAAGAAGAGAAGTATAAGTTTTAGATTTGATAACATATGTTTTCATTGTTAAGACATTCAGGATACCCAAGGCAAGAGAAGTATAAGTTTTAGATTTGTTTCAATATACCCAAGGCAAGAAATATCTTATGCTCATAGAATTAAGTTTTGGTGCTATTGAACTTCTACCATTTGTTTTTTTCTTTTGTTCATATTAAATTTATGGCTAACTACTTGGTTTGGTTGTTGTCTTCTCTGTAGAAATTGGGCGTTGTTTCTTATTATACATTGTAAAACCCTTTGTATAGATCAATAAAAAATGAATTGAAATTCGAAAAGATTTATTTTTTAGTGTTAGGCACTTTGAACTTTGTGCAATTTGATGTAAAAATTATCTCGCCCATAATTCTCCTAAGGCGGATTGAAGAGCTCGAATAGATATACACAAAACTTGATCGGAAGTCAAAAACCCTTTTATTTCAAATAATCTTTGATGGGTCTTTATTGTATCATGTTTTTGCAAATGATATTAAGTTGACAAGTTCAAATACCGTTAAATTCATGTTCTTAGTTGAAGTTCATGTTCTCACCTGACATATGACATTGAACCGAGGCATTGCAAACCAGTAAAGATTTTTCCTTTATACAACTTATGAAATTATCATATAAATGAGAATTAATGTTAATGTAGTGTAGCTCATTTGAAAATATTTTAATGTAATACATAAAGATTAGATTATTAAAGTATACTAGTTTTTATTGGTGTCGCCCGTTGCGGCGAAGCGGAGCAAATGATAATGTTAAATAAACGATATTTGAAAACGAAGAATGTTGTTTCGAAAGCCAAACGGTATAATAGGTTTAGTTTATTATCGTACCGTAAAACGATACCAAATAAATACTCTAATTTGAATACTACTTCATATTTAACAACACTTTTATCGGAATCGGGGGGGGGGGGGGTAAACACAATTGCATACTTAAGTTTTTTTTAATTAACAAATGGCATTTATTAAAAAAAATATTAAAGATTGATAAAAGTAATATCATTAAAAAATTATGATAAACAAAAAGTAAATGAAAAAAGAGAATATTGTTTAAAAAAAGGAAATATGTTTGAAAGTAAATATAACCATAATAAAGTATTATAATATTAAAATAATAAAATATTTAAAAAACTATATATTATTTTATTTTTGAAATTACTATTCATCGTCCTTCTAAAACAATATATATAATATAATAATAGGTAAAATTGGTATATACAAAGTTGTAGTCTTTGTGGCTTTATGGGGGTGTCTAGAGTTGCTTATAAGATTTATTTATTTCTTTAGTGGTGTTTCAAATAAGCTATATAATTTTAAAGAATTATTCGACTATTGGAGTAGAGCCTACCATCAAGCCAACACATCGCCTCGTGCCATGGCATGGTGTTGGTGTTGTTAGTGTATACGTCTGTAGCTTCCGTCAGCATTTAGTCATATTTTGTATATTTGTGTCCTTTGTAAACAATTATGTAATGTATGTATGTTAGATAGAACGACAACTCAGGAAACGGGACTGATTGTAAAGTGTTGACTTTGTTGACCAGTGTCACCCGATCGGATGGGCCATCCGATCGGACAGCACTCATCCGTTCCGTCAGCATCTCATCCGTTCGGACAGCATGTCATCCGTGCGGTCAACACTAACCATGTTCCTGAGTTGCCTATAAATACCCTGTCCGGGTATGTCATTTAGGACTTTTGACTCTAGAGAGAACTCTGTCAAGTCTGACTTCTACAGGCGCTTTTGTACTTTCATAACAGTTGAATAGAAAGATCAAACGGTGTTTAATCGTTGAATACTTTGTCGTACATCTGTGATTTGATCAAATGGATTCCGCACATTAGTCAAAGTCGATTCATCTAAGTTCCTGACGAACAGATCCTATACGAGGGACCAACAAGTGGTATCAGAGCATCCAGGGAGCTGAATCGAGATCTACGACAACGAATTCACCGGAATTCGAGCTTTTCTAGCCGATCAGAGTCAAATTTCACCGGAAATTTGACATATTTTCTCACTTTCTACTCATTTCTTACATTGTTCTTCACCTTATCACCACAAAAGTCAGAAAAACATAAAATTGGACGTGAATCTACGGTTAAAATTTGATAAAATTGATATAAATCGATTCGCAATCATTCAAAGCATAATCCTTCAAGTTTTCACAACAAAATTTCTTCAAAAACTAGATCAAAATCATCAAAAACTATGAAGAACTATTCTTGCATGCTGATGTCACCTATCCGTTCTGTCACACCCCTAATTTCCACGTGTCACCGGTGGGCCCGGTGGGGGTATCGTGACGTCGTTGGTATCATCATAGACAAACCACACAATATAATAATGCACAGCGGAAGCAAAAGATAGATTCATTTCAACTTTTAAATAAAATGTAATAATAAATATCACGAGTAGTTGAAACGGATCCACAGGCGGATCGAAAATAAAATAGGATAATTGTTCAACAGTTTAATGTCGCCCAAGCTGCGTGACTTATTGTGGACGCTCTAGAAGCCTGCCAGCCTATTTCGTATAGTACCTGCACTTAATCTTTTGGGAAAAATACGTCAGTTTACACTGGTAAATACAATTCGACTGACTCATTTTGAAAAGGTTGAAAATTGATTTAAATGCACAAGGCACAAAACATTTTTTTTTATTAACTTGGGTCAATTATTTAATATAATAATCATGTGAACGAATTACATGTTACTTGCGTTCAGTGGCCCGGATCTTAGTCCGGGCTAAAGATCAATGGACACACCACATAAGCGAGTTATACACTGACGGGTGCACGCCTACACCCCGTGCTCTGGTCGTGGCCATCTCGTAAGATGATGCCAAGGATATCCGGGACATGGTCATTAACCCCCCAAAGGCTTTAAGTAAGCAAGACTGTTTAAACGAGCCGAACAAATTATTCAAACTAAACACCCAAGGGTGTAGGATTTAACGCTCGATCAAGCGGTATTCTATATACCGTAACCCAAGCCCGTATAGGGAAAATAAGCCAAAGAGTATTTACCTGAATAAGTATCAATCACAATCAAGAAAATGCAAGTATCTTTTACTGGTGCTTCTAATCTGGAACAAAGGTTTATAATAACCTATTAGATTTCTAACGGGTCTTTATTTAAGCCTAAGCCTAGACCGGTTAGTTTTAATGACGATACGGTTCACGCACGATTAAGCGAAGACCGGATGGAATGTGAATTTGACCCGACAAGTTTGAAGACTTGTATAATATGGGTTTACTAAACACATTCTGGATTTTGAGACAAAAAGGATAATGTTTGACCCGTTTCGGCCAATTTATGCAAACTAGTTACATAAACCGAACCGAACGCGAAAAGTGCGTTACGGGTATCCAAACGAGTCATATGCAAGTTCCCCGAGTTAATATGCTCTAAATATGATATAATATCAGTAAGTTATTTTCTATTATGCCCCAAATGGATTTAAACACGGTTTATGTCCCATAAGGGCATTTTGGTCATTTAAAAGTTTATAAAAGAGTTTATTTATGAATCTGAGTTACAAGTCTGGTCCATACAGTAATTATATTTAATTTTACATATTATAACAGTAGGGTATGACCCGTAAGTGAAAATTATCATTTAAAACAAAACTATGCATCATAGGGGCATTTTGGTAATTTCACAAGGGCTAAAAATGCCAAAACTGGAAATCTGAGTTTATAAAATTGTACTTACTGTTTTTACATGAAAATATGCTAATTACATCAGTAGGTATAAGTCTTATATGTTTGACATGGTTATAGTATATACTATGCGTTAAAAATGCCTAAAAAGGCGATTTAGAGCCGTTTCCGGGTTTGTAAAAGAAAGCTGAGATTTTTATACTTCCAGAAGGTTCAACATACTTTATTTCATAAATAAAATCAGTAGGAAGTGGTTTGGGGTCAATCGGATTTATAAAACTCGTTTTATGGCCAAAAAGGGCAATTTCGGTATTTACCGAATTAAGCTTAGAGACCTATGATACGATCAGCCAAAAATTAAATAAAAATCTTTAAAAATCTCAAAATAATACATAACATCAGTGTATAAAAGTTTGATACCAAAAAGTGGGTTAAAATAGGCTATGTGCTAATTACGCTATTTATGTAACATAAAGCTTGTAATTTACGATAATGAGCATATCTCCTAAACCAGACCACAAACTGATATGAAATTTTCGGTGCATGATTATAATTCAGTAACAAATGATTTTACTCTTTCACTTTTTCAAAAATCGCGTTTTATATCAAAAAGGGCAAAATAGTCATATTTAAGCATAAACCGGTACATGCATATGAATCAGTTAAACATGGAACGAAGATGTAAAAATTCCAGAGGGTTAAACATATATGAAAGTTGGTCTAAAATATGCTCTAGTGCAGATCTTAACATGCATGTACGGATCAGAACCGATAGTCAAAGGAAAAGTCCATTTATGAGACTTTCGGTTCCGATTCGGGTGAAATACAGAAAATTGTCGAGTTGATCATGAAGAAACATGTTCTTACATTATTTACAAAGTTATTTTGATGATCAAAACAGGTTGCATGTAGCCTACATTACTGCTTATGCTTATTTTTTCAAAAACTCATTCTGTTGACTTTTTACGAAAAGGTTTGACTCGACAATCGACCTGCTTAGAGTGTAAATCTGAACATACCCTTTTAGGGGTTTGTTATACTCTTAAATACCAACATATGGGTACTTTCAATTTGAGAAAATACTGAGCACATTTCGTTTAATTGCAAAGTCAAACTAGATTTACGATATATTTGACTTTTAGTAAGAACACTAAGCTAGAACGGATTTGCAAAGGATTTGAACACTTACAATAGTCCTAATAGAGCTTAGATATCACTAGGAAGTGGTCTTCACGTTCAGAGAGCTCCAGAGAAGGATCTTGTGAATATTGAAGTTGCAAGTGTTCTTGGTTGTTACTACTTGGTGCCTTTAAAGCAACTTTGCTCAGATTAATGACTGATTCAGATGTTCTCTGATGTTTTTAAGAAGTGTCCAAAGTCCCAAAATGCATGTATACTCATTGGTGGGTTCATTTAAGTCGACAACAGCTGTATACACCTCATAACAGACCTGCAACTGACATCTGTTCGCATTTTTCGTATCTGGGCAGGTAATGCGGCCCGCATTAGGGCCCAGGCGGGCCGCCTGGCACCTTCTGATCTGCAATAACTTTTAAACATTTGCGGTTTGGCCCCTGATCTTTAGTTACGTGTTTTTGGCGACTTATCTTGCTCATTAGACCCTAAATTCTTATTTTTAAGGGCCTTGGGATATTTACCAACATGGTAAAACCCTCGAACAACTTTGCGCTTACCCAAAAAGTCATGAAAATCAACGTTGGCGCTTTTAACCCCTCAAGTACGGTTTTGGCCATAACTTTCTCATACGATAACGAAACTTCATGAAATTTTTACCACATATTCTAGTGAGTATATTATAGCATTACAAAGCTTCGGGGCTGCCAAAAGTTCACTCAGAGGTATAAATTCAACATGTTGACACTTTTAGTCCCTATAGTTTGTAATTCCTCACTTTCGTGCATTTTCCGCTTCGTATGATCCATGAACCATCCGTTTAGGGTTATAAACATTGTGTAGGGTTATTATGGAGTCTATTTATCCATTGTTGACACTTTGGACCCTTACGTTCCATAGTTTTCATCGTTTGTCAACTTTAGTCCCTCTAAAGTATGTTTTCACATATTCAAAGCCTATGACACGTGTCAAGACATTATTGGGCGTAAATTTCTGAGGTGTTACATCCTCACCCCCTTAAAAGAAATCTCGACCCCGAGATTTACTGAAACAAGTGAGGGTATTTTTCTTTCATCGTGGATTCTACCTCCCACGTGTATTCAGGTCCTCTACGGGCATCCCATTTGACCTTAACAATAGGTATGTGCTTCGTTCGAAGCTTCTTTACCTTTCGGTCTTCAATCGATAACGGCTTTTCCACAAATTTTAAGCTCGCGTCTATCTGCACATCTGTATGTGGCATGACATGTGATTCGTCAGCGGAACACTTCTTTAGGTTGCAGATGTGGAACACATTGTGAATTCCACTGAGCTCTTCTGGTAATTTCAACTTATAGGCAACTGACCCGACACGTTCGATAACCTCGAAAGGTCCTATGTATCTCGGGCTTAGTTTGCCTTTCTTCCCGAATCGCATCACTCCTTTCCAGGGCGACACTTTAAGTAGGACTTTTTCACCCACTTCAAAGTGAAAATCCTTACGACTTGGATCCGCATAACTTTTCTGCCTATCCCTGGCAGCTTTCAAACGATCGCGAATCTGGACGATCTTATCCGTCGTCTCAAAAACAATTTCTGTTCTGACAGTTGGACCTCTCCAACTTCCGCCCAACAAATAGGCGATCTACACTTTCTACCATATAAGGCCTCAAAAGGCGCAGCTTTTATGCTGGTGTGGTAGCTATTGTTGTAGGAAAATTCAATTAGTGGTAGATTCTTGTCCCAACTACCACCTAAGTCTATTGCACATGCGCGTAGCATGTCTTCCAGCGTTTGAATAGTACGCTCGCTCTGACCGTCAGTCTGAGGATGATAAGCCGTACTAAAATTCAAACGAGTGCCCAAAGCTTGTTGGAAACTCTTCCAAAAGTGTGACGTGTATCTCGTATCTCTGTCAGAGATAATGGACACAGGTATTCCATGCAAAGCTACAATCTTATCAACATATAACTGGGCTAGCATATCTGAGCTGTAGGTTTCTTTGATGGGTAGAAAATGTGCTGACTTCGTCAGTCTATCTACTATGACCCATATCGTATCATTTCCCTTTCTCGTCTTTGGCAACTTGGTGATGAAATCCATCGTTACCATTTCCCATTTCCAAGTGGGAATTTCAGGTTGTTGTAACAAACCTGACGGTTTCTGGTGTTCCGCTTTGACTTGCGCACAAGTCAAACATTTAGACACATAAGCAGCTACGGACTTTTTCAAACCAATCCACCAGTAGTTTGCTTTTAAATCCTGGTACATCTTGTCTGCTCCAGGATGAACAGAATATTTGGAACTGTGGGCTTCCTGGAGGATAACATCCCGAAGTCCTCCAAAAATTGGAACCCATATTCTTCCATTTAGTCTAAGCATTCCGTCCTTGTTATGAGATAACTGCTCCTCAGTTACTCCCAACTTTTCTTCAGGATAATTAGCTTCCAGCACAGCTTCCTTCTGTGCAGCTAATATCCTTTTGTTCAAATCATTCTTGATTTCAATGCGCTTAGCATTGATTCTTATAGGCTTAACCCTTTCTTTTCTGCTTAAGGCATCAGCAACTACATTTGCCTTGCCTGGATGGTATCTTATTTCGCAATCATAGTCATTTAGAGTTTCCATCCATCGCCTTTGTCGCATGTTTAGGTCCTTCTGATTAAACAAATGTTGAAGGCTCTTGTGATCTGAATAGATCACACACTTGGTTCCATACAGGTAATGCCTCCATAGCTTCAGTGCAAATACAACGGCACCCAGTTCCAAGTCATGGGTGGTGTAGTTCTTCTCGTGTACTTTTAGTTGTCGTGAAGCATAGGCAATGACTTTTCCTTTCTGCATGAGCACACAGCCCATACCAGTGTGAGACGCATCACAATACACCACAAATTCATCTATACCATCGGGCAGTGTTAGTACTGGTGCATTGCTCAACTTGTTCTTTAGAATATCGAAGGATTCCTGCTGCTTAGGGCCCCAATCAAACTTAACCTTCTTGCGTGTCAGTGAAGTAAGGGGCGCAGCAATCCTTGAAAAGTTTTCGATGAATCGCCTATAGTATCCTGCTAAACCCAGAAAACTGCGAATTTCCGTAGGTGTCTTTGGCTCTTGCCAATTCATAACAGCTTCAACTTTAGCGGGATCCACTTGGATACCGCGCTCGCTAACAACGTGTCCAAGAAACTGGACTTCTCGAAGCCAGAATTCACACTTCGAGAACTTGGCATAGAGCTTCTCTTGATGAAGTAGTTTGAGAATACAACGAAGGTGTTTCTCGTGGTCAGCCTTGTTCTTCGAGTAGATAAGGATGTCGTCAATAAAGACAATGACGAATTTATCCAGATAAGGCTTGCAGACTCGATTCATGAGATCCATGAATGCGGCTGGTGCATTGGTGAGCCCGAAAGGCATCACTAGGAACTCGTAATGTCCATAACGAGTCCTAAACGCTGTCTTGTGTACATCTTCATCCTTGACCTTCAACTGGTGATAACCTGACCTCAAGTCGATCTTGGAGAAGTAGCTTGCCCCTTGTAACTGATCGAACAGATCGTCGATCCTGGGCAAAGGATACCTATTCTTGATAGTAACTTTATTAAGCTCACGATAATCGATGCACAGACGCATCGATCCATCCTTCTTCTTGACGAACAAAATAGGCGCTCCCCAAGGAGACGAGCTAGGCCTAATGAAACCTTTTGCTAACAAATCATCTAACTGCGTCCTTAACTCCTTCATTTCCGTTGGAGCCAATCTATATGGTGCTCTTGCCACTGGCGCTGCACCTGGAATGATGTCAATTCGGAATTCCACTTCCCTATCTGGTGGTAAACCAGGTAGTTCTTCTGGAAAAACTTCGGGGTATTCCGAAATGATAGGGATGTCTTCAATTTTCGGCTTAGGCTCATCAACAGTAACTTGTGCCATATAAATGACACAACCCTTCTGCATACATCTGGATGCCTTGAGCATGGACACTTGCTCAGGCAATCCATGCTGGGTATCTCCTTGAATAGTGAGTGGCTCACCTGACGGAGTTTTAACTACCACTTGCTTTCTATTGCACACAATCTGGGCTTGGTTGTGTGATAACCAATCCATGCCTATTACTATGTCAAAACCGGCTAGTTTAAAGGGAAGTAAGGATAATGGAAACGAGTGATTCCTAATGGATATAACACATCCATCTAAAACAGTCGAGGCGGTTTCTATGGTTCCATCAGCTAACTCCACTTCATACTTCACACTTAAGGGTTTTACAGGCAATTTCAACAAGTCACAGAACTTATTATCTACGAATGATTTATCGGCTCCAGAATCAAACAGGACTCTAGCAAAAACGTCATTTACAAGAAACGTACCGGTAATCACGTTGTCGTCCTGAATAGCCTCTTTAGCGTCCATCCTGAAGACCCTTGCATTGGTCTTCTTCCCGTCTTCGGCTTTCTTGGCATACTTTGGGCAGTTAGGCTTAATGTGCCCTTTTTCATTGCAGCCGAAACATGTCGCGTCCTTCAGATTTTTACACTCCGAAGTCTTATGATTTGTGGATCTGCAAATTCCACAAGGTCGCGGGCGAGATTGGGAGTTCTGCTCCAACCGACACTTCCCGAAGTGTCTCCTTTTGCAAGTTTTGCATTTGGGTTTTTCCCCTGATTGTTGCCCATCTCTCTTCGATCCCGACCCTTTCCTGTGGTCGTCATTCCCCCTGTGTCTCTTCTCTGACCTTCGTGAGGTATCATCCTCACGCTTTCTCTTGTTCTCGGCTTCTTTGTTCCTCAGCGATCTTAGTCGGACCGCGTCCATTGTGAGGGACAAGGAGAGGTCAGTTACTGACCTGAAAGTCGTTGGCCGAGAGGCCTTCACACTTGCCTTTATTGCGGGTTCTAACCCCCCGATAAAACGAGCGATTCTCCTTGGTTCAGGGGTTACAAGATATGGAACCAATCGAGACATCGTGTTGAAGCTCGTTAAGTAGGCTTGGCAGTCCAGGTTTGTCATCACCAATGATACAAAATCGGACTCTATTTTCTCCACCTCATGCTGCGGGCAGAAATTCTCCTTGATGAGGGCAACGAACTGCTCCCATGTCATGCTATACAATTGTACCTTTCCGGTGGCCTGGATCAGTGATCACCACCATGCTAGGGCTTCGCCTTTAAAGGACTGGGACACGAACTTCACAATGTCCCTCTCTGCACATCCACTTATGTCCACCACTGTATCAATCTCATCCAACCAGGTTATGCAGTCAACAGCCCCCTTCTCCCCAGTAAAGTCTCGGGGCTTACACGAAACAAAGTACTTGTATGTGCATCCTCTAGCGTGAGGCGCATCATTGTTCACTACCTTCTTATGGGGAACACTGTTTTGGTTAGATGAATGTCGCTCCTCATCGTTTTTCTTGGGTTCCTCTTTCTTAGGTATAACCTTCATAGAGGGTGGCTTACTATGAGCTTCTGATTAGACCTTGGGTTTTGACTTGGGATGAGTTGCAGATCGGGTCCTACTGTGGGTCCCGTTCGATTCACTGTATTGCCTATTCAGTGCTTCGACAACAGCTTCATTTACTAATGCTTTCAATTCGGCACCAGTTACTAGTATCTTCGTGTTATCAGGGTTATTTGCTGGATGACTATTCATTTCTTCCGACTTAGTCATGTAGTCTTAAATGCTACATAAAACAAGGACAAAGTCTATTTAGAAATCTAACTATCATTATCGTTCTTGACGATTTATTAACCATGGTAATTAAAAGCCATATTAGTTAATTTGTTAAGTAGTTTCATTTAGGACTTTTTATCAAAAATTTTATCCTAAAATGAAATATATATGTTGGCACAATAGGCCTAGTCACGTAGACAATTTCTAAATTATAGATTTAGATTTTTTCATAGGGTTAAGGTTTGAATAATCAAAACGAATTAATCCTTTTTCTTGGCAGGGAGTCTATAAGCTACGGCCGCCTTTTTGTTTTATATGACATTTATTATGACCCGTAGGCATTATGTCACTTTCAATTATATATAAAGATATAAATTGGATAATTTATCAAAAGGGTGACATGTGTGATTTCACGGATCACTTTAGTCAAGAATGTTAACATGTTTACAGATGTTAACAGGAATTGAATCTTTTTAAGCAGGTTGTACCGTCATGGCTAGGTTTATGACAACATAATAGCTAGGTTTTACCTTTTAAGATCCTTATTATTAAAATGGTTAGTTACAATAATAATGCTATTTTCCATTTATTCATTTATTATATTTAGGCATATAATTTAAAAATGAAAAGCTGAAATTACCATTCTAATTTAAAATTAACGAGTACAAAATTGCCCTAAACGGGACTTTTGATAACAACAGGCCCACGCAGGGGCTAAACAAATAACAAACCCTCGCAGGGGTTAAAATAAAGATATGCCCACGCAGGGGCTGAAACAGAAGAAAAATTACCCACACAGGGGTAGAGTACATAAAGATATGTCCACGCAGGGACATGACTATCACTAAAATAACCAAAGGATTTAAAAATCCTTCTTGCTCTTACCCTTGAGCAAGTCCACCACCTTCTGAATCCTCCCCCGATTACGCCTCTCATTATTCTGCAACTCCTGCCGAAATTCCTGACGCACCCCTTGAATCTCCTGTATGATTTCCTGAACTTGGGGTGGCGACATTGCCGGCGCCTGAGGTGGCTGCTGATAGTACGACGGCTGAGGAGGCTGATAAAGCGGAGGTTGGGGCGGTTGCGGCTGCTGATACTGTGGAGGTTGAAAAGGCTGCGACTGTTGATACCCATATGAAGGGTATCCATAAGTCGAGGGTCCCGTAGCCCAGGGACCTCCGAAGGGAGCCTCTTGGAGGAAGGTGTTAGAGTTCGCTGCAATCCAGTATGGATCCTCCATAAAGTTGTAACCGGGGGGATACTGCGACTCAAAGGGGTTAAATGCTGCAGCACTAGTATAAGCGGGGATTGGTTCTCCGAATCCCAATGGTGGCTGAGGCTGTGGCTGTGGCTGTGGCGCAACTGGCGCCGTTGCTACTTCAGAGATGGGATGCGATGATTCCCCCGTCTCCGATTCTTCATGGACCGGCGAGTACCGGCTGCTGCTTGACTGTGGAGGGGTGCGGATACGCACTCCTCCTCGCGAGGACATCCTCGCGTTCGTTCCTCTCCTTCGACTCGGGGGCGAGGGAGGCTGAGTCGGAGGTGGTGGTGGCGGTGGAGTAACCGCCACAAATCGAGAATCCGTAGATGGATTCTGCTGCTGCTCTGGTTGCTGCTCTGGCTGCTGCTCTGGCTGCTGCTGCTGGTGGTGCAGGGGTGAGCTGTGGTAGGACGGGTGGAGAGGAGAGTTGTGGTAACTGGGAGTGTACACCCAGTCATGCTGCCTGAAGTTCTCCATGAAACTATCGGGACCATTGTAAGGTGATCCCAAAAATGGTGACCCATCAGATATCTCGATGGGGTGGTTTGGTGTCCCTGAGGGTGGCATGGCGGGATCATCATCCTCCTCAACGTCCATCGGGTTGTCACCCGAAAAGTGGTCCTCCGGTCCAAGTGGGTTAAAACCCACTGGTTCTTGCATGTAATCATCAGGGTCGTACAGGCCCTGAAAGATGGGTGACGTGTTGTCAAAAGGTGATGGGGGTCCTAAAGGAATGTAGGACGACTGAGAGTGGTGGGGCTCATTCTCCGAATGAGGCCCAAATGTGTGGGGAATGGATGGTGAGGAGACTGGTCCAGTGAAGGACCTCCATAGATTTTGGGCATCTGTGTTGTGAGTGCCCGAGGGTGTTCGCCGGTGCGAAGGCCCGGCTTCGTGATCATTGCGAGCTGCATGCTTTCCATTTCCTCCGCCTCTACCTCTCATTCTTGGCGGCATGATGACAACCTGTCAAAAAGAACAAGTGATACAACAAAATATATAATTAAGACAAGGTTAGAAAATTTAAACGAAAATTTTGGAAATTTCCTAAGTTCTTTGTCTAGACTCGGGAATCGAGGAATGTGCAATTGTGTAACTGAGATTAAACACAAAAGGCTAGTGTTTAATTCACTCAGAGTTGGCTCTGATACCAACCTGTCACACCCCTAATTTCCACGTGTCACCGGTGGGCCCGGTGGGGGTATCGTGACGTCGTTGGTATCATCATAGACAAACCACACAATATAATAATGCACAGCGGAAGCAAAAGATAGATTCATTTCAACTTTTAAATAAAATGTAATAATAAATATCACGAGTAGTTGAAACGGATCCACAGGCAGATCGAAAATAAAATAGGATAATTGTTCAACAGTTTAATGTCGCCCAAGCTGCGTGACTTATTGTGGACGCTCTAGAAGCCTGCCAGCCTATTTCGTATAGTACCTGCACTTAATCTTTTGGGAAAAATACGTCAGTTTACACTGGTAAATACAATTCGACTGACTCATTTTGAAAAGGTTGAAAATTGATTTAAATGCACAAGGCACAAAACATTTTTTTTTTATTAACTTGGGTCAATTATTTAATATAATAATCATGTGAACGAATTACATGTTACTTGCGTTCAGTGGCCCGGATCTTAGTCCGGGATAAAGATCAATGGACACACCACATAAGCGAGTTATACACTGACGGGTGCACGCCTACACCCCGTGCTCTGGTCGTGGCCATCTCGTAAGATGATGCCAAGGATATCCGGGACATGGTCATTAACCCCCCAAAGGCTTTAAGTAAGCAAGACTGTTTAAACGAGCCGAACAAATTATTCAAACTAAACACCCAAGGGTGTAGGATTTAACGCTCGATCAAGCGGTATTCTATATACCGTAACCCAAGCCCGTATAGGGAAAATAAGCCAAAGAGTATTTACCTGAATAAGTATCAATCACAATCAAGAAAATGCAAGTATCTTTTACTGGTGCTTCTAATCTGGAACAAAGGTTTATAATAACCTATTAGATTTCTAACGGGTCTTTATTTAAGCCTAAGCCTAGACCGGTTAGTTTTAATGACGATACGGTTCACGCACGATTAAGCGAAGACCGGATGGAATGTGAATTTGACCCGACAAGTTTGAAGACTTGTATAATATGGGTTTACTAAACACATTCTGGATTTTGAGACAAAAAGGATAATGTTTGACCCGTTTCGGCCAATTTATGCAAACTAGTTACATAAACCGAACCGAACGCGAAAAGTGCGTTACGGGTATCCAAACGAGTCATATGCAAGTTCCCCGAGTTAATATGCTCTAAATATGATATAATATCAGTAAGTTATTTTCTATTATGCCCCAAATGGATTTAAACACGGTTTATGTCCCATAAGGGCATTTTGGTCATTTAAAAGTTTATAAAAGAGTTTATTTATGAATCTGAGTTACAAGTCTGGTCCATACAGTAATTATATTTAATTTTACATATTATAACAGTAGGGTATGACCCGTAAGTGAAAATTATCATTTAAAACAAAACTATGCATCATAGGGGCATTTTGGTAATTTCACAAGGGCTAAAAATGCCAAAACTGGAAATCTGAGTTTATAAAATTGTACTTACTGTTTTTACATGAAAATATGCTAATTACATCAGTAGGTATAAGTCTTATATGTTTGACATGGTTATAGTATATACTATGCGTTAAAAATGCCTAAAAAGGCGATTTAGAGCCGTTTCCGGGTTTGTAAAAGAAAGCTGAGATTTTTATACTTCCAGAAGGTTCAACATACTTTATTTCATAAATAAAATCAGTAGGAAGTGGTTTGGGGTCAATCGGATTTATAAAACTCGTTTTATGGCCAAAAAGGGCAATTTCGGTATTTACCGAATTAAGCTTAGAGACCTATGATACGATCAGCCAAAAATTAAATAAAAATCTTTAAAAATCTCAAAATAATACATAACATCAGTGTATAAAAGTTTGATACCAAAAAGTGGGTTAAAATAGGCTATGTGCTAATTACGCTATTTATGTAACATAAAGCTTGTAATTTACGATAATGAGCATATCTCCTAAACCAGACCACAAACTGATATGAAATTTTCGGTGCATGATTATAATTCAGTAACAAATGATTTTACTCTTTCACTTTTTCAAAAATCGCGTTTTATATCAAAAGGGCAAAATAGTCATATTTAAGCATAAACCGGTACATGCATATGAATCAGTTAAACATGGAACGAAGATGTAAAAATTCCAGAGGGTTAAACATATATGAAAGTTGGTCTAAAATATGCTCTAGTGCAGATCTTAACATGCATGTACGGATCAGAACCGATAGTCAAAGGAAAAGTCCATTTATGAGACTTTCGGTTCCGATTCGGGTGAAATACAGAAAATTGTCGAGTTGATCATGAAGAAACATGTTCTTACATTATTTACAAAGTTATTTTGATGATCAAAACAGGTTGCATGTAGCCTACATTACTGCTTATGCTTATTTTTGCAAAAACTCATTCTGTTGACTTTTTACGAAAAGGTTTGACTCAACAATCGACCTGCTTAGAGTGTAAATCTGAACATACCCTTTTAGGGGTTTGTTATACTCTTAAATACCAACATATGGGTACTTTCAATTTGAGAAAATACTGAGCACATTTCGTTTAATTGCAAAGTCAAACTAGATTTACGATATATTTGACTTTTAGTAAGAACACTAAGCTAGAACGGATTTGCAAAGGATTTGAACACTTACAATAGTCCTAATAGAGCTTAGATATCACTAGGAAGTGGTCTTCACGTTCAGAGAGCTCCAGATAAGGATCTTGTGAATATTGAAGTTGAAAGTGTTCTTGGTTGTTACTACTTGGTGCCTTTAAAGCAACTTTGCTCAGATTAATGAGTGATTCAGATGTTCTCTGATGTTTTTAAGAAGTGTCCAAAGTCCCAAAATGCATGTATACTCATTGGTGGGTTCATTTAAGTCGACAACAGCTGTATACACCTCATAACAGACCTGCAACTGACATCTGTTCGCATTTTTCGTATCTGGGCAGGTAATGCGGCCCGCATTAGGGCCCAGGCGGGCCGCCTGGCACCTTCTGATCTGCAATAACTTTTAAACATTTGCGGTTTGGCCCCTGATCTTTAGTTACGTGTTTTTGGCGACTTATCTTGCTCATTAGACCCTAAATTCTTATTTTTAAGGGCCTTGGGATATTTACCAACATGGTAAAACCCTCGAACAACTTTGCGCTTACCCGAAAAGTCATGAAAATCAACGTTGTCGCTTTTAACCCCTTAAGTACGGTTTTGGCCATAACTTTCTCATACGATAACGAAACTTCATGAAATTTTTACCACATATTCTAGTGAGTATATTATAGCATTACAAAGCTTCGGGGCTGCCAAAAGTTCACTCAGAGGTATAAATTCAACATGTTGACACTTTTAGTCCCTATAGTTTGTAATTCCTCACTTTCGTGCATTTTCCGCTTCGTATGATCCATGAACCATCCGTTTAGGGTTATAAACATTATGTAGGGTTATTATGGAGTCTATTTATCCATTGTTGACACTTTGGACCCTTACGTTCCATAGTTTTCATCGTTTGTCAACTTTAGTCCCTCTAAAGTATGTTTTCACATATTCAAAGCCTATGACACGTGTCAAGACATTATTGGGCGTAAATTTCCGAGGTGTTACACGTTCGGACAACTGTACGGACGACTTAGCTTAGCTGTTCTTAGATTTGCTGACATCATCAATTCGTTCGGACAGCTGTACGAACGACTTGGATTAGATTGTTCTGTGAAACCGTGTTGCTGACATCATCAGTGCTACCCGATCGGCCAGCAGGTCGATCGGACAGCATTGTTGCTATTATCTTTGGTGCTTACGTCATCCTACCACTCGATCGAACAGTCATCCGATCGGTGAAGGGTTGATATATCAAAAGCTTATCTGCTACTCGTTCGGACAAGCACTCGTTCGGACAAGCACTCGTTCAGACAAGCACTCGTTCGGACAACCATTCGTTCGATTTTCATACACCACTTGATACCTGATTGTGTCACTCGTTCGGACAACCATCCGATTCAAGTGCACCAGTGTAAAAGTTTTGAAGATCACAAAAATTTTTCTAAGTGTTTGTAAATTGTTTCAGGTACTCTAAAATGGGGGATGATTTTCTTAATCCTTTCAGTGACATCTTTTCTTACACCAGCAACACAGGAGACGCTACGTCAAGCAGCACAAACACCACTGCTCCAAACCCGAATGCAAAGAAAGCCATTGTCGACTCATTGAGCGTGGATAACGCGTATGGCACATACAACAAACCGCCCAAGCTAATGGCTATCGAGGAATACAGCTGGTGGGCAACTAGGTTTGAAGACTGGTTAAAGGCTTTTGCCTACCAAAGTTGGAAATGCATGAAGAACGGGTTTGACATTGGTAGAAGTGACTATGAGAACTTAGTTGAAAATGAACAAGAAAGTTTCATCGCTGATCAAAAATGTATCGCATTGCTATATCAATCAGTGAGAGATGATATCATATCTCTAATTGATTACAAAAATTCCAAAGATTTATGGGCAAAATTAGAGAAAAAGTGTGTGGGTGGAGAAGAAATTGTTAGAAACAAGAAAAAATTGTTGAAAAGGGAATTTGATTTGTTTGGAAGTATGAAAAATGAATCGGTTTCAAAGATGATAGAAAGGTTTTGTCATTTGATGATCGAGCTGACTAGACATGGGTTTACGTTTACAGAGGAAGAATTGGTTGATAAGCTGATGGATTCACTACCTGATGAAAAGGATTGGATGTACTTTGCTCTGTTGTTGAAAAACACTGTGGAGAAGCAGAATCTGACAGTTGATTTTCTGATCGAGAGGCTTGAAAGTCACGAGTTGGAAATCAGGAAAACAAATAAAGTCAATAGTACTCAGTATTAGCAGAAGGTTGATTTGTATTATCGAGGAAGTATGATTCCAAAAACGGTATCACCAAAGACTGCGTTCTCAGCAGAAAATCCAAGTGTGCCAAATCAAGAGAATCAAAACAGCAGTCCTGCTCCAAGCAGCGGATATCATGGAGGATCGTCTTCATCGACTCCAAGTCAACAGCAACAACAATGTAACGCCCTAACACGTTTTAACCAAAAGTCGCAGCGGAAATACGAACTTAAAAATTTTCTTTCATTATATTCTTTTTAACATGCTTGTAAATACATTAAATCACTCTTTTACATTAAATACATTAATGCTTTCTATAAACTTATAAAATCTGACATGCTTATATTAAATTACATGACCGTGCACTCACATGTACAATCCATGTCTTGACTCGATCTTCAACCTTTTACACTCCATGATGAGAATCCACAGTTCCGTACAACCTGCAGACACCACGTACAATCACATCATTAGCAACCGGTTTCATCATATAAATAATATTTAAACATGCATAACTAGGCGTCAACATATCATGCTTTCGCTTAAGTTAGTCCGTTCATCCATCCATTCAAACCACCTGCATTGGATTTCGGTGTCTACCTTCAACTTCCATTACTAGTATACCTGCATTCCCATTTCATTCTCAAAAGGAAAACGGTTAGCAACATTAGATTTTATTCATACGAACATATCCATGTATACACATAACAAGTCTCATTCATTTGCACTTAAAACTAAATTCCAATTCATGCATACATACCCTTTCTATTTGTACATGTACTTACAACTTACATTCTACATAATATTACTTACAAGTCCTTATCACACACGTCTATACATGTAAATCGTATACACATAATTCTCCATACTTAATAGTTTATAGTCATACTCTCCTATGAGTCCCAATTACTTACTTACAAACTAACCCATACCTACGCGTATAACTACTTATTTCATCTTTATGCATAATACCCTCATGTAAGCTTCTTTCTCACCTATACTTAATAGAAACTATTTCTAAACCACATTTCGACTCATTTACCGTAAACTTACCTTATTACTTCCATTGTTTCATATTGTCTCACATGATTCACAATAATCATTATACTACAAAACATTTTACATCTAAAGTGTAAGTCCGTGATTCACTTACCTCGTGCACCCGAGTTCAAGCATAGCTTCCGTGTTTATCCTTGGCATGTTGCCCTTCCATGCTCGTATCCATGTTAATATGTCTCCTATCCGTACATGTCATCACATTCATCATAACATGATTAGCATACATGTGCATACATACTTTTTAATGAAGGTTTCTTGCCATATCATCTTATCAAACTAATTTCCCACTTGTAATCCATTCAAAACACATTCCTTATACAAATCTATTATCTAATACATCATCATCACATTCTATATACCTTTATTTATTATTAGCATACAATCTCACTTATCGTTTTCTCCTAAGCATTTCATCAAACACTTGGTGTGCGTATCATTAACAAAGCATAAGGTACAAGCGTTTTATTCATATCTTCCCTAGTAACCTTCACAACTCTTTTTATCAATCCAAATCACATCATAAAATCACCCTATAACCTGGTAATTCATCCATTACCTTTATACTCAAACTTTCATCTATCACAACTACTCAATTTATAGAATTGCAAGAACACCACATCACTAGGTTAAATGGGTTTTACTTCAAACTTTCAATAAAAACGAATTCAGGCATAGAACATCCTCTAAATGATAATTCTAAAGCATATACAAGCTTAATTTCATAAAAATTCACAGATTGATCAAAACCCATAATCACTAAATAGCACCAATTCACAAAATCTGACTTACCCTATGTAGGAAACTCTTAGATAGTTGAGAATTCGCTCACATGCATTCGAATTAGGGCCAGGAACTCATTCAATTGCTTGTGATTTGAGGAGCTAGGGCAAGAAGAAGGGTTTTCCCCTCCTGGTCGTTCCCATGCGTCGCCCCCACCATTCCCCCACATAAAAATCCTTTAATTTCTTATTTATTTGCTAATTTTACACATTCAGTCCCTTGGGATTAATCATGTTATAATTCTAGTACAATTTTACCAACATTCTAAACTTCCTTGTTTATTATAACCTAATAAATTTTATTTAAAACCTTTAAACATTCAAATAGTCTAATATTATATTTTGGGGTGTTACAAACATTGCTGTAAATCTCAACAACGCACAAAATTTCAGCGAAGAAGCAGCTAAACAGCAGATGGTATTTCTAGCATCCATCTTGGAGTCTTACGAAAGTCTCGTAGCAGGAAAAATCGGAAACACAAACCTCACCAAGGAGGACTATGATCAAATTGACCCAGAGGAAATGGAGTTGATTGACATTAGATGGTGTAACACCCCAACTCCGCAAGGACTGACGTGTCACTCTTACAGGTATCAAAACTAAAAACCAATCCATAACATTAAATAAAATATCCTAGTTACATTTATTACATTACTGAAATAAAGAATCTTGACCAGCAACTTGCTAACGCTCCTCACTGAAAACCCAGATAATCCCATATTACCTGTAAAACAAATAGGACAACACAAAAAGAAAAATACGGCTGAGCCAAAAATTGCTCAGTAACGGAGAAATCAATAGTACAAGTAAAGTCATATCAGCGGAAGCAAAACACAACAGAACAGAACTGAGACTGAACTGAAACAGTTGCTAACATGAGTACTGAAAACAGATGCAGACACAGGACTGATACAAAAACTGATACACGAACCGATCTGAAACTGTAACGAAAACTGGTACGGAAACAAAAGGGAGTCATATACATAACGGACACCGAACCCAACACAAAACCGATGTAGAGACTGACACATTGTTTACCATGATGACTAAAGCATTTTATCTTATATAAACAGACTTAATTTAAAACATCGTTTAATGATACTCGTATTTTTAATATGACTTACTTGGCAAAATTATTTTCTTATATTGAACGTTTGAATTTTGTCAAGATAATATAATTTATCATATCTAATAGCAAACCATTATTAGACAAAAATAACTAATTTTCTAACTATGAAAAGTTATATTTAAGAAATAGAATAATTCAAATAGCCTGGATTTCAAAAGGAAGTACTTATGACAATTTCGTAAACCGACATGGGAAGCCGACACGGAAACAAAAACAAATACGTAAGCCGAAATATTTAAAATACCATTTATAATCTTTAAAATAAAAGAATTGTCAAAATAATAATCTTTAAATAAATGTTTGGATTCAAATCAACATCTGTTAATCAATCGAACATTATAACTTATTATTTAATCAAAACAACTATTTTTATAACTATGAGAATATATATTTTATAACAAAGTAATTTAAACAACCTGGGCTAAAAAGTAAAATAGTTAAATCTTTACGAAAATTTTGTAACTGGTTATGAAGGCAAAACCATTTCTAAAAACGAATAACAAGATAGACACTGGAACAAATACTGAAAACAACTTATGACGGATACAAACTAAACGTATAACACCACATCAGAATCTAAATCAAGACTGATACTGAGACGAAACTGATACAAACCGATACAGATACTGAGTCAAAACAGACATGGCTAATACATAACAGAATCGGATACTGAGCATAATCAGAAGCATACTTAACCCGATACTGATCGGAAGCATAATCAGATGCTTACAAACATATCAAACATAATAGAACAGATACTACATATTCACGTACAGAAACATATACTAACTTACACGACAACTATATATCAACAAACTAAGTCGTGTAACGCAGAAGCACCCAAGCCACAAACAGAACAGACGGGTACACAGCTAGCTAGTCCATGCACCTATGAGATGGTGAGTGTGGCGTTCACCCATCATTCCATCTCCAGACAAACAAACTCAAACTCAGAGCTAAGATCGATCTATACGCCTCTAGTGGCCAAAGTGCTACACAAGCACGAGCTAGAGACGCCGTGAACTTTTATTACGCACTGTCACGATAAGTGCCATGTTGTTGACGCCCAAACGACAAGCCAGACATGCTTGGGTGACAGAGTATAAATACTAAGGCCATATATATATAATTTACAGATAACTAAAATTAATTACCGATAAGAACATGTGACCATGAGTACAAGTCTGAGGTATGGCATGCTACAACACACTAATAAACAAGCAGGCAAAGATAATACTGACTCAAATAATGTATCACATATGAACGGATAAAGGTATCAAACCATGACAATCAGACTTCAAAACAATTACAAAGATCTCGTATTAAAGAGTAACGAAATAAAATTATACTACGATGTCAAGACCCAAGATTTCGTACTCGTATAAGGAATTTGAAATTATACCACGATGAACAGAAAACAGAATCCGTACTACAAAGTAACGGACATGATAAAAGCATACTAAAATGAGAAGACTGAATATTCATCAAAAGTAACGAAAAAAAATTATACTAAGATGTAAACAAAACAAAATCCGTACCAAAGAGTATTAAATAAAGTTATACTATGATGTAAAGGGTCACGAATCCGTACCTTAGTCAGCGAGCAAAGCAAAAGTTCACAAATCAAATCGCCCCAAAAGTTATGCAAACCTCAAGAGATCTGATAACAGAACATATTAGAATGGAGTCGTACACGACAAAGCAGGGACGAGTCAGGCGGCGGCAAATTCACGAGCATGTGAGAGTCACGGCTAGAACTTGGGAGGCTTTAGCAAGTGGCGTTAATGATTTTTTTTCACGAGCATGTGAGAGTCACGGCTAGAACGAACATTTTTTTTTTCACTTCATGCACGTTCAGAAGTTAATGATTTTAAGCCTGATTTTAACACCTTCAGTTCCTCTCCGGTAACTACACATTCCCTTCATCTCCATTTTTCATCTTCTTCTTTCAATCTACTTTCCCCCAATATCTATTTCTATTTCTATTTCTAAACCCTAATTAATTGTTGTTCATATTTTCATGTAAAAGGTTCGTTCTTTCAGCCCCAACTTTTTTTTTTTTTTTGTTCTCTGTGTTTTTTTTGTTGGCTACTGGTAGCTCAATTTGCGGTTTGAATTTCTTTCTTTTGAGTTCGTTCATTCTTGTTTCCTCTTAAAACCCAGCCCCTCTAATTTCTCTTCTGCCCATACTCTACACAAACCCAATCTATTAATCTTGCACGCCAGGTGTTCGACGAAATGTCGAGAAGAAAAACCATTTGTTTTAAGGCTGAATGTCAGTTGTTTACTATAACTGATTGAATAATCAGCTGTTTCAAATGGTACTTATTTTGTTTCTGTTTCGAAAGCCCGCAATGGATTGAGTGTGGTGTGCCTTAAAGGGAGGTGGGGCAACTTGTCGTTGCCCCCGCTAACCCATTACTTTTCGTCTTTTATTTCCCAAGCTCAGTGTGAATTTTCCTTAATCTTCATTTGTATTTTGAATTGTTGATGCCCGGGTCTGGAGTGGGGGTTTTGTCTGGAGCTTTGACTGTTTGTGGGGCTCCATCCGATGAGGGGGGTGTTGGTTCCTCAAAGGGTGTTTGGTTGTGCCCTTTTAAAAGCTTCCATTGTTGCCCTGATGGGCAAGCAGGGGCTAAGGGGTTCCCGAGGTTGGTGGCCCATATCAAGCGGCTTCATTTGTCTTCAGATGACAAGAAGTGGGCCATGCGGGATGCCTTATCTGCGGATAGGGATTTGTTTGTTTCAGTTGGTGAGGCTCTTAAGGTCTCTGGCCAATGGTTATGTGGGGAGTGTATGTGTTTACATGCTCATACTCGGGGGTGCCACCATGCAGATGGGGTGGCACGGTTCAAGTTTGTTACGGGAAATGCGGAGGAGTTTATGGTGGGGATCCCTACGCCACATGTTGGAAAGGAAATTGTTTCTTTGGGAGGTATGGTGGTGGACGTGGGTCTGCTTGATCGTGTCTTCTCTCTTCCTATCAAAACAGTTAAGAGCATCCCTCATAGTTGTCGAATGGCCTTTTCCCAGGCTTTAACGGCATCTTTGTGCAAGGTGGTGGCAACGCCAGATTCTGTTGAGGCGTGGGTGAGACTTTTGTTGTTGCCACGTTGCACGTTGCGGGTTTTCAGGCCTTCTAACCGTCAGGAGCGCAGGTCGGGGAATAGGAAGTCATTTCAGTGTCTTAGTATTCAGCGGGCCCTGGCAGCGTGGGGCAATGGGGATGGTTTTGCGGAACTCATCCTATCACTTTTTGCCGAACCGTCAAAAGTGGTTACGCGCCCTAATGAGCCTCCACATGGGTCTAATAATTCTAGGGTGGGCACCAACGTTAAGCAATGTTTACGGAAAGTGGCAGATGGCCATTTCACTGCGGCGGTTAAAGTTTTATGTTCTTCGGGGGTTGCACCTCTTGGTGAGGATACTATGAAAGCGTTGGTGGCTAAACATCCTATCCTACCTCCTCCGGTTATGCCTGGGTCCTTACTATCGGAGCCACCTCTTACTGTGGATGTTGATAACATCCTTTGGTGCATTAAATCTTTCCCCAAAGGGACCTCTTGTGGGAGGGATGGGTTGAGGGCACAACACATTTTGGATGTGTCACACCCGCTCATAGCGGAAACGCAAGGTGTGATCTGTCTGGTTTTCATTGCATAAATATCGATGTACATGAACAAACTATATGAATAAAGCATACTCCATTGCCATTACATAGTGTTTCAAAAGATTACAACATAAGTTTAGTGTGTCGGTTACAAACCATTAACATGAAAATAAAGCGTTATTGTTTCATACATTAACTTGAACTAAACTACAAAGGTTTAAACCATCATATTTCCGCAAAGAGGCGGAATATAATAGTTAAACCCTTCAAAAGATGGCATGGAGTTCCGGTACTTGTTATCTTGACTGGGAAATCCGACATGGTCCTTTAATTCCCTGAAATACATGTTAAGTTTGGAAAACATCAACAAAAGTTGGTGAATTCATGCAATTTAGTTGTAAACGATGTATGAAAAATGTGAGTTGTAGTATGTAAAGCGTCAATGAAATCGTTGATCATTAATGTTTTGCAAGGACATTAATATGTGTGACGAAATAGGAAGCAAACCAACCCTAGACGATTTTATGCCGATTCCTATCGAATGGGACACAAACGCACTCTTCCGTATGGGTCCATGACCAAGAGTGGGGCTCGCCAAAACCCATTAGATCTAAGCCTTTGTTCCTTGGTCCAAACTGGATTAATGGTGCTTATAGTATGGCCCTAATTCGCACATGATCTATGGTGTTTCATTACCTAACTTTATCATACTCTGAACATGTATCCTCCCCGATAGTTGTAAAGTTTGTAAAACATTTAAATGAATAGGGGAACATGAACTCACTGTATTGCGTCCTGAAAATAGATGTAAATAAGATCTCACGTGCGGTCGTCCTGAATAGCGTGGCGACCTACAAACGTTCTTATTTTTGTTAGACACTTCGGTCTTTGAAAAGAACTTGAGTACAAGTCTTGAGTATATGTAAGACTTGTATGTCTTTACTGTTCGTTAACTGGGTATTCGATGTATGAGTTGTTCAAATGTTCGTTAACTGTGTATTCGATGTATGAGTTGTTCAAATGTTCGTTAACTGTGTATTCGATGTATGAGTTGTTCAAATGTTCGTTAACTGTGTATTCGATGTATGAGTTGTTCAAATGTTCGTTAACTGTGTATTCGATGAATGAGTTGTATAGTCGGATCTCGTCCGCTGAATCTCGTGTCTTGTATGTATCACTTGTATAGTTGTGTTTCCAATAATAGTATCATTGGGCCAAGCCCATGTTTTCAAGTTTATTGGGCTTAAATAGTGCTGGGCCTCAAATAGTGTTGGGCCTCAAATAGTGTTGGGCCTCAATAGTGTTGGGCCTCAAATAGTGTTGGGCCTCAATAGTGTTGGGCCTCAAATAGTGTTGGGCCTCAATAGTGTTGGGCCTCAATAGTGTTGGGCCTCAAATAGTGTTGGGCCTCAATAGTGTTGGGCCTCAAATAGTGTTGGGCCTCAAATAGTGTTGGGCTTGAATAGTGTTGGGCTTTGGCCCATATGTTTGGTGTTTGGGCTTAGCCCACTAATTTATGTTAAGCCCATTATGAAAAATAAGCCCATTTGTAAAACAATAGCCCATTACTTAAACTAGCCCATTTGTTATAAAAATAGCCCATTAAGTATAATAAGCCCATTTGTAGAAAAATAGCCCACTAGTACATGTAAACCTTTCATTTTTATAAAAATCCTTTTTATAAAAATTTACTAAGTATAGATGTTAGTAAATAAAAACATATTAGTTTTTATAAGTTTATAAACACCCGTAAATTTGTTATCGATAGCATATTTATATTTCGTGTCGATAAATAGTCAAAACGTCGTAGTAACTCCCCGGATTGGTAATACACTTATGTAGTCGTCCGTCGTCCATGTTGACCATAAATGGTGTCCGATTATTCGAATCGTCCGTAACTCGTTTTTAAGGCGTAAATATGTGAAGTCTCGTAGGACTTTTGTTATAACGTGTTTTGAGTTTAAAGGTGACATGAGATTCAAGTTCCTACAATGATATATATAACTAATACACCAAGTAATATATCACACAAAAATTGTTAAAGTAACCAAATATATATTTTCTAAAAAAATATATATTTTTCTTGTCTTTTATTTTATAAACCCTTCTTTAATAACCTTTATAAATCTTGTATAGATTTACCCAAAAATGTTGTTATTTTATAAAATAAAGTTTTTATAAAAATTGGCCATATAACCTTTGTATTTTTATCTTAACCATGTTTCATTAAACATATCATTTTCTTTATTAAATCAACAACAATTTATTCAACACCTTAACTAAACATTATGAGACTTTTATAACATGAGTTTATTAAGATGATATGCAAATCATGTAGGGTTTTAAACATGATCCTTTTATATGTTAACTAGTTCAAAAACCAAGTTAAATTCTAGTTTTAACAACTTTCATAAAAATCTTTAGTTGTATGTTAATTTTTATAATCTTGTGAAAGTCTTGTTTTTAAATATAAACCCTAAATACTTTCACAAGATCACTAGATATGATCATTCCCTTAATCCTTTATGTTAAAACCCTTTAACATAAACTTGTATAATTTTTAGATCATATCTTTCAACATCTTCTAACACTTTATTTGTAGCATAATCATCATAACAAGATCTAATAAGCATATAACAAGTCTAAGATCACAATATAAACAAACATAATTATATCATGATTTTTATCTTTGCTTCATTGTATTTTTCTTGTTCATTATGTATGATTATATAGTTATTATTAGTTATAATAACAATCATAAACATAATATGTATAAAAAAATAAAGAAGCTTACTTCTAGCACAAGGCTAGGGATGATCTTAGAGATTTATTAAGGACTAAGAAGATGATGATCTTGATGTTAGAACACTTGTGTATGAATAAAAATCCTTCCTTTCACTTCCAAGAGCTTTAGATCACCTCATGTTCCAAAGAAATCCATCTTGTTCATGAAGAAGATGATAAAAAGAAATGGGTTTATGGTGGGTGTTCTTGAGGAAAGGATGAAGATGATGAGATAGTTTTTTTTTTTTTTTTTTTTTGTGAAAGATAAGTTGAAAAGGGTGATAAAATGCTAGTAAACTAAATGAGACATAATGTTATAATCATCCACTAACATCATCCACTTGCAACCAACAAATAATATCTAGATATTTGCATGTGAAATATGGGTATGGGACCCACTAAAAACGTTCACCACATGTGGGGGGGGGGGGGTTAAAGTGTAACATTTTTATAAAAATGTCTTAAACATGTAGATATTTTGGTAATTAGGCTAAGTATGGTGATTAGGGGTAATCTTTCACCATTAGGAGGTAATTAGTGATTCGGAATGTTAATTATCATTAACAAATTCACTAAACTAGTAGAAATGGTATTTTGATATCTTAAACGACTTCCGTTTGGTCGTCGGTTCAATAAAAGCACTTTTAATTCCTACCGACGAAGTTTTTTCGTAAGTTGTAAATCCGCAACCAAGAGATGTATAAAGGGATTTCCAAATGTTTTCAAAATGTTAGGTGATCATTACTAGTTTAAAATGATCCAAATAATGTTAGATGGTTACTAAAAAAAAGATCCGATATCGTTCGGATAATCGTTACGCTTTGTTTCCGTTTGTCGGTATTTGAACGCTAAGCTTGTGTATTTTGTGTGAACTGATGTGATTATGGTTCGGATGATACCCGAAGGTATCTTCATATGAATTCTATGTTAAATAATATTTTTACATGTCGTAAAAATATTACAAAGCTGATTTCTGCAGAATTTCTGCGGAAAAGTGTAGAAATCGTCGCTTTTAGTGCTTTTCGGCAGTTTTCGGTGCTACCGGACATTGGTAGTATATTAAACCAAACCCTTGCATTCCCATATAGGGTTTAATGTTCATTTGATGTTGGACTTCCGTCTAAGTCCTAAAGATGTAATTTAGATGGTTTCGCTGGATCCTGAGTTTTCGTCAGCACGCTAGTTCACTAGATACTGTTCTAGTTGTTTCGATGCATTGTTTACATTGTTTCAAAGGTAACCAATAAAATGAATCATGTGCATCATAATTGAATATTCCATAAGTATTCTAAGATGTATATTATGTAATACGCAGTTCGAGTGTTCGAAATGCATAAAAATGTAGCTAAAATGAGTACTTTAAGTGTAAGAAAGTTACCGAAAAGTGTCAGTTGTCACATTCTCCCCTTGTTATTGAGAATTTCGTCCCGAAATTCAAGCTGAGTCATCCTTTGCAGGATTGTTCTCAAACAGGTGAGGATATTTGACTTTGATTTGATCTTCACGTTCCCAAGTATATTGGGGTCCGTATCGAGAGTTCCAACGAATTTTTACTAATATGTGACGACTCCTTTGTATTTTCTGGACCTTCCGGTCCATGACCTTAATAGGTGCTTTGTGAATTGGAGTTTGTCATCAATGTGAATCTCATCCTCCGAGATGATAACCGTTTCTTGTGTTGGACTCTTCTCAAGATTCGACACATGAAATGTGTCGTGTACACTGCTTAGTTCGTCTGGTAACTTCAAGTTGTAGGCAATAGTGCCAATCTTTTCTAAGATTTTAAATGGTCCAATGTAACGTGGGTTAAGCTTTCCACGTTTACCGAACCTCGCTACGCCTTTCCAAGGCGAGACTTTTCAACAAAACTTTCTCTCCAACCTCGAAAGATGCTTGTTTTCGTTTTCCATCCGCGTAGAGCTTTTGTCGATCGCGAGCCGCCTTGATACGGTCTCGGATCTAAAAAATTTTATCCGTAGTATCTTGGACTAGTTCCGGACCAATTAATTGACTATCGCCCGTTTCCGCCCAACATAGCGGAGAGCGACACTTTCGACTATATAGAGCTTCAAACGGTGCAGATTGTATACTAGTATTGTAGCTGTTATTGTAGGAAAACTCAACTAAAGGTAGATGAGTATCCCAATGGCCACCTAAATCCATAACACATGCGCGAAACATATATTCGAGTGTTTGGATTGTCCGTCTGCTCTGGCCGTCAGTTTATGGATGAAAGGCCGTACTTGGATTCAAATGAGATCCAAAGGCCTGTTGAAATGATTTCCAAATTCTAGAAATAAAACGACCGTCTCGGTCTGAAATGATTGAAATAGGCACTCCATGACGAGCCACTATTTCTTTGAGATAGATTTCCGCTAGTTTCTCAGTACTATCCTTCTCCCGAATCGGTAAGAAGTGTGCGGACTTTGTCAATCTATCGACGATTACCCATATCATGTCATGACCTTTCGAGGTCCTGGGTAACTTCGTAATGAAGTCCATAGATATTTGTTCCCATTTCCAAGCGGGAATCTCGGGTTGTTGTAATAAACCAGATGGTTTCTGATACTCTGCCTTGACCTTCGCGCAGGTCAAGCATTTTCCAACATAGCTAGCAATATCCTTTTTGAGGTTAGGCCACCAATAGTACTCTTTTAAGTCGTGGTACATCTTATCTGATCCAGGATGGATCGAGTACTTTGACCTATGTGCTTCCTCAAAAATGAGATCTCGGAGACCTCCAAAGAATGGAACCCAAACTCTACCCGCAAGGTACAAAGTTCCATCCTCCTTTGGTACTAACTGTTTTTCCATGCCTCGAAGTGATTCTTCTAGAATATGTTCTTCCTTGAGCGCTTCTTGTTGTGCATTTCGAATTCGTGCGGTAAGGTCTGTGTGAATCGTCATCTCTAGTGCTCGCACTCTTAGTGTTTTAACTCGTTCCTTGCGGCTCAAGGCGTCTGCTACAACGTTCGCCTTGCCCGGATGGTACTTGATTTCACAATCATAGTCGTTTAATAATTCAACCCAACGTCGCTGACGCATATTTAATTCTTTTTGGTTGAATATGTGTTGTAGACTCCTATGATCCGTGAAAATAGTGCACTGTGTACCATATAAGTAATGCCGCCAAATTTTCAAAGCAAATACCACCGCGCCTAACTCTAGGTCGTGAGTGGTATAGTTCTTCTCGTGAACTTTCAGTTGGCGGGACGCGTACGCGATAACCTTTTTACGTTGCATGAGTACACAACCCAAACCTTGATGCGAAGCATCACAGTATACCACAAAGTCATCGGTACCTTCTGGTAATGATAAGATTGTAAGATGCTATGCACCAATCTTAAGAATAAGTTGTAAGGCTATATCTTGTTTTTTCGATTTGGGGCGAATTTATTGTCTTTAACAACTCTAAAATGGTTCTCAAATGTTGCTCATGTTCATTAGTCGATCGAGAGTATATCAAATGTCGTCAATAAACACTATGATGAATTTGTCGAGATACGGCTTGCACACACGATTCATTAATCCATGAAGACCGCTGGTGCATTTGTTAAACCAAAAGGCATAACGAGAAACTCGTAATGACCGTAACGAGTCTTATAAGCCGTTTTCGGTATGCTTTCCTCTTGAATTCGTAACTGATGATACTCCGATCGTAAGTCTATATTAGAGTAGAAGCTAGAACCTTTCATAAACCATTTGAGTTAGTTGGAAATTCATTTGTAACATGGTTTAGAAATATGAATTTTCGTTCATCGAAATGTTGTGCATTTTCGCAAAACTTGCGTGTCTTTCCACCCCCAAAACCTTTATAAAGATACATAGTTGGTAAAGAGTGGGGGTTATGAACGCATAACATCCTTATTCGGTCAACTACAAGGTTCAGAAGGTGCTAATCGACATGGAGTTTTGGCAACGAGTGCGGCTCCCGGTACCAAGTCGATGTGAAACTCGACTTGTCGATATGGTGGTAGTCCTAGAAAGTCTTTAGGAAAGACTTCAGGAAATTCTTTTACCACTGGAATATCTGTCAGCATCGGCCCAACGGCCTCCTTGTCGACAACATGTGCCAGAAAGGCAACACAACCTTTCCGTAAGCACTTCTGTGCCTTCACGCAATTGATGATCCACAATGGTGTATCGTGCTTCTCTCCATGAATAACAAGTGTCTCTTTATTCGATAGTGGTTGGCGAATGACCTTCTCATGACAGAAGACTTCGGCTCAATTATTGGATAGCCAATCCATGCCAACCACTACGTCGAAAATACCCAACTCAATGGGTAAGAGATCGATATGAAATTTCTGCTCCTGACTCGACCAGTTTACCGTTTGCCCATTTCTATAGAATGAGGAGACGTCTAGCTTACTTGACTTTAGGCCAAGTACATTTTGAATTCTATGTAGTAAGGACTTCACTGTACAAATGTAGAGAACAACCCAATCCCTGTGTTTAGATGTAGGATAACCCAATCCCTATTTGTAGCTAGGACAATCCCGTCCCTAGCCATGAAACTCATGTATGTGAAATGTTGAGATGAAGCTAAAATTGCCAATTGTATAAAATAACATGGATGTGAAATGTTGACGAATAGGATACATACCGGTGGCCCTTAATGATTTGATAAGAGTCTGCTAATTCCCCATTAGCTAAGTTGATTTAGTAATGTGTGTCTAACTAACATGAATCTAGTTCGAGTGTATGCTTACCATTTAAAGACACTAGCTAAGCTAGGTGTTGGTATTAAAAAGAGTTGATACATGATGATCGTAAAGTGTACATACTCATGACATCATTTCTCTCATGGCGAGAGTTATTGTTTGAGTGATCGAGGTAAGGAGGGATGATGCGGTTATGCTTCGGATCTCCGAGGCTAAACCTAAAATGTAACACTCAGTGTGTTTGAATTTGGGTGTTACCCATTATGGAACAACCCTTGAGATATCGTGAAAACATCAAGTGTAACCAACAATATTGGCTCTAGTTATGATCGAGTTCTTTTATAAAATCCTATGAAGATAGATATGAAAATCAGATGATATAAAAGAATAATGTATGGTTAAATAAATAACCAATGAAAATGTAGTGTATAAATATATCATGTCTCGAAATAGAATATTATGTCTTGTGTAAAGGATGTCGTGTCTTGTGCGAAAATGTCGTGTCTTGTCTTTGTCGAAGAGATTTGAATAACACCACGATATGCAATATAATATAAGCACTTATATATAGGAAGTACCAGCGGCGTATCCACCATGCTTTTATCATATTACACACGTCTCATCACTTACAAATAATTACCAAAAATGTCTTGTGTATACCAACGTCAATGACATGTATAACAATGTCTTGTGTAACAGTGTCATGTGTAAACCATGTCTTGTGTAAAAGCAATGATTTTTAACACATAACTTTTGACTTAAACATTTGTTTCTTTTGGTGCCATGATATTTTTAATACAAACTATTAAAAGAATCTAGACATATATTTGGATAAATATAGTCTATCATGTGCCCAAGAATGAAGAATGCAATCAATCGGTCATGGAAACCTCAAGACCATATTGTGCATACATGTTTGAATAAATGATAATGTGGATAACCAAAACCAAAAGGTGTAATGCCTCTTGCGTGTATTGGTCATATGTTTAAATGGAAAAAGAAAAAAAATAATTCGTTGAGGAGGGGAAACCAACCAGTGGTCTTCGTCCATATAATATGTATTCCCTACTCTATGGACCTCGATCGTCCTAAGTAGAGAAAATCCTTTGTCTTACTTGTTCATGTGACAATTATGGTAATAGTGCTTGAGTTTTACGAGCTCTAGCAAGATGATTAGAATCTAAAAAAAATGTCGAATAGAATGCAATGAGGGAATTGCAGCATGGCTCATGCCATACCTTTCCTTGGAAAAGACAATGTCAAACAACGGAATTTATTGTATCGCTTCCAATGAATATGATAAGGTGGAATATGATAAGGTAAGGTAAGGTAAAGTAGGATAAAGTGTCATAGACACCCTGGAACCAACCCATGTTCAAGAATTTCGAGAATGTTGAGGAAAATCCTCCATGAGTAGCTAACATGGTTTGTTTGTTTAAATGACTAGTCTCAACTGAATCGTGATATAGATCGAATGTTAGGTGTGAACAAATATGTGTCGTCTTCCCGTATTGTATTGTATTGTATTGTATTGTATTGTATTGTATTGTATTGTATTGTATTGTATTGTATTGTATTGTAGGGTGTTATACTAACCACCACAGTTCGTGTTCTAATAGATAAGAAACATTGAATCTCAAATAATAATTTAAGACTTTGAACGAATAGTGATCATTAGCTTGGCCCGCAGAGTCCACCAGAATTCCCATGCACTACAAGTTGCTATTACGTTGGCCACCGTAATAATAAATTGCCTTGCATGGTCACCCTAGCGTTCTCTCGTACGAAGCAGCCGATCAGTAAGAGAGGAAACACTATTGTCAATATACCTTCAACATTGGAGGGACCTTCGTGATAACTCACGTGTCAACGTTCGTTGTCATTACTCGCAGAACGGTACGGCGTTAGGTGAAATAGAAATGAAAAGAATCTGTAATAATAACAACCGAAGAGGCACCTTCAAGATGAATACTTCATCTTCCTTGTAAGGACAAGAGTATATCCACCTTGATTAGTATGAGTCACATGGATCTCGCCCCACTAATGGAGTTGTTGTCCAAGGTTACTACCTTCGCCTCATCGTCATTATCATGGTCAGGCATCTCAGCATTCGCGAGAAAGCAACCATATTTTACGGAATTAAGTTTAAGATTTCACTTAGGAAATCATGTTCGCCATAAGCTCCGCATTAGACATTGGGGTCGATATTTTCATCGTGTGAGTAAAGAATAATAATAGAGTTTGAAGTCGAAGGTATTTTGTTCTTGGCAAAATATTTCATGCAACATATATATGAACCACCTATATATATAAGGCAAATTGGCCTGTAATAATCCCACCTACACCTTTTTGGCCAATAATAATCCCACCTCAGAATATTCCCCACACCAGTCCCATTTTTCAGATTTTTGGCCCACACTGGTCCCCAGTTAAAAATCCCTAACTCAGTTAGTAAAATGGCTGATGTGGGATTATTATTGGCCAAAAAGGTGTAGGTGGGATTATTATTGGCCAAAAAGGTGTAGGTGGGATTATTACAGGTAATCAGTTTTTAACACATCATCTGCCACATATCTGCCACATAATCAGTTTTTAACACATCATCTGCCACATCAGCCATTTTACTAACTGAGTTGGGGATTTTTAACTGGGGACCAGTGTGGGCCAAAAATCTGAAAAATGGGACTGGTGTGGGGAATATTCTGAGGTGGGATTATTATTGGCCAAAAAGGTGTAGGTGGGATTATTACAGGCCAATAAGCCTATATATAATCATGTAAAATCCTATCAATCAAGGATTTCTATCTTGTATAAGCTGAACTTGTAAACTGTTTATAATGCATAAACTGATAATGTAATGTATTGTAGGCACATAGTCTATTAATGTATTGTGTCTGTTTCTCATAGACTTCACCCATGGAAATGTCCTCGCTTGATTTATTTGAAATGAATTTTTGCTGTAGTGGACCTTGAAAAATGTTTATGCAATGAAAACCTTTTGACTTGTCCAATTTTATTTATAATCTGTTCAACATGAACAAGAGGTTTTCGTGAGAGATCCCTAGTGATTGTAGACTTAGACTCGAGAAAGAATCCTGGTTCACTACAATCGATGCTCTGATACCAATCTGTCACACCCGCTCATAGCGGAAACGCAAGGTGTGATCTGTCTGGTTTTCATTGCATAAATATCGATGTACATGAACAAACTATATGAATAAAGCATACTCCATTGCCATTACATAGTGTTTCAAAAGATTACAACATAAGTTTAGTGTGTCGGTTACAAACCATTAACATGAAAATAAAGCGTTATTGTTTCATACATTAACTTGAACTAAACTACAAAGGTTTAAACCATCATATTTCCGCAAAGAGGCGGAATATAATAGTTAAACCCTTCAAAAGATGGCATGGAGTTCCGGTACTTGTTATCTTGACTGGGAAATCCGACATGGTCCTTTAATTCCCTGAAATACATGTTAAGTTTGGAAAACATCAACAAAAGTTGGTGAATTCATGCAATTTAGTTGTAAACGATGTATGAAAAATGTGAGTTGTAGTATGTAAAGCGTCAATGAAATCGTTGATCATTAATGTTTTGCAAGGACATTAATATGTGTGACGAAATAGGAAGCAAACCAACCCTAGACGATTTTATGCCGATTCCTATCGACTGGGACACAAACGCACTCTTCCGTATGGGTCCATGACCAAGAGTGGGGCTCGCCAAAACCCATTAGATCTAAGCCTTTGTTCCTTGGTCCAAACTGGATTAATGGTGCTTATAGTATGGCCCTAATTCGCACATGATCTATGGTGTTTCATTACCTAACTTTATCATACTCTGAACATGTATCCTCCCCGATAGTTGTAAAGTTTGTAAAACATTTAAATGAATAGGGGAACATGAACTCACTGTATTGCGTCCTGAAAATAGATGTAAATAAGATCTCACGTGCGGTCGTCCTGAATAGCGTGGCGACCTACAAACGTTCTTATTTTTGTTAGACACTTCGGTCTTTGAAAAGAACTTGAGTACAAGTCTTGAGTATATGTAAGACTTGTATGTCTTTACTGTTCGTTAACTGGGTATTCGATGTATGAGTTGTTCAAATGTTCGTTAACTGGGTATTCGATGTATGAGTTGTTCAAATGTTCGTTAACTGTGTATTCGATGTATGAGTTGTTCAAATGTTCGTTAACTGTGTATTCGATGTATGAGTTGTTCAAATGTTCGTTAACTGTGTATTCGATGTATGAGTTGTTCAAATGTTCGTTAACTGTGTATTCGATGAATGAGTTGTATAGTCGGATCTCGTCCGCTGAATCTCGTGTCTTGTATGTATCACTTGTATAGTTGTGTTTCCAATAATAGTATCATTGGGCCAAGCCCATGTTTTCAAGTTTATTGGGCTTAAATAGTGCTGGGCCTCAAATAGTGTTGGGCCTCAAATAGTGTTGGGCCTCAATAGTGTTGGGCCTCAAATAGTGTTGGGCCTCAATAGTGTTGGGCCTCAAATAGTGTTGGGCCTCAATAGTGTTGGGCCTCAATAGTGTTGGGCCTCAAATAGTGTTGGGCCTCAATAGTGTTGGGCCTCAAATAGTGTTGGGCCTCAAATAGTGTTGGGCTTGAATAGTGTTGGGCTTGAATAGTGTTGGGCTTTGGCCCATATGTTTGGTGTTTGGGCTTAGCCATGATTACTGTTGATTGGCCATGATTACTGTTGATTTCTCTAATGCTTTTAACCTGGTGGATAGAACCACTCTTTTGTCAGAAGTTCGGACTCGATGCCCATCCATTTCCTTATGGGTGGATTTTCTATATGGACAACCGGCTAGATTATATGTCGGAGATGATCATATTTGGTCCACCACCGGGGTTCAGCAGGGAGACCCCTTGGGGCCTCTTCTCTTTTCCTTAGTTTTGCATCCCCTTATTCATCAGATACGAGATAGATGCAAGTTACTCTTTCATGCTTGGTACTTGGATGATGGTACGATTATAGGAGATGCTAAAGAGGTGGCTAAAGCTTTAGAAATCATCAGGACTAAGGGGCCTTGTTTGGGGCTTCAACTTAACGTCAAGAAAACAGAAGTTTTTTGGCCATCGTGCAATGGAGTTAAGTCGCAAAAGGGTTTGTTTCCTAGTGGGATTGGAAGGCCGGTGTCGGGTGTCAAACTCCTCGGGGGGGCCGTTAGTCGGGATGCAGGTTTTATCAGTAGGTTGGCCGTGAAAAGGGCATCTTGTGCAGTGGATCTGATGACCTATCTTCCACATCTGCGGGACCCTCAATGCGAGCTACTCTTGCTGCGCACTTGCATGGGTGTTGCTAAGTTGTTGTTCGGCCTCAGAACGTGCCAACCCACGTTTGTTGGGGAGGCTGTTTCGGTTTTTGACAAAGGCCTTCGGAGAGCTATCGAGGATATTGTGGTTTGCGGGGGTCCGTTTTTTGGGGATCTTCAATGGAGGCTTGCATCCCTTCCGACCCGTTTTGGGGGTTTGGGTTTATGTTCGGCTTCGGATGTTTCTACGTATGCTTTCGTGGCCTCGAGGGCGCAATCTTGGGGTTTGCAGGACCACATTCTTCGGGACTGTGGTATTGTCGGGTTAGATTCTGATTATGTGTGTGCGTTGGATTGCATGCACATGTCCCTTCCGGATTTCGATCTTGGCGGTTTCTCTAATAAGGACACCGCCCCCCCTAAAGCCCAGAATGCTTTGGCGAGTGCCCTATTTAGTAGAACTGCCCAGAGTTTGGGAGAGAAGTTTAGTCTATCCCCTCGTCAGAAAGCCGTGTTCGATTGTCTCCGGGCTCCTCATGCTCAGGATTTCCTGACAGTTATCCCCATTGAAGGACTTGGCCAACACATGTCGGCAGTGGAATACCGGGCAATTCTTAAGTACCAGCTAATGATCCCTCTGTTTCCGGTTGATGAGCCCTGCCCAGTTTGCCGCAAGGTTTGTTTAGATACTTTTGGCGAGCATGCGGTTCACTGTAAGGAGTTGCCTGGTTTTAAATACAGACATGATTTGGTAAGGGATATTTTGTTTGATGTTCTAAAGCGGGCAGGGATTTCGGCCAAAAAAGAGGCTCCGGTGAACTTCCTGACGGATCCGCTCGAAGGGAGGTCTACTCTTCGACCAGCTGATATTCTTGTGTTTGGGTGGGACAGGGGAAAACACGCTTGTGTGGACCTTACAGGAGTGTCCCCGCTTGTTGGGCTCAGGGATAATGGGTTTGTTGCTGGTCAGGCTGCGTTGAAGGCGGAATCAAGCAAGGTCGCTAAACACGAGAATGCTTGTTTAGAGAATCAGCATGTGTTTATCCCATTCGCTTTTGATACATTTGGTTCCCTAGCCCCAGAGGCCGTGGAATTCCTAAACAGGGTCCAACGAGTTGTGAATAGTAATCTCTCAACCTTTAAGGGTCGTTTCGTATTTAGTAGGATTGGTTTTGCAATTCAAAAGGGGGTTGCGGCGCAGCTTGTTGCCCGTTTACCTGCCACTTGTTTGTAATTTATTACTTTGCCATTTGAATGATAGTAATTCATATAAAAAAAAAGTGGCGTTTGGGTCGTGGTGGTGTGGTACAGCCGCGGTAATAACCGAAGAGGGTGGCGAGTGGCAGTAATTGTTGGTGCACTCCGGTGAAAAAGGTGTGGTGGCGGATGATGGTGGTTTCGACCTGAGCAGTCGCGGCGGGTCTGTTTCATGGAGGCAAGGTGGTGCGGTTGTGAGGAAGCTTATTTGCCGGAGAAGTGTGAGGGCGGTTTCGTGAAGCCGGTGAAGGTGCGGCAATAGCGGTGCTTCCGACATAATATATGTGTGAAACTTTTGATGGACACCCTATCATAGTCACCACGTGAATTTAGAAATCAATTTGGATGGCGTAAATCTCGGTTACGGAATGTAAAGTGAGGAGGATTTTCATAAGATCAATCTGGTGGTTTTTTTTTTTTATTTATGTATTTACCATTTACCATAAATAGTTTCTATTTCAAGATGCAAGTCAATATATCTATATGCTAATCATACTTACAAATCTTGAATTAAAAAAAAAAGAGTTAACTGCCATTTTCGTCCCTGTGGTTTGGTCACTTTGGCCATTTCAGTCCATTTTTCAAAAATGCGCCATTTTCGTCCCCCACGTTCTGGAAAGGTGCAATTTCAGTCCAAAAATCATAACCCAGTTAAGTCAGTTAGTAAATAAGGACTGATTGTGTAAATTTGTAACATAAAGGACCATTTAAGTAAATATTAAACACCACCACCACTAGCCCTGCCACCACCACCACTCCGCTGCCACCACCACCACCGCCACCACAGCCCTGCCACCACCACCACTCCGCTGCCACCACCACCCCCACCCCCACCCCCACCGTCGCCTTCTCTCTCCCTCGCCTCCTTCTCTCTCTCTCTCTCTCTCGTCGTTATCTCTCTCTCTCCGACTGTGATGATGATTGATGAAGATGAGTTGCAGGTTGTCGGTTTTACAGCGGTGAACGGAGGTGATGACAGAGGTGAACGGTGGTTTACGGTGAAGTGGTGGTGGGTTATGGTGATGGTGCAGCGGTGAGGAGACGGTGGTGTTAATGGTGCAGCGGTGAGAGAGAGAGAGAGTCATCCACATCACAGGCTCCAGTAATCATCAACGTGTCACGAGTCATCTCTCCACGGTTTCGAGTCTTCACCTGGTTCCGAGTCATTTTCATTTCGACATTTGGTTTCGAGTCTGTTGTTTCGACTAAACTGACGTTTCGAGTTGTGAGGTTCTGAGTGTCGGTTTCGACTTCACAACATTCACAGTCTCCAGTAGCAATTACCATCTTCGAGTCGCAACCTCGATTTCGAGTCGCAAACTCCATTTCGACAATCGGTTTCGAGACAACCGTTTCGAGTTATCTTCACAGCAGGTCTCGAGTCTGTGGTTTCGACAAAATGATTTCGAGTCGCAACATCGTCTGATTCTGCAAGACATCATCTTCATCAGCTTTCATCATCAAAATCACCGGCTGTTTCCGTTCATCATCTTAAAAGTTCTTTCGAAACACGTCATTGCCATACATCGTCTTCTCCACTTCGTTAATCACCATCATCATCAACCTCTATTTCACAATAAATTCCACACCACTATTCACCATCTCCGTTCATCATCGAACTATCACCGTCGTTAGCACCATCACCTCACCATCGCAATCCACCTCCTTTACTCCACGTCTGATCTCATTCACCGTCGTCCTCTACGTTGAACCACCAACGTCCACCCATCATTGATCATCATCGGTTTTGAGTGTTCGGAAGTTCAATATTATTCGAAACGTTTTCACGTCTGACAACGGTCATCTTCTCAAACCACCGATGGCGTCATCATCATTCATCCTCTCCGGTTCGACACAACATCATCGTCGACTTTCTCCCTCTCTCGTCTGATATGATGATGGCAGGGTTGTGGTGGCGGTGGTGGCAGGGCTGTGGTGGTGGTGGCAGGGCTGTGGTGGCGGTGGTGGTGGCAGCGGAGTAGTGGTGGTGGCGGGACTGTGGTGGCGGTGGTGGCGGTGGTGGTGGCAGCGGAGTGGTGGTGGTGGCAGGGCTAGTGGTGGTGGTGTTTAATATTTACTTAAATGGTCCTTTATGTTACAAATTTACACAATCAGTCCTTATTTACTAACTGACTTAACTGGGTTATGATTTTTGGACTGAAATGGCACCTTTCCAGAACGTGGGGGACGAAAATGGCGCATTTTTGAAAAATGGACTGAAATGGCCAAAGTGACCAAACCACAGGGACGAAAAACTCAAAAAAAAAATTACAAATCTCGATGGTTGACTTCTTGCCATTTATTGAAATGAAAATACTCTCAAAAACCAAACAACATAGATATAAAATTCTAATTTGGTTATCTAAATAATTTAGTTTTTGTGTTGGATATACATTTGTGTTTTAGTATAATTCTAATAACTATTATTAACTTTAGTTATCAATTTCAAAATATCAAATTGCCAAGTAATACAACATTAAATAAAACGATAATCATGGAATCAATTTTAAGATGTAATAAATTCCTGAAAACATGCATAATTAAATGACTTTTATTATTTTACTATTTTTAAATTTTTTTTTTTGGGTATTACAGATGGTGTATGGCGAGTGCGGTTAGAAGGGCTAAGAGGTTCATGGAGATAACAGGCAGACACTCCATTGGTGGACCTTCAACTAAATTAGGGTTTGACAAATCAAATGTTACATGTTTTAAGTGCAAGCAAAAGGGGCACTTTAAACGAGAATGTCGAAATGCAGCTGCTGATGAAACGGACAATCCATTCCATGAGGACTATTATAAAAGGGCCATCTATCATCAAAACAAAGTAGAATCTCCCAGAATGAAACAGTTAGAAGATGCTCCCAAAGAAAAGTCGAGAGCATTAGCCGTTATGCATGATGATGAGGGCTATGACTGGAGTGATGTGCTACCAGAAGAAGATGCTGTGGGTTTTGCATTCATGGCAAAGATTGTGCCATTCAAAGATACCCGTACTGAAGAAGAAAAATATCGTACTAGGAAGATGTTAGCTCAAAACATGAAAGATAAAATTTATCGAACATGGAAAGAGGCAAAGAGTGCAAAAAGATGGGATGCAACTCGGGAATGCTATTTGGATCCTAAAGGGAATATAGTTGTTGAACCATCATCAATCAGTGTTGAAACCCTCATAGAACAAATAGCAGAAGAAGGAGAAGAGGAAAGGCAGAGAATGTGGGCAAGAGAAGCTGAAGAAAATGAGAAAGAAAAGGAGCTACAGTCAAAGAAGGTCGATGATGGGATAATCGAAACGACCAAAGAGTTCATTGCAGATAACTTGAAGAAAATGGCTGATAAAGTTCTTGCAGCGAAGGAATTAGAGGTAGATTCTAAATCCGGAACTGAGTCAAAGAGCAAGGTCAGTTCTAATGATTCAACAAATGGGTCAGGTAAGACTGATAAAGCCAAGATTGACAGTGACTGCAAAAATTGCATGAAAAACTGCAAGATTTGTAGTACACATGCATATCTCAGTACCAGAAAGACTGAAGAACTGACTGAAAGAGTTAGAGAAGTTGAAAATCAAATCTTAAATCGTGACAAATTGATGAAAACTTCAAATGATTGAATTAAAGAATTAACTGATAAACTTGAAAATGATAAAATTGAAGTAGACCGAGTAAGAAAAAAAAATGAAAAGTTAATTCATGAAAATCGACGAGAAGTTAAAAAGAACGATTAAAGATTCTGATGAGAGAAACAGTAAAACAAGCAAAGAAAATTTTCAATTGTCAGGAGTCCTTCAGTCGAAAGAAAAGCAAATCAACCAATAGTTGGATGAGATTGCTAATCTGAAGCTTCAGTTTTAGGAAGCTAAGATAGAAAATGAACGCATCAATCTGAAACTCAACAGTTACAACTCCGCAAGTTTTGTTCTTCAACACATAGTCCCCAAACCCATTGGGAAGAACAAAGCTGGCGAAGATGTATATGCAGATGGAACAGGGGTTGGGTATCATCAAGTTCCACCGCCTGTGTTGAATATTTTTTCAAAGAAAAAGTCTGGGTTGGTTAACAATGATGAAACAAATGAAATTAAACTTCCAGAAATAATTGACATCACATTCACTTCATCATCCGATGAAGACAGTGTTCAGTCTGAAGTTGTTAAAAATGCAGTTGAAAATGTTTTGAAATCTGACAGTGATTCAACTGAGGACGAAGAATGCTTTTTGAACAATTACATTCCGAAATCAACTTCCAAAAACAACTTAAGTGAAAAACCTACTCTTGTGATGTACAAGATGTCGGGTTCGGATAAGTTGTATTCGGATCTTGAGTTCCCATTAGAGAATGTGAATGTCGACAAATTGAAAAATCTGTTTAAACTGGTTGAGATTGATGTTTGTGAAATCGAAGGTGTGAAACGTTCCGAGAGACAACTGAACTTTGAAAAAGATAAATCTTACTACAAAAAACCTGTTGTACCACCACGTTTTTCTCACAACAACCAAAACAAATGGTCGGGTGGTTATCAGGGTGGTAAGAATAACCAAAGAAGGAACTTTCAAAACAAGAAATTTGTTGAGAAAAAGGTGTTTGTGAAAAAGCTCGAGTTCACACTCCGAGCAAGAATATGAGATTTTTTCGAAAACCAATGAAGAATTCTTTGAGAAGAAAGTCTCGCAACCTCAGACCGAAGGCATAAGTCGGGTAGTTGACACCCGAATATGCTTCAAATGCAATAAAGTTGGACACATTGCACGAAAGTGCACCAACTCTAAGTCTAAGTGTGTGGTTGTCGAGAATCCGAAAAGAAAAGATGATGTAAAGGGAAAAACTTCGTTTGCCTGGATCCGGGTTCTAGAGAGAGAGTAGAGAGAGTTTGGGAGGTTAGAGAGAGAGTGAGTTGGACACTTCGCCGGAGTTGCGCGTGAGCCGAAAAAAGAAGTCACCATCGCATCGGGGAGGTTTGTTTTAGTGGGGGTAGAGGTGTTTGGCCGAAAAAACGACGCCGGAACCTCGCCGGACCTCTGCCGCACCATTGCGGTCACCGGCCGCCGTCGCCGGGACTTCACCGGCTCCTTGCCGGACGTTTGCCTGGATCCGGGTTCTAGAGAGAGAGTAGAGAGAGTTTGGGAGGTTAGAGAGAGAGTGAGTTGGTGACAAATGATGAGAAATTGGGGTTAAAGTTCTTTAAATAGTGGGGTTCGTGGGCTTGGGCCCAAGGCCCACAAGCCCGATTCTAGCATTTTGAACCGTCCGATCTCGTTTCTAAAGCCCGTTTTGCACCCCGAACGTCGTGTAATGTCGTACAATGTCATTTTAGGATCAAGGATATGTAAAATAGCGTCGGAAGTTGACGGTTGACGTGTTCGTTCGTCGGTTGCGTTAAAATCGCGAAATTTGCTCAAGAGGTCGTTTCTAAACCATTTTTCGATCCGATTTCGACTGTAGCTACTAAAATTTCATTACAGAGCTAAATATAGCGTAAAATGTAAGTTCTGAAGGTGACAAGTGCCTCCGTCGCTTCCGTTTCGTTGCCGATGCGTTTCCTGCTATCGCGTTTTTAGTTCCTGTTTGCGTTTGTGTCGCACGGAAGCCCAATAAATTCATAAAAATTTAACTCATAAATTTAAAATACTCGTAGAAAATCCGTATTTGTCGGCGTTGTCAGTATTTCGTACGGTTTCGTTTCGTTATCGCTTAACGTTTAGCATGTTTCTCCGCAAATCACCATTCGCGCACTGTAAAGTCGGATAGACGTTCCTAGGCACTCCAAAGGACTAATTAAGTTAAGTTGTGCTGTAAACACTATTTATTATCGCGTTAATTACTTGTTAATCACGTAATTAGGTGCCGTAAATCACCGGTTGTCACATTCTCCCCCTGTTACAGAAATTTCGTCCTCGAAATTTAGACTAGGTTATCTCCTCAGAATTGTGTTGTTTGCAGGTAAGTCCGAATAATAACAAAGTGAATGACCGCGTAATCGAAACAAGACTTATTCGAATCATGTGAATTTAATGAGATTCCTCAACAATAAGAACCCAATGGTTTACAATAAATGTGTTTCAGCAAATCAATGTCAAAAGAAACAAGACGTATAGGTACAGTCACTAATGTGACTGAGTTGACAGGAGTCCAACAAAGAACAGGAACTTCGACCAATCGAATTCCATATGAATGTTCACGATGAGTTCTAGAAGCAATATCATCCACTGGATGAGCTTAGAAGCAACAATCTCAAATGTACTAGTATGCACGAAACGCTCGATCGTGATCAGCACAAGCTGCAAGTTATACCGACGCCACAAGGTGTCGCAATGAATGGAACAATTCAATAATAGGGGTGATCGAACAAGTATCACCTGTGTTTTGCATGAAACGCTCAATCATGATTAGCCCAAGCTACAAGTTTGTACTGACACCACAAGGTGTCGTAGTGATTCAAATAATTCAATAATAGCGGTGATCAAACAAATTCACCGTGTTTGAAATCAAATGAAAACGTAATAAAGTGAATCTGAAAGTTTGTTTCAAATGACATCATAGAAAATTTCAATTGAATATGGAACATCAAAGAAATAATGTTTTCAATCGAAGATGAAGAAGCAATGGATATCGCAAAACTTTCGATCGATAATGAAAGAACCGTTAGTAGGTACACCGGGATATAAAAATGAATTTGTGTACCATTGTCTTAACACACTATTGTATTAAGACCGCTTTGATATAATAACTCGAAGTGGATTGAAAAACAACCAATAAATAAATATTTAGATCCGTGCATAAGATGCGTAAATGAGTTTAGCGCAAACTTCAAATAAGTGAAAATACCACCACCAGGTGTCGAAATCAACAATTTAATGGAGTCGAATGCCAAACAAGTTTACTTCGACTCGGAACAAATGAAACACTTGTTACAACAAATTTTGAATACGATGCAACCAATACATCATATGATGCTCTGAAGTGAATATGTGTAATGGACAAGTTCAAACAATTGAACTTGGTTTCGGCGCTAGGCGACAATAAATACATGTACCAACAAGACAGCTTTCGGCATGGTCGCAACGAAAACCATGTATGTAACTTGTAGAGAGATGATCGTGATACAATGACCATTAAGAGGAGTAGAGATACGAAAATCTACTCAGTAAGTGTGAAATTCAAAATTTCAATAAAAGAAATTTGAGGACTTTACCTGGGGTTTCGTGTGACGACCAATTGTTAGGTGACATTACCATGGAATGTCGAACATAGCGTATTCGTCGTTAGTTAGGTAGGGGGGAATGCGGAGACAATCGTCTTCTCCCTGGCGTGATTCGTGTCGTTGCAGGATCGCGTGACAAGTTGTCGTTTCCTGATCGTTAGTTCTCCTGCTGACAGGGATCTAGCGTCGTCGTTAAATTTGCGTCATCGTTCCTTCTCAAAGGCCTCGCCTCGATAGTCGTATGTGTCGTACTTCAACCTCCGTTGATGTATAGCTTAAGTTTCACGTATACCTGTGCATTAGCGTTGTGTGCCGCGTAGAAGGTGATGTACCCCGACATCCGTTGACGTAGAAATTGAGTTCCATGTATTCTCGTGCGCTAGTGTTTCGTTTTGCGTAGAATGTGATGTACTCCGACATCCGTTGACGTAAAATTTGAGTTCCATGTATTCTCGTGCACTAGCGTTTCGTTATGCGTAGGCTGCCTGCTCGGGAAGTTAAAATATCATAGACAATATGGATAATAGTGTGTACCCGAGTTAATATTCACGGTTCCTACGTGATGACCTTTAATGAACTTCAACACAAGTTTCCGAAGGTCTTTAAATGCATGTTTCCTAAACTCTCAGAGTTTTGTGTACTGTATGTAATCGTTTCGTGTACCGTGTGTAAAACACAACTTTAGCGTATGTTTGAAAACGAAATCTTGACTGTTTGTTTTTCGGCAACGGTTGGAGACCATATTCGAGTACTATGCGTTCTGTATGTATTCAGGTTTTAATATTCTAAGTTCCCAGAGGAAAGTGAGGTTAGAGCCTAGGTATTCCTACAGAAAACCTTATTCGCTGTAACCTATAGCTCTGATACCAATCTGTCACACCCCGAAATTATCAGAGCATTGGCGTGACTGGACTGGTATCTTTATTGCACAGCGGAAGCAAAAAGCTAAGACTTTCTAGAAATTGAACGCCCACTAAGTACTCGAGTCTCCAATGGTTCTCCTATTCCAACCGTGCCCTGCCTTAGAGATTGCACAGCGGAAGCAAAAAGCTAAGACTTTCTAGAAATTGAACGCCCACTAAGTACTCGAGTCTCCAATGGTTCTCCTATTCCAACCGTGCCCTGCCTTAGAAAAGTAACCTGAGAAAGAAACATGCGAAAAAGTCAACATAAAGTTGAGCGAGTTCATAGTTTGTTTGTAAAAGATTTGAAATAAATCTTTTGAGTTATGAAAGATTTGAAATAAATCTTTTGAGTTGTGAAAGATTTGAAATAAATCTTTGGAATAACCGGTTTTTGAAATAGTATTGAGAAAACGAATTTAAAAATCATTTTCTTGCCAAGTTATATGGAAACGTTGTGTTTGTAACACAGTATGTTCATAAAAACCATGTATTTGTAAAGTCTTGTATTTGTAATGTTCGTATAACCGTCAATGCCCACCCTAACTTTGACTCCATACCCGCATAATCCTATGCTTTGAATTTTGTATAAAACATGGTATTTAATTTGTATGAACAAGTATTTTGTAAGTATATATGTCCCTGGTATGTAGCAAATAAGGAAAAAGAGATCACCAATGGTTTGCAAAGCCAATGGTATGTGTGAAGTGCAAGTAGGAAGACTCAAACCTAGCAAATTTATGCGTCGGGCACAAAGTCACCCCGAGGTCCGTTCTGCTGGGCCTGGGGCTGGGCTCGCTACACCCAGATAGATCTACCGCTACTGTCCCTCGGTCCTACAATGAGGATTAATGGCCTCAAGTTGCGCCTACCCACTCACATGATCTAAGTAGTAAACCCTCCTTAAGCTAACCATACCATGTATAAAAATGTCTGTAAGTGTCTGTAATCATTGTACATGTATTTTACCCCAGTCTCTAAGACTGATCCTCCCTCAGTCTCTAAGACTGATCCTTCCTCAATCTCTAAAACTGATCCTTCCTCAATATTATCACCAGATGATCCCATCCCTAGTCATGAAAATCATTCACCTTTCGATAATACGCATTTGTTTTGTAAAAACCGGTATGTTTAGTATAAACCTTTCGTAAATCATTTGAGTCCCTAGAAATCCATTCGTAATATGATTTAGGAATGCTAGTTTTGCGTTCGTTTAAAAGTTTTGTATATTCTTGCAAAACGTGCTTTGTCTAAAAGTATGCAGTCTTTGTTTATTGAGAACTTTGTATGTTTCTGAAAAACGTGCATGTCTTTCCACCCCGAAAACATTCATAAAAATGTAAAACCGTAAAAAGTGGGGTTATGAACTCACTTGAATTTCCATGTGCAAAGCTAGCAAATTACGACTCCGTGATGTCGTTTCCAAAATGAGACTCGCTAGCGTGCATTCTACAATATTCCTAACACGGAATATCTAATTAGTTTCTAAATAAAAGCGGTAACTTGTCTACGTGTCACCGAGCTCTACCGAATCGTTAGCCGAACGATTCGACAGTAAGTTGTTAACTTGAAAGAAGCGAAGAAGTTATGCTTGCGTAATTCGTTTATTCGTCGGTATTTAAGAAGTCTCGAAAAGACTTAGTTCTCGTGAGGTTTAAAATATATGAATATTTATATAAAAGTATATAAATATATTGATATAATCGCGTTAGTTGTCTCGAGAAATCGTACGTGTATGTACAAAAGTTTGTATGAAAATAACGTATAACCAATTCGTATCATATATACGTCTCGTATGATATTTATCAAAGTGTATGTCTATGCCATTTAGGCGTTTGACGTGAATATAAAAAGTCATATTCATGAAAGAATCGTCGGATTGTCGTGTTTGAAAATAAATATATAACTATATTTATTTTTATAAACGAATGTGTGTTCGGCGTTTGAAACAATATAAATAATTATATTGACTTTATAAAGGAGTTGTCGAAAGTAATAAAAGAATAGAAAATATTATTTCATGTTTTATTTTATAAAAGCATTATCGAAATAATATCCAAATTGTCGTCTTTGTAAAAGATTATTTGAATCCGATAATAAAACGCCTTTTGTGTTTGCGGATTTTCTCGAAAAACGGGCAGAGTTTCCTCTGTTTTTGGACGCCCCGACAACACAAGTTGTCGTCATTTTATCAAAATTCAATCCAAGATTCAATTACCAATGTATCAATTTGCCGAAAATCTCATAAAATGTAAACTGTAATCATGTCGGTTCGAGCTCGTTATCACGTATTATAAAAGTAAGGAATAGTTAACCAAAAATAATCGCAACTTAAACTTTTACCATCTTCTAGTGTCGAACGCCGACGAGGTTGACTGAGTTGACCGGGTCAACTGAGCTAACAAGCTGAGTTGACCGAGTTGACTCGGCGAGTTGACCGAGTCGATACCCGGTCCCGAAATCTGACCCGAACTATCCGTTGACCACAGTTGACCGAACCCGGATGACCCAAACCGAACTGAGTGGACTCGTCTGACCTGAGTCGACTCGCTGACTGAGTTGACTCGCTGACTGAGTCAACCGAACCACCTGATCGAGCCGCCTGACCGAACATGAACCACAACAGATCTTTCACAAAAAAACCCGAGTCTGGACCGGGTCGAACCAAACCTCGAACCAAGAACCTGTTTTCATTTTGCCATCATAATTACCATTATCATCAACAGCATCATCATCATCTCCGTCACCGGCTCCGCCGGTTTCTCCGGCCGGAGTCCGGTCAACTTTCTTTATAGAGACAGAACGAGGGAGAGGGTTAGGTGTACTCACCGGAGTGGACTAACATCGCCGGAAAAATAAAACTTTTGAAAACTTGCAGAAAGGCTCCTCATAGCCCGATCTACGCACTCACGAAGTTAGAATTCCAAAATGTGCTTGCCGGAATACTGACCGAAACGTCGCCGGAGTTGCGCGTGAGCCCAACCGGCTCTGAATCTTCGAAAACAGAAGTCACCATCGCATCGGGAGGTTTGTTTTAGTGGGGGTAGAGGTGTTTGGCCGAAAAAACAACGCCGGAACCTCGCCGGACCTCCGCCGCCGCACCACCGCGGTCACCGGCCGCCGTCGCCGGGACTTCACCGGCTCCTTGCCGGACGTTTGCCTGGATCCGGGTTCTAGAGAGAGAGTAGAGAGAGTTTGGGAGGTTAGAGAGAGAGTGAGTTGGTGACAAATGATGAGAAATTGGGGTTAAAGTTCTTTAAATAGTGGGGTTCGTGGGCTTGGGCCCAAGGCCCACAAGCCCGATTCTAGCATTTTGAATCGTCCGATCTCGTTTCTAAAGCCCGTTTTGCACCCCGAACGTCGTGTAATGTCGTACAATGTCATTTTAGGATCAAGGATATGTAAAATAGCGTCGGAAGTTGACGGTTGACGTGTTCGTTCGTCGGTTGCGTTAAAATCGCGAAATTTGCTCAAGAGGTCGTTTCTAAACCGTTTTTCGATCCGATTTCGACTGTAGCTACTAAAATTTCATTACAGAGCTAAATATAGCGTAAAATGTAAGTTCTGAAGGTGACAAGTGCCTCCGTCGCTTCCGTTTCGTTGCCGATGCGTTTCCTGCTATCGCGTTTTTAGTTCCTGTTTGCGTTTGTGTCGCACGGAAGCCCAATAAATTCACAAAAATTTAACTCATAAATATAAAATACTCGTAGAAAATCCGTATTTGTCGGCGTTGTCAGTATTTCGTACGGTTTCGTTTCGTTATCGCTTAACGTTTAGCATGTTTCTCCGCAAATCACCATTCGCGCACTGTAAAGTCGGATAGACGTTCCTAGGCACTCCAAAGGCCTAATTAAGTTAAGTTGTGCTGTAAACACTATTTATTATCACGTTAATTACTTGTTAATCACGTAATTAGGTGCCGTAAATCACCGGTTGTCACACCAATACCGGTGGGTATTGAAGGAGGTCCTACTAAATTTGACCCAGGTCCTTGCAGGATCTATACACTGAACAAGGCAAGACTCTTACCAAACCGTTCCCTTAACCCCCGACCAGGTAGCCAACATACCTCCATATAGACCGTGGAGATATGAATGGTGAAAATCTTTTATTTTATATAGACAGTAAAATAATGCCAAGACACCACGGACAAACGATAAGGAAGAATCACCTTCAACATAAGAAACTAGTTATTAAAGTCATTAATATATAACCAAATAAAAAGTGCAAAAATATTAAAAATAAAAAGTATTACACTAGACACTTGTCTTCACCAAGTGATGTAAGAGACTTAGGCAAACATGGCCTTTGATTGTCAAGAACTCTTACGATCAATCTTGGATCCCGAGATGACTCACACACTCTATGATGGATGATGGTGGTGGATGATGGTGTTGTGATGGTGGTGGGTGGTGAGTGAAGTGTGAGAGAGGTGGTGTGCCAAGGGATGGTTTGCAAATGAGCCAAGCACCCCTATTTATAGGCTGAACAGAGACTCGGGCACGGCCCCGTGTCCACCTTCCTTCTCTTTCTTCATTAATTGCAGTTTGTCTGCATTAGTTGACCACGCCCCCGTGTCCGCTGGGCACGCCACCGTGTGCAGAAGCGTATCTGTACTATCAAGATTTCCCCAGATTCTGCGAATCTTAGAGTTGACCACGGCCCCGTGTCCGCTGGGCACGCCCCCGTGGTGGGTGATAGAAGCTTCTACAGCTTTGTCTTTTCTGCTGACACTTGGGCACGCCCCCGTGCTCACTGAGCACGGGGCGTGTTCAGCCTTCTGTTCTCTTGTTTTTCTTGGGAAGATGCTGTCGGGGGGTCGGGCATGCCACGTTTGTTCCTTTTCTTGTATTTATGTTAGATTTAGCTGCCTTTTTGCTTCTTTTGTTCATTTGAGCTCATTTAATCCTGAAAATACAAAAGGAAGATAAAAACACACTTTTTCCAACATTAGTACTAAAAAAGGGTTAGTTTTATGCCACATTTGATGTAATTTATATGTTGCATTTTGCACACATCAAATACCCCCACACTTGAATCTTTGCTTGTCCTCAAGCAAAACTCTTTATTTTGTGGCTTACACTCCCAAATGGAATGGGTAGAAAAGAAGGTTTTGGGCTTGTCATAGAGTGTCGGGATTTCCAAGATTCTTTATTAAGTTTTATTTTTATTTATTTACAATCCTCTTCGCCATGATTTATTTAAAACATTACATAAGATAAATTACTTATTAGGGCATAACATGCCTTTTATAAAATTCCATTTATATACAAGTTCACATACCTCACGGGGGATCACTCAACACTCAGCCGAAGATGTATTTTAGTGAATCACTCGAGAGCGGCATGGAACTTACTCCTACCATAGGCTTGCCAAGCAATCAATCCTCCTCCTTTTTAACTATATACCTTTGTAATTATCAAGAGGACTTTTGGGTTAAGGGTTAGGCTTGGGTTAAAGGTAGGTGGTTGGGTTAGTGGTTAGTAAAAGGGCGAAAGGCGTAAAAAGCGTCGGTTTTTGTAAGACTTTTTATTTTTTGCAATTTTATTTTGATGAAGCTATTATTCAAACAAAATTATTTTTGATAAACTTGTTTGGTTATTTCTCTTTTGCTTCATCATCAACACAAATTTTTTTTTTTGAAAAGTCATACGAAAAACCGAGCTTGTTACTAAAACAAAGGGTTAAAAATAAAAAGGCTTTGGTGGGTGAAAGGGTGTTTGTTTTGGGTTATGAAATGAAAAGGTTTAGGCTCAAAGGGGTTAACTAGGGGGATTTTGGGTAGGTGGTAAAAAAAAAAGAAAAATAATGGTGTAGAAATAAAAGTGTTAGTCCTAATGCCTCTGTCATTTACTTACTCGGGTTTAAGTTGGTAAGGACCGGGAATGTATTGTCGTGGCAAGTTCTAGAGTCGTAAGAACCAAGCGGTTATTCACACAAGAAACGAAAAATGAGCATTTAGTTTAAAGATGTGTATTTGTATGCTCAATAAAGGCTCAAAACTCACTTTTTGTGGGAATGGGTTTTTATGTGATCAAGTATATATAATCAAATTTTAACTAAACTTGTCATGCCGTTTCATAATTTTCTTATGTTGGTTCTTTTTATCACGTCGCTATCGGTTGTAAATTTGTAAAAATATAGCCTTTTTAGAACTTGAATTTCCCAAGTTAAACCTATACAAGTAAAAAATGAAGAATTTTGAAAAAATTTGGGGTGATTAGCGGTTCCAATAGAGTTTTGTGTAAGGCTTGTGATTAGGAGTTACAAGATTCAAAGTTTTAGCATCCCCCCCCACACTTAAATTACACATTGTCCTCAATGTGTCCCAAAATTAAGTTTTTAGGTTGATTGAATGTGTAAAAAGGTGTGAAAAAGAAAAAAAATTATGTTACTGGGCGTCTGGACACGGCCCCGTGGTGTCCGGGAACGACCCCGTGTTCAGATCGCCAGTAACAAAATGAGTTAAAAAGAAACAGAAGCCTGAGCACGGGGGCGTGTTAAGTGAGCACGCCCCGTGTCCAGTTACCTGAACTGGGCATTTTCTGCAGATGGTTGAGCACGGGCCGTGTTGGGCGAGCACGGCCCCGTGCTGAACTTGCTGTAATGAAGAAAAATTTGTCGGGATGCCCTGTTTTTGTGCATGGGGTGCTGGTTCAAGTTTCCCTTGGTATCCTTCACCATCTTTAGTGTATTTTACCCATTATAACATCATCCAAACACCATTTTAACTAGAATCATCATTCATTCAAATAGAGAGAATTACATAATAGTCCTAACAAAGTTAAAATTCTAGATAAATAGGTCAAGAAGCACAAGAAGTCTAAACCAAGAAGTTCTAGCCTAAAGTTTATTCTATTAGCAAAATTTCCGAAAAGATAATTCTCTCGGTTGGATGTGGCTCGAAGAACTTCTTCCTCCGGTCATGGGTCCCTTACACATCGGCGAGCCATTCCTCTATCTCCCTAGGGAGAAGAAAGGCGGGCTCATTGGCATTGGTTTGAGGGGGTGCAACCTCCACCGGGATTTCTTGTAGATCTTCAAGAGGAGGTTCCGCTGGAATGTCATCCCATCCGGTAGGATTGTTGACTCCAAGTGCTAGGTTCCAATCCTCTTGAGGGAGGATTGGTTCCATGGGAGGTGTCACAAGAATGTTCAACCTCTGGTGCAAGAGGTTGATTTCTTGAAAACTGTTTTCCAACCCCACCGTAAGATAATTTATACGGTCTATTAGGACCTCCTCTACCGACGTCATCTCATCAAGAGCCTCACGTAATGCCATTACGTAGCGTACGAGAGTTGTTTCAATTGATGACCTTCTTTCCCTTCGACTGTTTCTGGAGTGCGCAAAAGAGGTTCCACTGTTTTGGCTTGACATTCTACGAAAATAAACGGAAAGAGTTCATTTTAATGAAACAGTAATCTCGACAAGGCCCCGTGCTCAATGAGCACGACCCCGTGTTCACCTTTCTGCAGATTTTTGGAACAAGGAATCTCGGAATTTTAAATTATTTTTTTCAATTTTTAAAGCATTTTTGAGCAGAAATAACTTAAAACAATGTTGCAAAACTTATTTTTACAAGATTCCTTGAACAAAAATCTAACAAACATCACCATAAAGCTTGGAATCATGGTAATCTCAAGCTCTAATGGAGGTGTTGAGGTTAAAGAAATGGAGAAGAATGTAATTGACAAAAGAGGAAAGGACAGGAAGGTTGTTGAGAAACTTCTTTTAGAAAATACCTAGGATGGTATGTGAGAAGATTCCCTCAAATCTCTGTCCCTGGAATGGTCCAAATGTGCAGGATCCTTGGCTGCATTTATAGAAAATGACAGCAAGCTGGATAGCCCCGTGTCGGCTGGACACGGCCCCGTGTGCAGGAGAGGTCCTGACACATTTTGTCCGTATTCTGACAAAAAGTCAGAAAGGAATCTTTTGGTGGACACGGGGGCGTGTTGACCTAGACACGGCCCCGTGTCTGGAGGCTGTTTATGAAGTTTCATCTATTTCTAAGGAGTTCATCCAGATCGGGCGGTTCCTTACTGGATGGAACAACCCCAAAGTGCCTAAGATACCTTAATTGCTCTAGATTAAGACGAGAACGCAAGAGGTTGTCGGTGAGGGTGATTCCTATGCTAAATGTAGGTGGACAAGTCCAACCCTTTCCCGGGCTCTCGTTAAAGAAGGTGTATGCCGAATCACTCAGGTCTATGTATGCATCGAATGAAGTCGATGGGGAGTCCTTCACGGCACAATCGACACAGGGACGACTATCGCTCAAGTCCTCGCTAGAGTAAGAGGTAACATCGGGAACAACGAAGTTGTTTTTATTTGAATGCGATCCCAATAATTCTTATTGGTTATCGTCTTGAGATAAATTATTGAAATCCATCCTAAGTTCTTTTAACCAATTAAGAATTAGATCTTCCATTTGAAATAGTTCATCAATAAGCATTTGTCCTAGAAGATCCGGTTGAGAGCATTCGAGGGAGAGATAGGGATTATTTTTACTTTCGTCCCTCTTAAGGCTCCAGGAAAACAATGGGTCTATATAATGGGGTTTATAATTTAGAAAGTAACATTCTAAATCTTTATGGGAACCACCACATATTTGACACCACGTACCATAAGAGTGCCGAAAGTAAAAAATATCAGTATCACTCATGTTTGTGTCAGAAATTACCAACCGTCGGGATCTTACGGTTCTGTTTTCAGCAACTGAATCTTGGGCACGGGGCGTGTTAAGTGGGCACGGCCCCGTGTTCAGCTTACTGTCTGACTTAAAACAGGATTGCCAGTTCCAAGGATTGGGCACGTGGCGTGTTCAGCAGGCACGACCCGTGCTGAGTTCTGCAGAAGCTGAAAAATTTAGAAAAATCCTAAAAAAACAGAAAAATAAGAAAAAATGATTAGGCCGTTGATTCCTAACTTTCTTAAAATCCTTATGTCCCCGGCAACGGCGCCAAAAACTTGATGCGCGTGTGGTGTTATAGGTTTTTATGTATATTTTTAGCCCTTTTTAATACGTTAGTCAAGTTTTAAATTTATAAAACACGATATTTTACTAACACCAAACACACATATGGGCAAGTGCACCCATCGTGAGCGTAGTATAGTGTTGGTAAGATACCGAGGTCGTCCAAGGACACTGATACGTGGTTGAAAACCAGTTTGTCTGCAATAGTTGACCACGCCCCCGTGTCCGCTGGGCACTGATACGTGGTTGAAAACCAGTGCTTGTAATTGTTTAAGTTGATGTTTTTACACAAGTTTTAATTTCGAATAGCCTACTTTTGATTAGATTCTTGTTTTGCAGGTCTAGCAGAGTTTAAGGAGCTTTTCGGGAGCTTTACGGGTCACCGGAGAGAAAATTGGGCCACCGGGACGCGAAACGGGTCAACCGCGAGAAAGGAACACGAAAAACGAAGAATCTGACTTGGGGGCACCGTCGCCAACGCCCATATGGGCCGTTGCCGACGGCCGGTGTAAGTGTACGTTGCCAGTTTTGTCCGTAGACAGCAAATTAGCCCGTCGACTGAATCTCAACATACACGCACCGTCGCCGACGGGGCATCAGGCCGTCGGCGACGACCTTCCAATTCTGCTGTGCGAATTTCTTTTGTTTTTGGCCAAGTAAACGATCAAAAGGGCATCTAGAGCCATTATGACGGGAGTTACACTTTCTATTGGGTTTGAATTCATCTTGGGAGCCATAATCATCCATTTTTTTATTACCAATTTCACCAACCCTCAGATACACAACCCGAATCAAGAACCGAATCAACATCGCATTCTTGATTCCAAACCCTAGTTCTATCAATCCCTTCATCCGTTCATCATCACCAACCTTCCATAACCCTAACCATTCATCTATTCATCCACCTTCAAGCTTCAAGATGATCCAATTCAAGTCTCAAGCATCCGTTGATCGTGCCTTTTTCACCATGAGCGGCTAAATTCTTGGAGGTTTCACCCCGGTGTAGGTTTTTGTAAGTTCTTAGGGTTTAAACATTGTATTTAAGATTCGATTTGTGACAAGTTGTGATTTGATTTTGAAACTTATGATAATTGTCTTGCATTGGTATTGTATTCGTGAATTGTCGAGTGAAGATTAAATTTGACTTTGCGAAATGTTTATGTGCAATTATGCCTTATCTAAGTTAGAGTTTACATGTTCCTGGTAACGAAGTGCATTGTGGTCCGTCATTCACGACGCTGATAGCTCTTGGCACCTAAGCCTTGTAATTCTAAATTTGTTAATCATATTTGCAATTGAATCGAATCTAAAACGTGTAGAAACCCTAGGACTTCAATTACCGAACCGGGTGTGAACCTTGTTTTCCTTATTATTGTTCAAACAATCAATTTCACTTCTTGCAATTTGTCAATCTTAGTAGTTAATCCATTCAATCATTTTAGTAATTTTAATTCACATCTTTCAATCAAACAAAAATATACAAAAACAAGATAGCAAGCTTCATAAATTGTGACTCTTATTTCAATTCAATCAAATCCACTCGCAAACCACATACTCTTCGTGGTTCGACCCATTGCTACCACTAACTATTTGTTAAGGGTAATTTGGGACTATAAATCTTATCTTTGACCGAAGCGCGACACTCCGATAAAATTTTGGCGCCGTTGCCGGGGAGTGCGTGCGCTTTGTGTTTGGATTATTGTTTGAACTTCGTGATTATCTGTTTAGTTTCTTTTTGCACTTTGTCTTTTTCCTTGTTACACGGGTGTGTTACTTGTGCAGGTTACAGGTAGTGTATGCATACGCAAAACTCCGGGAGGACTTCACCGTTAGTCTACGAACCGGAAATCGAGAGAGTAGCAAGAAGAAACCTAGCAAGCCAGTTAGAAGCAACTCTTGCTTCTAATCAAACCAACCAAACACCACAACTCACACCATCCATTGAAACCGATTCAATGGCAAACCAAAACTCCAATCACCCAAACCTCAACCAAAATCAATTCCAATCCCGAGGAACCTTTCACCCCGCCCAAAATGTTCAACCTATGCCTCAAGAGCGACTAGGTGGTAATAACAACAATGGACCACCCACACCACCTTTCCAAAACCAAAATCCCAACAACACCCAAAGAACACCCCCAACAACAAAACCTTCATCGACAAACTTCCTTACCCATCAACCTTGATGACCGGAATGTCAATTCCGACTATCGAGGTAATCGAGATCGTGGCAATCCCATGAACGAAGACCCGTTCTTCAACATAGATGATTTGAGGAACGCCATCCCTGATGACGAACCGTATAGCGTTCCCAGTTATCAATCGCCGGAACATGTGAGTGTCTATACGAAGAATTCGGATGATGGGGGTATTATGATGATCGGGTTAATGATGACGAAGATTGGGGGGACGTGAATCAAGGTAACATCTACAACGCAAGAAGGTTTGAAGATGATGAGTTTCGCTACCAAAACACCAACTTTGTGGGGAACGATGATTATGGGTATGGGGATAGGAGGAATGATGGTTACGGAAATAACCGTCAACCACGAAACAACAACCAAAGAAACCGGGATGATGGGTTTTACAACAACAACAATGTCAACCCTAACCGGATTCCTCGTTTCGTGGGAGGGGGTAATCAAAGGGGTAACCAAGGTAGAAATCAAGGTGGTGATAGAAGAGGTGATCGAAGGGACAACCGAAGGCCGGTCGATCAAGAGGTTAACGGTCCACAACGTCGTCAACAACCTCCATGGGGAGTGAATGACCGTTTTCGACCGGTAGTTACCGATAATGACTCTCCAATAGTGTGCGAAAGGAGAATGTTTGATTGTAAACCTCATTACATCAATATACTTCCCCACTTCAATGGGAGGTCTAATGATGAGCCGTACACGCATTTGGCGGAGTTTTCGTCCATTTGTAACACTATTGGGGGGCACAACTTCGCATTAGAGGAGGTCAAACTTCGCTTGTTCCAATTTTCGTTGAAAGACAAGGCAAAGCAATGGTTTCTCACACTTCCGGCGAATAGCATCCGGACATGGGGTGAGATGCAACAAGTCTTTTTAGACGAATACTATTCGATGGCGAAGACCGACGACGCTAGGGATGAAATAAGGTCGTTTCGGCAACTCTCGAGTGAACCGTTACATGAAGCGTTCACTTGATTCAAAGAATTGATGCGGAGATGCCTACATCACCAAATAGAAAAGTGGGAGTTGGTGAAGTGTTTTGTATGGGGTTTGGATGATATGACATGGAATCGCCTCGAGTCAACGAGCAACGGGACTCTCTTGAGCAATCATGAAGATGACGATTGGGAATTTCTTGAGCGAATGAGCAAGCGGTCGAAGGAAAAAGAATCGGCCGATAGAGCCAAGAAACATCCCATCTCCCGGTCACTTCCCGATCTTGATTCTAAAGATCGAATTTCCACTCTAGAACGGGAAATGGCTCGTATGAAAAAGAAGGAGGTGAATGCAGTCCAATTCGTGGTGTGTGAAGATTGTGGGGATATTGGCCATAGGACCGATCAATGTCCAATGGGGCCGGGTGAGTACACCGAGGAAGTAAATCAAGTGTTCTGGGATAGAAAGAATAATGACATGAATTCGAACACTTACCATCCCGGATTGAGAAACCATCCCAACTTCCGATATGGGAATGCCGCGAATCAAATGAACCCAAACTTTCAACCGGGTAATCAAAGCGGGTCATCATATCAAAATCGCCAAGGTGGTAACCAAGGGGGGGTACCAACGTAATTACAATCAAGGGTACCAAGTTCGGGACAACAATTACCAAGGTGGGTACCAAAGGAATTACAACAATCAAGGCGGTAATGGAAGCGGGTCAAACAATCAAACCGGTGGTGATGACTTGAGTGCCAAAATGGATGCTTTGTTAAATATGCAAAAAGAATCTCACAATGACATTAAGGAGATAAAGAAGACAAACGAGATTCGGGACAAAGCACATGAGGCATTGGCAAAGCAAGTGGGCCAACTCGCGGAGGAGATGGCTCAAATGAGGGGAAGCATGGGAAAGCTTCCAAGTGACACCACGGTGAACCCTAAGCATCAAGGGTCGAACTCGAAGAACACACGTGAGGTACCAATTAATAAAATTAATTTATGTAGTGGTCGAGTCATAGATAATTGAGCCACCACCACCCGAGTTTGTTGAAGGGGTGGTGGAAGATGCAAGTGATGATGAAGGTAATAACGGTCAAACGGGTCAAAATAAAAATGACTTAAAAATAAATAAAAATACACCCGTTGTGACCGTTCCCGTCCCAAAGGCTAAGGAGAAGGGTGTGGAGGTTAATACCGCCCCTTATCCCGAAGCTCTATTGGGACCATCTAAGAAAGTGGTAAATAAACGAGGCCCACAACAAGAAGAGATGTGGGAAATTTTTAAACAAGTCAAAATCAATTTACCACTCTTAGATGCAATTAAGCAAGTACCTTCATATGCTAAATACTTGAAAGATTTATGCACCCAAAAACAGACTCACAAGTTTCCTAAGAAACTTGATTTAACCGAAAATGTGAGTTCGATTCTTTCGGGTGCACTTCCACCAAAACTTCAAGATCCGGGGGCGCCCATTATTTCAATACAAGTTGGTGAATTTAAAATGACCCGGGCACTTTTGGATCTTGGGGCAAGTGTGAGTATCTTGTCGGGTAGTTTATACGACCAATATGATTTTGGTCCACTTCAAGTGTCGAACACCACCGTGGTGTTAGCCGACTTAACCCCTAAACTACCCCGTGGGATAGTCACGGATGTAATAGTCAAGGTCGAGGACTTTTACTATCTGGTGGACTTTCTTGTATTAGATTATGTTTCCTTGGACCGAACCAAGCAACCAACGGTGATCCTCGGTCGACCATTTTTGGCAACATCGAATGCCCAAATTAATTGCAAATCGGGCACGGTCGACATGACTTTTGGTAACCGTCGGTTGCGGTTAAATGTATTTTCAGGATTGACGGATCCTCTAGTTGGCGATGAATGCTATATGGCGGACATCGTTGACGAGTGTATACCTCTATGCGACATTAGTGTCGAAGAGGAAAACACAATAGAGGAATGTTTCATGTTTGACAGGTTACAAGGAGAGACAAATCGAAGTATGGATGAGGAGGTGAAAGAGTTAGAGGTTATGGCAGCAAAGGAAGGAAGGCCCACTTGGACACATCAAGTGGAAAGCCTTCCGGAGAGCATTGACACAAAGTTGAATCCGTCATTAGAAGATCCGCTGGTGCTAGAGTTGAAGGTGCAACCCAAGCATCTTAAGTATGCTTATGTGGGTGAAGGTAGCACGCTCCCGGTTATCATTGCATCTAACTTGACCAGGGAGCAAGAAGAGAAGTTGATGAGAGTTTTGGTCACTGATAAATCCGCTATCGGGTGGACCATTGCATATTTGAAGGGAATTAGTCCCTCGGTGGTGATGCACAAGATCATCACGGAAGATGGTATGAGTCCTTCTCGCGACACACAACGGAGACTTAATCCGAACATGCGAGAAGTGGTTAAAAAGGAAGTATTGAAGTGGCTACATGCGGGTATTATTTACCCTATCTCGGATAGCCAATGGGTAAGCCCAACACAAACGGTTCCTAAGAAAGCGGGCATTCAAGTCGTCACGAATGACGCAGGTGAAGAGGTCGCCACTCGGCTGGTAACCGGGTGGCGTATTTGTATTGACTATAGGAAGTTAAATGCTGCAACTTCCAAAGATCATTTCCCTTTGCCATTTATTGACCAAATTGTTGAGAAATTGGCCGGACAAAAATTTTATTGTTTTCTGGATGGTTATTCCGGATACAATCAAATTGCTATACATCCGGAAGACCAAGCAAAGACTACTTTTACTTGTCCATACGGTACCTTCGCATTTAGGCGAATGCCCTTTGGACTTTGTAATGCCCCCGCCACCTTCCAAAGGTGTATGACGAGTATCTTTTCAGATATGGTGGGGGAGTCTTTGGAAATCTTCATGGATGATTTCTCAATATTTGGGTCATCATTTGATACATGCCTTGACCAACTCGAAAAAGTTTTGAAAAGATGTGTTGAGAAAAATCTGGTTTTGAGTTGGGAAAAGAGCCATTTTATGGTTCAAGAAGGGATCGTGTTGGGGCATGTCGTCTCGAGTCGTGGGATTGAGGTGGATAGAGCAAAGGTGCAAGTCATATCCACTTTGCCTTATCCCACAAGTGTTAAGGGTATTCGGTCGTTCTTGGGACATGCAAGGTTTTATAGGAGGTTTATAAAAAGTTCTAGTGATATAACGAAACCCCTATGTAACCTATTGTTAAAAGATAAAGCATTTGATTTTGATAAGAATTGCCAAAATGCTTTTAACATTCTGAAGAAAAAGTTGGTTGAGGCCCCAATCTTGCAATCACCGAATTGGTCTTTACCATTCGAAATTATGTGTGATGCAAGTGATTATGCGGTGGGGGCCGTATTGGGTCAAAGGGTGGACAAGAAACCGGTTGCCATTTACTACGCAAGTAAGACTCTCTCGGATGCACAATTAAATTATACAACTACCGAGAAAGAGCTGCTTGCGGTGGTATATGCATTGGATAAATTTCGTGCTTATATATGGGGTACTAAGGTCATTGTCTATTCTGACCATTCTGCAGTTAGGTATCTCACGGACAAGAAGGATGCGAAGCCGAGGTTAATCCGATGGGTTCTCTTGTTACAAGAATTCGATTTGGAAATTCGGGACAAGAAAGGGAGTGAGAATGTGGTTGCGGACCACTTGTCCCGGTTGGTTATGGAGGAGGATTCTTCCCGTGAAGAGATTAATGAGAACTTCCCAGATGAGCAAATCTTAAAGGTTTCAATATTACCATGGTATGCTAATATTGTTAATTATTTGGTCACAGGTGACTTGCCGGCTCATTGGGATAGAAGGAAGAGGTTGCACTTCCTATCTCAAATCAAGTACTACACGTTGGAAGAACCGGACTTATTCAAGTTTTGTCCGGATCAAGTCGTTCGAAGATGTATACCCGACGAGGAGATTCCTAGCGTCTTGATGCACTTGCATTCATTTGCTTGTGGGGGCCATTTCAGTGGTCACAAAACCGGGCACAAAGTGCTCAATAGCGGTCTTTATTGGCCGACTATTTTTAAGGATGCTTTTAATTTCGCTAAGAACTGTGTAGAGTGTCAAAAGCTAGGGGGTATTTCAAAAAGGGATGAAATGCCCATGCAACCGATCCTCATTGTAGATATTTTTGATGTGTGGGGGATCGATTTCATGGGCCCATTCCCTAATTCGCATGGCAACCTATACATCTTGGTGGCGGTCGATTATGTATCCAAGTGGGTCGAAGCGATTGCCACCAAGACGAATGATCATACCGTTGTTTGCAATTTTGTACAAACAAACATAATTTCTAGATTTGGGATTCCCCGAGTGATCATTAGTGATGGGGGATCTCACTTTAAGAATTTTAACTTTGGCAAACTCTTGAAACGGTATGGTGTTGACCATCGAATCGCTACCCCTTACCACCCACAAACAAGTGGTCAAGTGGAGGTTTCCAATAGGCAAATAAAAGAAATTTTGCAAAAGACCGTTCGACCCAACCGAAAGGATTGGTCGACGAAGTTGAATGATGCTTTATGGGCTTATAGGACGGCTCATAAAACACCTATTGGAACTACACCTTATCGCTCAGTTTATGGGCGAAATTACCATTTACCAGTTGAACTTGTACATCGTGCATGGTGGGCTATCAAAGAGGTTAACATGAAATATGACGATGCAGGAAGGGAGCGAAAGTTAAAGCTTTGCGAATTGGAGGAGCTTAGGGAAGAAGCGTACGAGTGCGCCTCAAAATACAAGGATGATATGAAGAGGGCACATGACGCGAAGTTGAAGCCGAAGGAGTTTGAAGTGGGTCAAAAGGTTTGGCTCTACAATTCACGGCTTAAGTATTTTCCCTGTAAGCTCAAGAGCAAATGGATGGGCCCGTACGTGATTACACGGGTCGGAAAGCTTGGAGATGTTACAATCAAGGACCCGAAGGATGGGTCAAAGCAAACGGTTAATGGGCATCGCCTTAAACCGTTCCTTGATGGTAACAATGAGAAAAAGGATGAAAATGTGGAGTTGGTGAACTTCGTGGTAAGTGTGCCAACTTATGAGGTCAACTGAAAGGACCGGTAATGAGTTTTGTAAAGTTATGTACAATTTATTTAATTGTTTGAGTATTTTTGTGGTAATCGTTCTCATTCCGTACTAACCCTTGTGATTGTGTGAAGTCCGGACATTCCGAACGGGTCTTGAAGACAAAAGGTATGTTGTTAGACTTATTTGTGTGTATTAGGGACAATACACGACTTTTTGGGGGTGGTAGGGTCGTTAACGGTTTTAGCGTTTTAAAAATTTAACATATAAAAAAATCACAAAAAGATTTTTAATAATTTTTAGGAATTTTTATTGTATATAGTTGTTTTATAAAAAGTTCTTAAAATCTTTCCTATTTTTCATAAAAAAAAACATAAAATTGAAAAAAATAAAAATAAAAAAATGGGATTTCTGGGCACCGTCGCCGACGGTATGTATGCCCGTCGCCTACGGCTCGTTAAAAAGTTCGTCGCCCAAATGTCCGTAGACAGCGAGTTAGGGCGTCGCCCAAAACTCTGGTTTCCCGTAGCCGTCGCCGACGGACCCTCTAACCGTCGCCGACGGTCCGCCAATTTCTGTCCGACGCAGATTGTAGCCAAACCCTCAGGATCGAACCCATACTTTTCTTTCACCTTTTAAACTCAAACCAAATCCATTTTTAACAACACATAATACCCGAAAACCTTATCACATCTCACCCACTTCCATTCAATTTCATTAATTCAGATCTACACATTACATCATTCTTCCATCTCCATCTTCTTCCCCAACTCACCTCTAGAACCCTAATTCTTCAACTTCTCATAACTCCTTCGATTCTCACCCAAATCCAATGATTCTTGAGCCTATCTTGCATAATTTTTCGAGAGGAACAAAACCCCCATAACGGTTTTCAATAATTCTTGCTAGTTTGCAAGATTTCTGAAGTCAAAGTTTCGGGTTTTTGAAGAGTGTTAACCAAGTCTCTTGCTTTGCATCTTTTCATAGTTTTTCTTGTTTATCCACGCTAAAGGTATGGAATTTCAGTAAATTCATGCGTGATTATCATATAAATTGTTGAGTTCTTTCGAAATTTTAAGCTTAGTGTTTAAGAGTAGATTGTTTATCATAATGCATGATGTTTTAGCATGAATTTAAGAATGATTATTTGATTTGGGTGAGATTTTAACATGCTTTAGTCTTGGTGATGTGATTACACTAGATTTTTGCATGATTAAGCATAGTTGTAATGTTGAATATTGTTGAAACCATGAAAATTTTGAGAAATCTTATGAATAAACATGCTAAATTGATATGTAGATGTTAAAATGTGCGACTTTGGAAGTTTAAAAAGGCGATTTTACATCTAGTTATTGATTGAAATTCAACATTGCATATTATGTTCAAAGTTTGAGATTGATTGAAGATTTGGGGTGTGCTAATTGTTCTTTATTGTCTTCTGATTGTAGCTATGGCCGGAGGAAGAAAGAAAGCAAAAACCTCCGGGCAAAGTTCGTCTTCGGGAGCCGGTTCAGGCTCGGGGCAATATCAAAAACGTTGGGAACAGTTAAGTAATGTAGAAGAAGGTGATGGGCAACTCTATAGACAAGATTGGGATTGGGAGGAGGCCAAGAATAGTCGGTCGGCCTCGGTTTGGAAAGACGAAATTTTGCAAAAGACCGTTCGACCCGACCGAAAGGATTGGTCGATGGTGTGCGTGAATTAAATATATTTTTAATTGAGTTTTTCTTCACACAAATTTAGTTTTAAAAATGGTTTTTCACCTAGAAACTAACTACACACACAAAAGGGCAAGTGTACCCGTCGGGTGGTAATATAGCTAATCGGTAAGAACCGGATATCAATCCGTGGATGCGGTGTCTCGATACTAAACTTTTGCTACTTTAAAGCCTTTTCAAATGATTGGGTTGATTTTTCTAACTTAGCATGCAAATAAATAAACTACTAAAAATTCTAACAAAGAACAATATCTAAGAAAGGGTTGCCTAAACTAAGTATCCACTAACTCACATGTGACAACAAAGGGGAAGGAGGTTGTGATGATGCAAGCTCTAAATTCAACTAAGTCCCCAATCAAGGCTTCCTAGTTTATAATTCTTAGGAAAACTAAAAATGAATTAACATTCTAATCACCTAAAAATTATTCTTTTAAGCTCACTTGCTAAGTTGATGTTAATCTTTAATAATGAGTTATTTGTTTGTCAAAACTCCTAACTCTACAAATTAGGGAAAACTAATATGAACAACACACTAATCACCCTAACTTGGTTTCAAGTAGTTGGCACTATCATCATGTTCTTGATATGAACCACAAGCATGGTCATGCTAGCTAACAATTTTGGCCTAAATCATCAAACTAACAAGAACACAAACTATAGAATCCATATAAACATACTTATGATCTTTCCAAATCTAGATGCAAGAATTCATACATATGCTCAAATAATCATTCAATCACATTAGCAATCACCATTCCTAGTTTCATGCTATGAATCATACTAACAAGTTAACAAGATTCAATAATCATAATCTTTACATGGGCTTTCCAACACAACATGTAAATACTTATGAGCAAACATTCAAGAACAAGAACTTTAAGCAAACACATGAACTCCAAGAACAAGATTAAATACCAACATGAAGATTAACAAGAACAATCATCACATCTACTTCCATGTTATCACATATTCATTAGCTTCAACCAAGTTTAGACAACTCAAATGTTTAGCCCATAAGGCTCATGACTACCAAATCAAATGCAAAGAAACATAAATTGTTCATAATGTAATAAGCTAACCAAGTTAAAGACAAGATTAAAATGATGTTTGAGTAAATCTTCAAGTGATTAAGTCCTCTTCAAGGCTCCCTCTTGGCTCCAACAAGCTTCCAAGACCAGATTCTTGAGAGAAAAAGTCACCAAAATACTCCAACTCCCCTCCAAATGAGCTAGAAAATCGTATTTAAGCTGCTGGGATAATGGCACGACCATGCCACCTTTTGGCACGGTCGTGCTTGGCAAGTGTCAGAACTACTTTCTCGAATGTTGACCAAGTATGCTTCCATTTTGGGAAAGATCGCGCTCAAAAGTTCCCGAGGTGGCACGACCGTGCTCGGGCATGGTCTGGTCGTGCCAGACGATAGTGCTCGACTATGATTGAATCGATCTCGGAAACAAGCTGATCTGTGGCTGAAATTGACATGGTACGGTCGTGCCAGTGTTTGGCACGGTCGTGCTCCCCTTGATTTTGATGGTGCTGGTGCTGGATGCTGGTGCTGATCGAGAGTGCCGATGTCGGAATGGCTGGCACGGTCGTGCGCCTGGGTGGCACGGTCATGCCGTATCTGGCAGTTTGCTGGAATGTTCCGTTTTCGCTCCATTTTGCTCCAAAAGCCTTCGTTTCATCACCGGGCCAAAGCCTGGACCTGTATTTTCACAAACAACTTAAATGAGTACCAAAATCAATGAAAATACAAAGAGTTTTCGCATAAACGGGGCGTATTTGACGTTTAAAAGATGTATAAATTCTTATACATCAAACATCCCCACACTTTAACTTTGCTTGTCCTCAAGCAAACTAAAATCAACGAAACTCTCTAAATGGCAATCATCTCAACTAGCATTTCATAAGCACAAACAAATAACTTGGGTCAAAACAATCAAGGAGTGCTCGATATAAAGAAAGAACCGAAAAGAAATAAGTAAAATATGTTTATGAGCAATGGTCCATCTTGGAAATCCCTACAAGTTTACCATGTATCCTCACAAATGCTCACACACACTCGGCTAAATATAGGTGCACATACAATTTGTGGAGTATGTTTAGAACACTCGATGCCAAGACGATAACTATGCGATATCATAAGCTTGTGGAAGGATCAAATCTAATCACTAGGCAAAAATATAGCATAAATCATGAGGTCTTGATTGGGTTGTAACTTGGCTTGGGTTAAGGGTGTGGAAGTGGATTTTGAAAAGTGGCTAAAACGGTTGTAACCCGACGGTTTGACAAACTTGAAATACAAGAAAATAGAACTATACAACTAAATACTAACTAACCGAGAGCTAACCGACAAGTATTGCTTTTCACTCCCAAAATTGCTCTAACAAAGCCATTTGATAAGGCTTTTTCAACTATATTTCTTGGGTTTTTTTTTTTAGAATAGCTCATGCTTTGGAGAGAACTAAGTACGTCTACTTAGCTAAAAACTCTTGATCATGAGGGACATAACAACTAAGAGGAAACTATACAAAAGCTACAAGTTAATCATTAACCGAACCGGGCTTCCAAGCAAAAATGGGTTCAAAATATAAAAGGCTAGTTTGGCTAAGTGGCTAATATTTTGGTGGTTTAAAAGAAACGAACGGGAAAGGCTCAAATTGGTTTAACTAGGGGGAATGGTTTGGGTAAGGGGATGAATAAAAATGGCTAAAATAAAAAGGTTTCCTAATGCCTCAATCACTTCTATGCTTGTATTCTTGCTTTGTGGCCTCGAAATGCATACCTAACACAAGTTCTAAATCGCAAAAGTTATCCGGCTCACTCAATCTTTGCCCGCAAAAACATGAGCAAAAATAATATTAAAGCTATAAGGCTCAAAAATAACTCACGGAAACGGGCGTATTGGGTAAATATGCAAGGCAAACAAGTAGGTCAATCGCTTGATTTCTCATGCTCAATTTTATACAAAAAACATGTTACTTGACGGTTTTCCTTACACGAGCGAACCCCCTTTTTGCGTTTACCCTTATTTATTTATCAAAAATTTTGGTGCTTATTTCGATACTTATGTTGGTTTGATTAATATGCCACAAAAATTGTTAAAAGAGAGCTTTGCATCATCATTATTATTATTATTATTATTATTTTATATATATATATATATATATATATGACAACAAAGCTCAAGCGATAGACCACCTCCCCACACTTGAATTGTACATCGCCCTCGACGTACAACAAAAAATTGAATAACCAATGGAATTGCGAATTCAATACAAATAAAGGAAGGTAGGAACACGAAAACTCCCCTGAAACAAAAGGCTAGAATCGGAACAATATGAAGTAAAAAGAAGCATCCACAACGAACTACCAAGCCATCCACCAAGCCAACATCTCATCGTTTATTAAAAAGAGTTTGAACCAACACTGCACATTTAGCAAACAAGGTCAAATTCACAAGAATATTACCCAACCCATTTTTCCCTTGCCTTTGTTTATTAATTTAACCCCTACTAAAGCAATAAAAACTAACACCTACGACGGAGGGGTGTACGTACGACGGAAAATGGCACACCCCTCAAACATAAAATGATGATAAAAATACGAGATAGGAAGCGGGACTAAGACCTCTCGCCGGATCCCGAAGGACCGGCGTCGCTCCTGCGATCAAATCTGGATCTACGCCTAAAATGCGGCGGCGGCTGTGTGTATGGATGGTTGATTGAGTTCGCGATGTGCTGCTGCGAACCAAACAACCAATCCATGCTGCGTCGGGTCTGCTCGTACATCTCTTCCATGAAGTTACCATGCCTGTGCTGCTCTGCGCATATCAGATCGACATCTCGCCTCACCTCTTGCTGATTTAATTCCAGCCCGTCCATGCGCCTCCACAGATCTATCCCTGACGACTCGTAAGGACCATGCTCATAACCTCCACCACCAAATCCACCATACACGTTTTCCCAGTTCGGACTATCAAACCCCTGTCCAATCTGCAATTGGGGGCCTGCTCCTCCAGCGGCCCCCTCCTGTCCCTGAACTGGAATGTCGTGCATGTGCACGTCATGATCTCCACCATCACCACCCTCATCGTCATCATCTGCCTCATCATCAACAGGCAGCGGGTCCCAAATCCTTCCTAATTTGTCCACAAGCTTCGGGACCCCGTTTACTTTATGAGTCAGGTGCATTGAGTTTAGCTGCTGCAGATCGAGAAGGCCATAGTCACAGGCTTCGGTCAAATTGTTTAAAGAAACCCGATAGTATTTTGCAAGTTTTGTAGCAAAGGCCCCTCCGCAGATGCGCGATGTGGGTGTCGAACCAACACCCCGAAAAATCGACTCTGCAACGCTGACGGCTAAGTTGCAATGCGAGCCGGAGACGATGCAGTAAAGGTGGAAAAGGTCGCGGGTGGTGATATTTCCCGTGTTGTCACCCCGACCTCCAATGACGTGGAAGATGGCGCGCTCAATGACCCGGTGAAGTGGGTCGAGGATCCATGTAGCTTTGGCTTTCCGAGGTTCCCAATCCCGACCCGGTACAGTAAATTGATTCCAAAAGGCAGCCCTGTCTGCGTCTGGCTCCCAATCTTGTAAACTCCCATGAAATAACTCAGAATCTATCTCATCATCCGTATACAGCCCCAACACCACAGCGAATCGGCTGATCGATTGGTGATGCCATTTCCTTCCCAATCGAAACTTGACACCAACATTCTTAGCATAAACATCTGGGCATGGAAAGGTGAAACGGAATGATGCGAAAAATTCCATCACCAACTCTATATACTGCGGCTCTGCGATCTCAAAAAGGCGGGACCAAGGAGGTGTTAGAAGATCATCAAACCGCTCGGTCTGTCCGAGCAAGTCTAAATCAACCCTTTGTAATCTCCTCATGGGCTCAATTAGGTGCCGTCTAGCCCATAACCGCTCCACCTTCGGGATACAGTACCCTTCCCTGGCATTGTTTGAGAACCGCAAGTAAGGGTGATCCATCTGCAAAATTGAGACAAGATTAATCAGCAGCCAAAACAAACAGACAAAAATTTCGGGACTGGAAAATATGGCACGGTCGTGCCACCATATGGCACTACCGTGCGAGACCTGCAAATCAGTGAGTTTATGAAGGTTTCTGGGAATTTTATGAAGTCGGGGTTTTTATTCCCCAGGAGCACGACCGTGCCATCCCACGGCACCATCGTGCTCGGCCGTAAACGGCTGTGAATTGAACCAATTTTTGCGAGAAGCATGGTAGTGCCACCAAATGGCACCCTCGTGCCGGACCGACAACCGGTGACTGATCTCAGCGATTTCCCGAGAAGCACGACGGTGCTTAAAAACGGCACCCTCGTGCGTTAAGAAGATCTAGGCAACTTATGAATAACCGACACTGAATATGAAGAGCACGATCGTGCGTCCGGATTGCACCCTCGTGCCGTCTTGAATTTCTGGAAAAATTTTGAAGTTTTTTATGAATTTTTGAAGATCACGATCGTGCCATAGCAGGCCACGACCGTGCGTGTCGGAACCCAGCCTCGGAAAATCGCCCAAATCACCCCCGAAACCCCGATTCTTTCAACTTTTTGTTTAGGGGTTTTGTAAATCGGTCCATTGTGGTTCAAACCAACACAAAAAACACTAAAAACGGGCTTGAATTGGGTGATTGTTGGTGCAGTCATCTGTCGTCTTCGTCTTATGTCGAGTCTAGAGTTCACTGCGAATCTAATCAAGTTTGAGAGTTTCGCTTGAAAGAATTAGGTTTCGCTTGAAGCATGTTCAAGCGAAATCATGAGTATGAAATTTCGCTTGAAGCATGTCCAAGCGAAATCTAAACTCTATATATAGGTTGATTGTCTTGTCATTTGTAACGAAGTTCAGAAGTGATACCGAGGTGCTGCCGGGTTTCCTTTTGATTGTAAACTGTGTCATATCAATATACAAAAGGTTTAAAGTGTGAAACAAGCTGTTTTATCATCCGTTTCTCTGTTTCCGCCTTTGAAACGGACTAGAACTCTTCCAAACGACTCGTTCGGGTCGCAATCCGATCCTACAGTGATTTAGACCAAGCCCTAAAAACCTAAAGAAACTAACTATGAAGAACATGACACTAAAACACATGAAACTAACTAGAAAGAGGAAGGATTCGTACCTGGAATGATGTTGGAATGAAAGAATTTCTTGGAGGAAGCTAGGAGATGCAGAGGATTCGTGAGTGCTTGGAGTGGGTTCAAGTGAGAAGATGAAGATATGAAGAAAAAGATGATGGTGGTTGGTTTTATTAAAGCTCCATTATTGGTCTGCAAAAAGGAGTCTGGTGGTGCCAGATTTTGTTGGTAGTGCAGAATTTTCAAAATTATTATTAAATTAAAATTTTCTTTTAATTTTTTTTATGCAGAAGATGGAATTATGTGCACAAAAACTCCTTGAACCCAGGGCACTCACGAAGCATCTCCTACCAAGAAAGAGAACCGAACTAACATACCTGAGAGCCGGCAACAAGCTCTAACATCCCTCGCGACCAGAACGAACCGCAACCTGAAAAGAAAAAGACAACCACACACAAAAATAATAAAAAACACACAAACATGCTAAGTTTATTTACGAGTCTTCAGCTAGACTCACCACCCCGAATTCATTTGTTCCTGGGGTGGAGGGTAACAACCTCCTCACTCGAGTCAACGGGCCCTCCAACATAAGCCTTTAACCTATGCCCGTTGACTATAAACAACCGGCCATCCTCATGGCCTATCTCCACGGTCCCGTAAGGAAACACTGACCGTACAGTGTAGGGACCCGACCACCGAGACTTAAGCTTGCCAGGAAACAACTTGAGACGTGAGTTGTACAACAACACACGATCACCCACTCGGAATTCTTTCTTGTCCTTCAAGCGGACATCATGAAGCTTCTTAGTACGTTCATTGTACAGCTTGGAGCTTTCATACGCATCGTGCCTAAGCTCCTCAATCTCATGAATCTGCACAAACCTGTTCTCACTCGCAGCAGCCATGTCCAGATTAACTGTCTTCAAAGCCCAATATGCTTTGTGCTCGAGTTCAACAGGAAAATGACAAGACTTCCCATAGACTAATTTGAACGGTGTGGTGCCTATAGGAGTCTTGTAGGCTGTCCGGAAAGCCCACAGTGCATCATCTAATTTCTCGGACCAATCTTTACGGCTAGAATTAACCGTTTTCTCCAGAATCCGCTTAATACCCCGATTAGTAACCCCGACCTGTCCGCTCGTCTGCGGATGATATGGTGTAGAGAATCGATGTTGCACACCATATCGGGACAATGCTTTCTCAAGCTGTGCATTACAGAAATGCGTCCCACGGTCACTAATCAACGCTTTCGGGGCACCGAAGCGGGCAAACAACTTTTTCAAAAACCTCACCACTACCCTCGCATCGTTAGTGGGCAAAGCCTGTGCTTCAGCCCACTTTGAAACGTAATCAACAGCGACTAGGATGTAGCGGTTGCCAAAAAAAGTCGGAAAGGGGCCCATGAAGTCTAGCCCCCATACGTCAAAAACCTCACAAACTTGGATGCCGTTTTGTGGCATCTCATGGCGTGCAGAAATGTTGCTCGCCCTCTGGCAAGCATCACAGGACCTCACCCACTCGTGGGCATCACGGAAAATAGTTGGCCAAAAGAATCCGACATCAAACACTTTCCTTGCCGTGTTGTTCGCTCCGTGATGGCCTCCCGTGGGTCCTTCGTGACAGTGGCGTAAAATATCCCTCGCCTCGTCACCATGCACGCATCGCCGGATCATCCGATCCGCTCCTACCCTAAACAAGTAAGGGTCATCCTAGAAGTAATGCTTGACATCCGCAAAGAACTTTCGCTTCTGCTGATGGGTCATCCCCTTGATCAGGATGCCACTAGCTAGGTAGTTTGCAAAGTCAGCAAACCATGGGGAATCATCACTAGTCTCGATCCTCATGAGGAACTCGTGGGGGAAATTGTCATTGATGTTAGGCCCACGAGATTCCTTTTCCTCGGAATGCTCAAGTCGAGACAAATGATCGGCTGCCAAATTCTCAGCCCCTTTTTTATCACGGATTTCAATATCAAACTCTTGCAGCAACAAAATCCAACGTATCAATCTCGGTTTAGCATCCTGCTTGCTGAAAAGATACCGAAGGGCTGCATGATCCGTGTACACAATGGTCTTGGAAAGGACAAGATATGAACGAAACTTATCGAAGGCAAAGACCACAGCTAGGAGCTCTTTCTCTGTCGTGGTGTTATACTCCTGAGCGTCATTCAAGGTCTTGCTCGCATAGTAAATCGGATGAAAGTGCTTATCTTTCCTTTGACCCAAGACGGTCCCGACTGCGAAGTCACTCGCATCACACATCAACTCAAATGGCAGCTCCCAGTCTGGAGCAACCATAATTGGGTCATTCACCAACTTCTCCTTCAACAACTCGAATGCCCGAAGGCATTCATCGGAGAAAACAAACTGGGCATCCTTCTCGAGGAGTTGAGTCATGGGACGGGCGATTTTGGAAAAGTCCTTTATGAATCGCCGGTAAAAACCTGCATGACCTAGAAAACTCCTAATAGATTTCATGGATGTGGGAGGCGGGAGCTTTGAAATAGTCTCGACTTTGGCTCGGTCAACCTCGAGCCCCGCCTGTGAAATCTTGTGCCCAAGCACAATGCCCTCCTTCACCATGAAGTAGCATTTCTCCCAATTCAACACAAGGTTGGCTTCTTCACATCTAGCCAACATCCTTTTCATATTCCCGAGACACTGATCAAAAGAACTCCCAAACAAAGAAAAATCATCCATGAAAACCTCCATGGAGTCCTCAATCATGTCGTGAAAAATGGCCACCATACATCTCTGAAATGTGGCCGGGGCATTGCACAGTCCAAAGGGCATCCGCCGGTAGGCGAATTTGCCATAGGGACATGTGAATGTCGTCTTCTCCTGATCCTCAGGAGAGATGGGAATCTGAAAATAACCCGAAAAACCATCAAGGAAGCAGTAGTACATCCTGCCCGACAACCTCTCCAACATCTGATCAATGAAAGGAAGTGGGAAATGATCCTTCCTCGTGGCATCATTGAGTTTGCGGTAGTCAATGCAAACTCTCCATCCGGTGACAGTACGAGTAGGAATCAACTCGTTTTTCTCATTGGTCACCACTGTCATGCCTCCTTTCTTCGGGACTACCTGTACAGGGCTAACCCATGGTGAATTAGAGATCGGGTATATCAAACCTGCATCAAGTAGTTTGATGACCTCTTTCTTCACAACCTCCTGCATATTGGGGTTCAAACGCCTCTGATGCTGTACTACAGGTTTAAAGTCCTCATCCATCAAAATCTTATGGGTACAAAAGGATGGATTGATCCCTTTTATATCCATAATCTTCCAAGCAATCGCCTTCTTGTGCTGCTTCAGGACTTCAAGCAATCGATCCTTCTCTTCCTTCGATAATTTGGCAGAAATGATAACGGGCAGATGAGTCTCACCCTCCAAGAAAGCATACTCCAAATGATCTGGAAGCTCCTTAAGCTCAACCGAAGGTGGATCCTCAATAGAAGGACGTGCTTTAGGCTCAGCAACGCGATCCACAACCTCAAAAACCTCGGGACACGGAGGAGACGCGTGACCTATCAGACAGGTCACCTCCTCGACTAATCGGTCCACCCTAGGTGAACTAAAATCCTCCCCTCCTAGCAGCTGTGTGTCCACAACATCCTCCTCGAATGCATCACGAAGATGATCACTCACATATGTGTCGATAGTCTCAATGAAGTAGAGTGTATCATCCTGACTTTGCGAGTGTTGCATGGATTTCCCAATGTCAAAGGTAACCTCCTCATCATCAACCCTAAGAGTAAGTCTACCGGTGCAGACATCAATCAAGGCTCTCGCAGTGGCTAGGAATGGGCGACCTAAGATAAGCGGGACATTTTTGTCCTCATCCATGTCTAGAATCACGAAATCGACAGGAAAGACAAACTTGTCGATTTTCACCAGCATATTCTCAACTATGCCTCGAGGATACTTCACTAAACGGTCAGCTAGCTGGATGCTCATACGAGTCGGCTTGGGCTCTCCCAAGTCTAGCTTAGCAAAAACGGCATACGGCATGAGGTTTATGCTAGCTCCAAGATCAGCTAAAGCATTGCTGACCGACAAACTACCAATCAAACAAGGGATAGTGAAACTCCCAGGATCATTCATCTTCTTCGGTAGTTTGTTCTGAAGAACCGCTGAACACTCTTCATTCAAGGTCACCTGCGAAAGCTCCTCAAGTTTCTTTTTGTTGGATAGGATATCCTTCAGAAACTTGGCATACATAGGCATTTGAGCAAGTGCCTCGACAAATGGTAAATTTATATGAAGTTGCTTAAAAAGCTAGAGGAATTTACCATAGTGTTCTTCCATTTTCTGCTTCTTCAACCTCCCCGGATATGGAATGGGAGGGACATACTCTCTCACTGGCTCCTTTGGTCGTGCGGTACTTGCTGGGACTCGCCTCTGTTGCACCTCACCCGGAGACTCACACTCAATCTCCTCATCAACCTCATCATCATCAACCGGCTTTGCTGGAACAGCCGGAGGGATGGGTTGAGCGGTCTTGCCGCTTCTCAACGTGATGGCCTTCGCAGTAGCATTCGGGTTAGGCTCTGTGTTGCTCGGAAGGCCCCCCTGTTGTCTCTCAGACAACATCTTGGCAATCTGCCCAACTTGGTTCTCAATGGTCTGCATGGAAGCCTTTTGGCTTCTCAACTCATTCTCGTGCCTCGTGAAACGACCGTCATACTCCTTAAAACGCTTCTCATTCTCGGCCTTTTGAGTGTTCTGACCGGCTAAGATTTGACTAAGCATAGCATGCATACTAGGCTCGCTAGATGAAGGTCCTTACTGAGGTCGAGGTGGACCATATGCTCCATGAGCTGGAGCTGGGGGACGTGGAGCAAATCCGGGTGGATGCAGATTAGAAGCATCAGGCCTCCAACCGAAATTTGGTTGATTCTTCCACCCCGGATTATAAGTATTGTTGTAGGGATTATTCTGAGGACGGTATTGGTTTCCCATAGAATCAACATGCTCGTGTGACATCTCTCCCGTCTGAAAATCGCCTACCTGATATGCTCCCCCACTCGAAGAACCTCTCGAGTGCATTTCCATCACTCGATCAAATTTCGAAGATAAGGCATCCATACGTGCTGTCATGGCTGTGTAGTCATCCACATGATGAACTCCCTGCCGAGAACTCTTACCTCGTGGTGGCTGTTGCGTCCGGTTTTTCGCGGCACATCTCTCTAGAATCTCAAATGCCTCGGTGGCATTTTTCGTGCCGATATCCCCACCCGAGTATGTATCAACCATCATCTGTCCCTGACTGTCCAAACCATGGTAGAAGATCTGACATTGTTGCCACTTGGGCAACCCGTGATGTGGGACCTTTCGCATAAGCTCTTTGAAACGCTCCCATGCCTCGTAAAGAGACTCGTCCTCGTCCTGACGAAAGTTCAGAATCTTGGTTCTCAACCGAACAGTTTTCTCTGGAGGGAAATATTTCTGAAGGAACTTCTCAGCTAATTGATTCCATGTAGTGATAGATCCAGCTGGAAGTGAAAGAAGCCACTCCTTGGCTCCATCCCGTAAAGAAAACGGAAAGAGCCGAAGGCGGATAGCATCCGATGATGCATCACGAATCTTGAGTGTGGCACAAACCTCTAGAAACCCCGCAATGTGAACACTAGGATCCTCGTGATCCTTGCCATAAAACTGCACCGCATTCTGCAACATCGATATGGTGCCAGCCTTGATCTTGAAATTATTATTGTCGATTGTCGGTGCATTGATGCTCGCAGGTAAACCATCAAGTGACGGTTTTCCAATTTCATTCAAGATCCTATTCTCTTCTGCGCCCGCCATGTCTACTCGAACCTCGTAGAAGGTGTCGTCGTCTGCCGCGTCTGTCTCAATCGTTTCGGCTACCACGCGAAACCGCTCTCGCAACCTCCGGTGAAGATCACGCTCCGGCTCCGCTGAAGGCTCAACGATATCAGCAGCGGGGGTTGAGGACATGCACGACCTGTAGGGAATAAGGAGGAACACAATGCACAAAATATATACAAAAACAAAAACAACTAGCAAATAATCATTTTTTTTCAATTAATCAAGCAAAGGCAAATAAAACAAGTAGACAAAAACTTTGTACACTTTTCACAATGGCTAAATAAGTAACTCGAATCGTTTTCAAGAAGACCGCATCCCCGGCAACGGCGCCAAAAACTTGGTCTGCGTGAATTAAATATATTTTTAATTGAGTTTTTCTTCACACAGATTTAGTTTTAAAAATGGTTTTTTCACCTAGAAACTAACTACACACACAAAAGGGCAAGTGTACCCGTCGGGTGGTAATATAGCTAATCGGTAAGAACCGGATATCAATCCGTGGATGCGGTGTCTCGATACTAAACGTTTGCTACTTTAAAGCCTTTTCAAATGATTGGGTTGATTTTTCTAACTTAGCATGCAAATAAATAAACTACTAAAAATTCTAACAAAGAACAATATCTAAGAAAGGGTTGCCTAAACTAAGTATCCACTAACTCACATGTGACAACAAAGGGGAAGGAGGTTGTGATGATGCAAGCTCTAAATTCAACTAAGTCCCCAATCAAGGCTTCCTAGTTTATAATTCTTAGGAAAACTAAAAATGAATTAACATTCTAATCACCTAAAAATTATTCTTTTAAGCTCACTTGCTAAGTAGATGTTAATCTTTAATAATGAGTTATTTGTTTGTCAAAACTCCTAACTCTACAAATTAGGGAAAACTAATATGAACAACACACTAATCACCCTAACTTGGTTTCAAGTAGTTGGCACTATCATCATGTTCTTGATATGAACCACAAGCATGGTCATGCTAGCTAACAATTTTGGCCTAAATCATCAAACTAACAAGAACACAAACTATAGAATCCATATAAACATACTTATGATCTTTCCAAATCTAGATGCAAGATTCATACATATGCTCAAATAATCATTCAATCACATTAGCAATCACCATTCCTAGTTTCATGCTATGAATCATACTAACAAGTTAACAAGATTCAATAATCATAATCTTTACATGGGCTTTCCAACACAACATGTAAATACTTATGAGCAAACATTCAAGAACAAGAACTTTAAGCATACACATGAACTCCAAGAACAAGATTAAATACCAACATGAAGATTAACAAGAACAATCATCACATCTACTTCCATGTTATCACATATTCATTAGCTTCAACCAAGTTTAGACAACTCAAATGTTTAGCCCATAAGGCTCATGACTACCAAATCAAATGCAAAGAAACATAAATTGTTCATAATGTAATAAGCTAACCAAGTTAAAGACAAGATTAAAATGATGTTTGAATAGATATTCAAGTGATTAATTCCTCTTCAAGGCTCCCTCTTGGCTCCAACAAGCTTCCAAGACCAGATTCTTGAGAGAAAAAGTCACCAAAAATACTCCAACTCCCCTCCAAATGAGCTAGAAAATCGTATTTAAGCTGCTGGGAGAATGGCACGACCATGCCACCTTTTGGCACGGTCGTGCTTGGCAAGTGTCAGAACTACTTTCTCGAATGTTGACCAAGTATGCTTCCATTTTGGGAAAGATCGCGCTCAAAAGTTCCCGAGGTGGCACGACCGTGCTCGGGTATGGTATGGTCTGGCCGTGCCAGACGATAGTGCTCGACTATGATTGAATCGATCTCGGAAACAAGCTGATCTATGGCTGAAATTGACCTGGCACGGTCGTGCCAGTGTTTGGCACAGTCGTGCTTCCCTTGATTTTGATGGTGCTGGTGCTGGATGCTGGTGCTGGATGCTGGTGCTGATCGAGAGTGCCGATGTCGGAATGGCTGGCACGGTCGTGCGCCTGGGTGGCACGGTCGTGCCGTATCTGGCAGTTTGCTGGAATGTTCCGTTTTTGCTCCATTTTGCTCCAAAAGCCTTCGTTTCATCACCGGGCCGAAGCCCGGACCTGTATTTTCACAAACAACTCAAATGAGTACCAAAATCAATGAAAATACAAAGAGTTTTTGCATAAACGGGGCGTATTTGACGTTTAAAAGATGTATAAATTCTTATACATCAGTCGACGAAGTTGAATGATGCTTTATGGGCTTATAGGACGGCTCATAAAACACCTATTGGAACTACACCTTATCGCTTAGTTTATGGGCGAATTTGCCATTTGCCGGTTGAACTTGTACATCGTGGTTGGTGGGCTATCAAAGAGGTTAACATGAAATATGACGATGCAGGAAGGGAGCGAAAGTTAAAGCTTTGCGAATTGGAGGAGCTTAGGGAAGAAGCGTACGAGTGCGCCTCAGATTACAAGGATGATATGAAGAGGGCACATGACGCGAAGTTGAAGCCGAAGGAGTTTGAAGTGGGAACATTACCAAGCCATACGTTATTTACTTTTTATTTGTGTGGAAAATTAACTTACAACAATAACAAACCTAACTCACTTTCTTAGGAATCACGGTTGCATTTAGCTTATGCAACAAGCCCTTTTAAACCCCCCAATAGCTTGGGAGGACGAGAGGTCTCGTGAGGGTTATATAGGGAACACACCCACAGCGTTCATTTAACTAGGCAAAAATAAATAAATAACGAAATAGAAATAAAGAAAACAAAATATACAACACAAAACATACCATGCCTGTACCGCTGATATCGCTTGTGTCACACCCTGAAAATATCAGAGCTGGCGTGACAGATTGGTATCAGAGCTATAGGTTTCAGTGAATTAGGTTTCTGTAGAGATACCTAGGCTTTAACCTCACTCTCATCTGGTGTCACGGCCCCCGACCTGGTTTTACCCGTTTCAGGAGCCGCGAGACAGAAAATCCCGTGGTATTAATTTAACAGCGGAAGTTTTCATCAGGATCTTTTTAAAACTGCAATTTCCCAATTATTTTATTTCACAACTTGGGATAAAACCCCTGTAATTTACAATCTTAAGATTTCACAGAGAAATCTTTATTTTTACAAAACATGTTTCTTTATTATTATATTGAGCCACTTCCTTAAGCTTGTAGTGCTACGCGACACTTTTCCTGGATCACAACAGATCACCTGAAAAATGTTTGAAAAAGGTTTTGTCAGCGGGAAATACTGAGTGAATCATTCTTTTTAAAAAAACGACCCGTTTGTTATAATTTACAGTATTAAGGGAGATTACAATGTTTCAGATATCAACCAACTACCCACAGTATTTGTCACTCGACTCGTTTCTGTGACTATGGTCAGATCACCCATTGGCTAACTCGTTGTCCAATGGTGACGGGAAATAAGTAATGTATACAAAACCCCATATACTGGCTGTAATTTGGTGATTACATAAACTTAATCCCTGTAATTATAACCTTGAAAATAAACATGCTTTTGAAATCAAATTTGATAAAAAGAGAATGACTCACATTGCAGATTTAATTTGAGCAGAGCCTAGCCTACTGATTAGCCTTTTAACCTAAATTTAATAACATGCACACAACTCGGTTAGTAACTTAATACAACATTTACGATAACTCACGAGATTAAACCCTCACATCGAATGACAAAGTGCGATACTTAAACATCCATCGATTTAACGACGAATGACAAAGCATAAACCCTATTGTGGGCAGCACTTAAACATCCATTGGATAGTTTAATCGATCGGACATTGAATCGGATCAGCGATCGAGTTATTACCCTGTATTGCGGCAGCACTTCGTGAATCATGTTTGTTTTTATAGTAATTCTACGATATCTCAGCGTGTATTTTGAGTTTTAACGTCGTTCAAGTGCCATAATTCAAGTCCCAGACACCCCTATTTATACACAAAATTTGACCCCCCTCGCGTGACGCGAGGGGTACCCCTGGGGGCTTCGCGTGACGCGAAGGGTCATACCCTATCATAGGGTAGCCCCGTGTGTGTGTAGGCTTGCTAAGTCAACAGAATTGTAAAATTCGAATTTGACAGCTTTTTATTTGGATAATCGTAACTAGGGTTTACCCCCCCTGAGTTTTAGGGTCCCTGATCCTGATTCTGATTATTCTGAAAATTTTAGGGTTTGTGCAGAATCACTTGGGTGTCTCAATTAGGGTTTCCTTTTGGTCAAAATAAAATAATAATTAGGACTTTTGATACGAGTTGTTACATCCTCCCCACCTTAATAAAAATCTCGTCCTCGAGATTTATGGGAATAATTGAGGATACTTTCGTTTCATCTCTGATTCCAGCTCCCAAGTGTATTCAGCTCCTGATGTGCGGTAAGTGTCGTATATTTTAGGTGTATATTTTAAGCCCTTTTTAACACTTATTTTAGCCAAGTTTTAAATTTATAAAACACGATATTTCACTGACACTAAACACACATATGGGCAAGTGCACCCATCGTTGAGTGTAGTATAGTGTTGGTAAGATACCGAGGTCGTCCAAGGACACAAGAGCTTTTAGTACCGGTTTATCCTCAACGTCTAACCAAAATAAAACGTTTAGAAAAATGTTTTAAGCTAAGAAAAATAAAACTAACTAAAATGCTGAAAATAAAAATAAAAGAAAAAATAGATAGACAAGATGAATCACTTGGTTCCGACTAGTATCTAGTATAACCTTTGATTATTTCCGCACTTTTGCACATAATTAAGAGATTATCTTAGTTATTGTAGTAGGCCCCTCTTTTGAAGGTGACGTTACCCTCACCCCAGTAGTTTGAGTCAGCAGGGATACAATCCTAAAAGGGTGGATTATTGGAAGATAATGAATTAAGTTATTAATGCAATATTGTGGTAGGCCCCGCTTTTGGCGGTGACGTTACCCTCGGCTAAGTAGTCTGAGTCAGCAGGGATACAGTCCTAAGTAGCCGGGTTATAGTATTAATAGTAGTTAACTTATGAGGGGATCAAAGAGTTTGGACCCCCGCCATCCAATACCGTGAAGTATTGAAGGAGGTCCTACTAAATTTGACCCAGGTCCATTGCAAGACCTCTAAACGCTGAACAATGGCAAGACCTTTACCAAACCGTTCCCTTAACCCCCTACCAGGTAGCCAACATACCTCCATATAGACCATGGAGATATGAATGGTGAAAATCCTTTATTTTATATAGACAGTAAAATAATGCCAAGACACCATGGACAAACGATAAGGAAAGATCACCTTCAACATAAGTAACTAGTTATTAAAGTCATTAATACAAAACCAAATAAAAAGTGCAAAAGATTAGAAATAAAAAGTATTATACTAGACACTTTGTCTTCACCAAGTGATGTAAGAGACTTAGGCAAACATGGCCTTGATTGTCAAGAACTCTTACGATCAATCTTGGATCCCGAGACGACTCACACACTCTACGATGGACAATGGATGATGGTGGTGGATGATGGTGTTGTGATGGTGGTGGGTGGTGGATGAAGTGTGAGAGAGGTGGTGTGCCAAGGGATGAGATGAAATGAATCCAAGCACTCCTATTTATAGGCTGAACAGAGAGCTGGACACGGCCCTGTGTCCGCTGGGCATGGCCCCGTGTCCGTCTGACAATCTCTCTCTTCATTAATTGTAATTCGCAATTACAATAAATGCGCCTGCTGTACTTTCGACACGCCCCCGTGTCTGCTGAGCACGGCCCCGTGATGGGTAATAGAAGCTTCTATGGATTTAGGGTTTGTGCAGAATCACTTGGGTGTCTCAATTAGGGTTTCCTTTTGGTCAAAATAAAATAATAATTAGGACTTTTGATACGAGTTGTTACATCCTCCCCACCTTAATAAAAATCTCGTCCTCGAGATTTATGGGAATAATTGAGGATACTTTCGTTTCATCTCTGATTCCAGCTCCCAAGTGTATTCAGCTCCTGATGTGCGGTAAGTGTCGTATATTTTAGGTGTATATTTTAAGCCCTTTTTAACACTTATTTTAGCCAAGTTTTAAATTTATAAAACACGATATTTCACTGACACTAAACACACATATGGGCAAGTGCACCCATCGTTGAGTGTAGTATAGTGTTGGTAAGATACCGAGGTCGTCCAAGGACACAAGAGCTTTTAGTACCGGTTTATCCTCAACGTCTAACCAAAATAAAACGTTTAGAAAAATGTTTTAAGCTAAGAAAAATAAAACTAACTAAAATGCTGAAAATAAAAATAAAAGAAAAAACAGATAGACAAGATGAATCACTTGGTTCCGACTAGTATCTAGTATAACCTTTGATTATTTCCGCACTTTTGCACATAATTAAGAGATTATCTTAGTTATTGTAGTAGGCCCCTCTTTTGAAGGTGACGTTACCCTCACCCCAGTAGTTTGAGTCAGCAGGGATACAATCCTAAAAGGGTGGATTATTGGAAGATAATGAATTAAGTTATTAATGCAATATTGTGGTAGGCCCCGCTTTTGGCGGTGACGTTACCCTCGGCTAAGTAGTCTGAGTCAGCAGGGATACAGTCCTAAGTAGCCGGGTTATAGTATTAATAGTAGTTAACTTATGAGGGGATCAAAGAGTTTGGACCCCCGCCATCCAATACCGTGAAGTATTGAAGGAGGTCCTACTAAATTTGACCCAGGTCCATTGCAAGACCTCTAAACGCTGAACAATGGCAAGACCTTTACCAAACCGTTCCCTTAACCCCCTACCAGGTAGCCAACATACCTCCATATAGACCATGGAGATATGAATGGTGAAAATCCTTTATTTTATATAGACAGTAAAATAATGCCAAGACACCATGGACAAACGATAAGGAAAGATCACCTTCAACATAAGTAACTAGTTATTAAAGTCATTAATACAAAACCAAATAAAAAGTGCAAAAGATTAGAAATAAAAAGTATTATACTAGACACTTTGTCTTCACCAAGTGATGTAAGAGACTTAGGCAAACATGGCCTTGATTGTCAAGAACTCTTACGATCAATCTTGGATCCCGAGACGACTCACACACTCTACGATGGACAATGGATGATGGTGGTGGATGATGGTGTTGTGATGGTGGTGGGTGGTGGATGAAGTGTGAGAGAGGTGGTGTGCCAAGGGATGAGATGAAATGAATCCAAGCACTCCTATTTATAGGCTGAACAGAGAGCTGGACACGGCCCCGTGTCCGCTGGGCATGGCCCCGTGTCCGTCTGACAATCTCTCTCTTCATTAATTGTAATTCGCAATTACAATAAATGCGCCTGCTGTACTTTCGACACGCCCCCGTGTCTGCTGAGCACGGCCCCGTGATGGGCAATAGAAGCTTCTATGGATTTGTCTTTTCTGCTGCTTCTTGGGCACGGCCCCGTGCTGGCTGAGCACGGGGCGTGTTCAGCCTTCTGTCTTCTCCTTTTTGCTTTGGAAGGTGCCGTTGAGGGGTCGGGCAGTCTACTAATGTTCCTTTCCTTGTATTTATGTTGGATTTAGCTGTCTTTTTGCTTCTTTTGCGTTTTTGAGCTCATTTAATCCTGAAAATACAAAAGGAAGACAAAAACACTCTTTTTCCAATATTAGTACTTAAAAAGGGTTAGTTTTATGCCTCATTTGATGTAATTTATATGTTGCATTTTACACACATCCGCTCCTCTCTTTGAATCCCACTTTACTTTAACTAGCACTAGTCGTTTGTGTTTGAGAAACTTTACTTTTCTGTCTTCTATCTGAAGAGGTTTCTCAACAAATTTTAATTTTTCGTTTACCTCTATATCTTGGAGAGGTACTACCAAAGATTCGTCTGATAGACATTTCTTGAGGTTGGATACATGAAATACATCATGTACTCCTGCCAACTCTTCTGGTAGTTGTAAACGATAAGCAACTGGTCCTATACGTTGGATCACTGGAAATGGTCCTACGTATCTTGGACTCAGCTTCCCTTTCTTACCAAATCTAACAACTCCTTTCCAAGGAGAAACTTTTAACAGTACTCTATCTCCAACTTGGAATTCTATTGGTTTGCGTCGATTATCAGCATAGCTCTTTTGACGATCTCGAGCTGTCTTTAATCTTTCCTTGATTTGTGTAATTTTGTCTGTTGTCTCTTGCACTATTTCAGGACCTGACAATTGACTTTCTCCTATTTCTGCCCAACAAACTAGAGTTCTGCATTTTCTTCCATACAGTGCCTCGAATGGGGCAGTTTCAATACTTGAATGATAACTATTGTTATAGGAGAATTCGATCAGAGGTAAGTGATCATCCCAATTTCCACCAAAATCTATTACACATGCTCGGAGCATGTCTTCTAGAGTTTGGATCGTCCTTTCACTTTGCCCGTCTGTTTGAGGATGATATGCAGTGCTTAAATTTAGTCGAGTTCCCATAGCTTCTTGGAAACTTTTCCAGAAATGAGAAGTGAAACGACTATCCCTATCTGATACAATAGAGAGTGGAACTCCATGTAGAGATACGACTTCATCTACATATAACTTTGCCAATCTTTCCATGCTAAAGGTTTCTTTCATTGGTAGAAAGTGAGCAGATTTGGTTAATCGATCCACAATTACCCAAATCGCATCATTACCTTTTCTGGTTTTGGGTAACTTAGTAATAAAATCCATTGTTATGAGTTCCCATTTCCATATAGGCATTTCTAATTGTTGTAGTAGACCTGAAGGTTTCTGGTGTTCTGCCTTAACTTATGAACAAGTAAGACACTTAGAAACATATCTAGCTATATCCTTCTTCATGCCTATCCACCAGAAATTCTTTCTTAAATCTTGGTACATTTTATTGTTTCATGGGTGCATGGTATACCTAGATTTATGAGCTTCTTCTAAAATCTTATTTCTTAATTCTCCCTGCTTAGGTACCCAAATTCTGCTTTTATGGAATCTCCAAATTCCATCAGCTCCTTGTTCTAATTCCTTTATTCGTCCCTTCATTCCTTCAGCATCATCCTTGATTGCTGTTTCTTGAATATTCTTCAATTGTTCCATTAAATCTAATTGTAGATTTAACCTAAGAGCACGAACTCGTCGTTGTTTCTCATGGTACTTACGACTTAAGGCATCTGCAACTACATTTGTCTTTCCTTCATGATATTGAATATCACAGTCGTAGTCACTTAGGATTTCCATCCATCTCCTTTGCCTCATATTTAACTCTTTTTGCCCAAATATATATCTTAAACTTTTATGATCTGTATAGATAGTAAACTTAGTTCCGTACAGATAATGTCTCCAAATTTTTAGGGCAAAAATTACGGCTCCTAATTCTAAATCATGAGTCGTATAGTTTTCTTCGTGCTTTTTCAATTGTCTTGAAGCATACGCAATTACCTTCTTGCGTTGCATTAGCACACATCCAAATCCTAGTTTTGAAGCATCACAATATACTTCAAAATCTTCAGTTCCTTCTGGTAAGGCTAAAATTGGAGCATTGGTTAATTTCTGCTTCAAGATCCTAAAGGCTTCTTCTTGCTTAGGTCCCCATTCAAACTTAACTGCCTTACAGGTTAGCTTAGTTAATGGTACAGCTATCTTGGAAAAATCCTTAATAAACCGTCTATAGTATCCAGCTAATCCTATAAAACTTCTAATTTCCAGTGCGGATTGCGGAACCTTCCATTTGGTAATTGCCTCTATCTTAGCAGGATCTACATGAATGCCTTCATGATTCACCATGTGACCTAAGAATTGCACTTCTTGCAACCAAAATTCACACTTCGAGAATTTGGCGTAAAGCTTTTCTTTTCTTAACAAAGTTAAGAGTGCATGCAAGTGTTGGCAATGTTCATCCTGTCTTTTGGAATAAATAAGTATATCGTCGATAAAAACAATTACAAATTTATCCAAGTACGGTTTACAAATCCTATTCATCATGTCCATGAATGTTGCAGGTGCATTCGTTAATCCGAAGGGCATGACTGTAAACTCGTAATGACCATACCTAGTTCTGAAAGCAGTCTTAGGTATGTCTTCTTCTTGTACCTTCAATTGATGATATCCGGAACGTAAGTCGATCTTAGAAAAATATCTAGCTCCTTGAAGTTGATAAAAAAGATCATCAATTCTAGGTAATGGATATCGATTCTTAATTGTAACCTTATTCAATTCTCTATAATCAATACACATTCTCATCGAACCATCCTTTTTCTTTACAAACAACACTGGTGCTCCCCACGGGGATGAACTAGGTTGTATGAAACCTTTACTTAGTAATTCATCTAATTGCTTCTTTAGTTCTAACATTTCTGTGGGTGCTAACCTATAAGGTGCCTTGGCTATCGGTATAGTTCCTGGAATTAGATGAATTCTAAATTCTACCTCCCTATCTGGTGGTAGTCCGGGTAATTCTTCTGGGAATATATCTGGGTATTCTGAAACTACAGGAATCTCCTTAATTTCTTTTCCCTTAGTACTAATGATTACTGAAATCATATATACTATGCCTTGCTTTAGTTCATAACTAGCAACTTTCATTACTGATATGAACTTTATGGGCTTACGTGGTTTATCTCCTGTAATCATAATTACTTCTCCGGTGGGTGCCTGAATTTCTATGGAATTCTTATCACAGAGAATTCGAGCATGGTTGGCTACTAACCAATCCATTCCTAACACAACATCAAATTCGGCTAATTTCATAGGTAATAGGTTTGCAAAGAATTTATGACCTGAGAGTTCTATATTTTCCTTTTTCAAAACTTTATCTATGCTAACAGAATTTCCGTATGCCGTTTCAACTGTAAAAATCTGCCTAAGGTTGGTTAAGGGTAAGTTAAGAGCTTGGCAGAATGAAGTATTGATAAAACTTTGGTTTGCACCAGAGTCAAATAATACTTTGGCGTAAATGTTGTGAACTAGGAACGTACCGGCTATCACACCAGGAATCATCTCGGCTTCCTGAGTAGTTAACTGAAAGGCTCGAACATTCTTCTTAGTAGCTCCGTCGGCTGTCTTGGCTTTGTTGTCTGCTGGTTTAACCAATTTAGGGCATTCTGGCTTAAAATGTCCTGTTTCTCCACAGTTATAGCAGACTTTTGTTTTCTTTCTGCAGTCTTCTTCGCGATGTCCTATGGCTTTGCAGAAGTTGCAGATTACATTACATCTTCCATAATGTTTCTTTATGCAATTCTTGCAGAATGGCGAAGTTGAAGATTGACCTGTTCCTCTTCTTTTGAAATTGCTATTATTACCCATACGAAAGCCTTGGGTAATTTTCTGAGCCAGTTCCTTTTTTCCTATTTTCATCTCTTGTACATACCAGCTCGTCAGTTAGGGTATTAGCTAATTCCACAGCATCGTCAATCGTACGAGGTCTTGCAGCTTTAACGATGTTACGGATTTCACTAATTAGTCCCCAAATATAGCGAGAAATAAGTACCGGTGCTGGCGAAGCCAGTGTTGGTACCACTCTAGCATATTCAAAGAATGTCGAAGTATAACCGCGACAATCTACACCCATCATTCGATGGTTTAAGAACTTATTCGCCATTTGATCTTTTTCATACTCGGGATAGAATTTTCTTTCTACAAGACTCTTAAATTCTTCCCAGTTCATTGCATACGCCATCATCCTTCCTTTTGCTTGTAACACCGTGTTCCACCATTCTAGCGCCCCTTCTTTAAAAAGATTTGACGCGTACATGACCTGATCGTCCTTGGCACATTTACTTATTGTAATCACTGCCTCGGTTTTCTCTAACCAACGCAGTGCCGCAGTCGCTCCTTCATTGCCTGCAAATTCAACGGGTTTGCAAGCAAGAAATTCTTTGTAAGTGCAACCAGGAGTTGCAGCTTTCATTTTCTTAGGAAGCGGAGCCTGCCGTGGATTGTTATCATGATTAGTATGATTACCGCCTCCATTTACGCTATTACTGAAGTTATCTTCAGAAATACGTTTGCTAGGAATGATTTGTTGAGGTTCGATTGGATTTCTAACAGCAGTAACTATTGCTGGAATAGCATTGGCTATCCCTTGAGCAACGATATTTTCTATATCTTGCCTATTTAGAAATTGATCCTCCGGGTGTTGCTCAGATTGATTAACCTCATTAACTGGTTCATTATTAGCGTTTTCCATCTGATAATATATATAATTTATTAGTATCGATTAAATAACAATTATACACAATAATCATATAAATTTCACAAGACACTTATACAGTCAAAACTATCGATTTCTCGATTTCCATTTATATTTAATAGTATGCATCAATACACACCATTATCTTACAAAGTTTTATTTTAGGTTATTTCACATGATTATATTATTATTGCTAATTTACAACCACAGTCTCATAACCCCTTTATCCCTCGTCAGTTGTTATTTTAGTAACGGCGTTCCCTCTCATCATACTTCCAGGAGATCTGTTCTCCTACTTCCCTGATCCTATTTCCTGCATCCACTAACTCCTCGCCAAAGTGGCGGAGTTCAGCTAAATTCTCATTGCTCATTGGTGGATTAGGTATTGGTTCAGGGTCAAACTGAGGAAGAAAGGAATAAGGACTGTTGAGCAAGTTTTGGAATTGCCAATCATTCGTCCACCATTCATCCATTCCCAGAGGTTGGGTGTGGATTATAGGTTCTGGGATTGCTGGTTCTAAGTTTATAGGGAGTTGAGTTTCAATAGGATGAGTAAAAACATTTGTATTGACAGGCTTAATAGTATCACAACTTGCCAATATAAAATCTAACTCCTCCTGTAATGTCATTTCCTGGGTTTGTTTAGAGCTTTCTCTAGTTTCTATCTGAGTTGGTTTAGAACCTCCCCCAATCTCCATTTCTATTTGTTTAGAATATTCATCAAACTGTAATCCCATCTGCCTAGACTCTTCCCCGACTTCAATTCCCTTCCCTTTGTCTAAAGGATTTTCTATTTTAGGCATCTTTCTAGTGGCGGGTTTCCTCCTACGCACACGTCTCCATCCCACAAATCTCCTCCTTTTCTTGGGCTTGGGTTTCTCCGGAGGTGGAGCATTAAATTCAATAGGTTCTTCTATATCTGGTATATACCTATTGAAATCTCTGGAAACCTCTATTTTTACCGGATAGAGATTTAAATTCTGAAGGGCGTCAGACAAGTCACTCATGCTGTTATGCAAAATACACACAATTACTAAGTTAAAACTTTATAACAAAATTTCATAGAAAACCTTTAAATATTATTTCATATTGGGTAACTACAAAACAACCGAAAATTAAAACATACTAGGTTTTATCGTAAATTTATTTATTTACTGGATAAGGTTTCTAGATTTGTATAGGTGATAAGGTTGCTAAAACTTTGAGTTAAAATATTTAAAGATTTGCATTAACTGCTAGCATATAAAGATCTGCCCATTTTTCATCTAACTTGTCTTCCCAAGGTGTTTTACTGGTTAATTCCTGGGTTTCCTGTTTAATCTTCTTTTCTCGGAATTTCTTTATTTTCTCCTGACTTTTCTTAAAAATCAAACTTCTTTTATTAGGAGAAAGTGGTTCCTCATATTGTGCCTTTCGCACAAATATTCCTTCTTCAGGAATTATAGAGTGATTTGAGGATTTGGTTTGGGATGAACTTCCATTCTCATTGGATGACCTATCTAATTTAAGATAGATGTTTGACAGCTTTTGTTTACCCATACTGTACACAAATATTCAAATAAGAAAACACATAATCACAAAATGACAAGTAGAAAAATTAAGTATTTTCTAAATACTTAATTGGCTTAAATCAGTGGCTCTGATACCACCTTTTTCTGTCACGGCCCCCGACCTGGTTTTACCCGTTTCAGGAGCCGCGAGACAGAAAATCCCGTGGTATTAATTTAACAGCGGAAGTTTTCATCAGGATCTTTTTAAAACTGCAATTTCCCAATTATTTTATTTCACAACTTGGGATAAAATCCCTGTAATTTACAATCTTAAGATTTCACAGAGAAATCTTTATTTTTACAAAACATGTTTCTTTATTATTATATTGAGCCACTTCCTTAAGCTTGTAGTGCTACGCGACAATTTTCCTGGATCACAACAGATCACCTGAAACACGTTTGAAAAAGGTTTTGTCAGCGGGAAATACTGAGTGAATCATTATTTTTAATAAAACGACTCGTTTGTTATAATTTACAGTATTAAGTGAGATTACAATGTTTCAGATATCAACCAACCACCCACATTATTTGTCACTCAACTCGTTTCTGTGACTATGGTCAGATCACCCATTGGCTAACTCGTTGTCCAATGGTGACGGGAAATAAGTAATGTATACAAAACCCCACATACTGGCTGTAATTTGGTGATTACATAAACTTAATCCCTGTAATTATAACCTTGAAAATAAACATGCTTTTGAAATCAAATTTGATAAAAAGAGAATGACTCACATTGCAGATTTAATTTGAGCAGAGCCTAGCCTACTGATTAGCCTTTTAACCTAAATTTAATAACATGCACACAACTCGGTTAGTAACTTAACACAGCATTTATGATAACTCACGAGATTAAACCCTCACATCGAATGACAAAGTGCGATACTTAAACATCCATCGATTTAACGACGAATGACAAAGCATAAACCCTAATGTGGGCAGCACTTAAACATCCATTGGATAGTTTAATCGATCGGACATTGAATCGTATCAGCGATCGAGTTATTACCCTGTATTGCGGCAGCACTTCGTGAATCGTGTGTGTTTTTTTAGTAATTCTACGATATCTCAGCGTGTATTTTGAGTTTTAACGTCGTTCAAGTGCCATAATTCAAGTCCCAGACACCCCTATTTATACACAAAATTTGACCCCCCTCGCGTGACGCGAAGGGTCATACCCTATCATAGGGTAGCCCCGTGTGTGTGTAGGCTTGCTGAGTCAACAGAATTGTAAAATTCGAATTTGACAGCTTTTTATTTGGATAATCGTAACTAGGGTTTACCCCCCTGAGTTTTAGGGGCCCTGATCCTGATTCTGATTATTCTGAAAATTTTAGGGTTTGTGCAGAATCACTTGGGTGTCTCAATTAGGGTTTCCTTTTGGTCAAAATAAAATAATAATTAGGACTTTTGATACGAGTTGTTAATCTGGGGACTTAGATATCAAGAATTGAACATGTACAGAACGCCTAAGACTCGAATATGGGTTCCAACCGTTGCCAAGAACAATGAGTCAATTGTTTTGATTTTACACATATACAAATGTTGTGTCGATACACAGTACACGAAACAATTACACACATTAAGCAAAACTTTGAGAGTTTTGGATAACATGCATTTAGGACCTTTGTAAAGCTTATGTTGAAACTCATTAAGGGTCCTCACGTAGGAGCCGCGACTATTAACTCGAGCAAACACCATTATCTATATTGTCTATGCAATTTTAATTACCCTAACAGGTAAAATATGTGGAACGAAACGCTAGTGTGCGGGTGCACATGAAACTTAAACTATACGTCAGCGGACATCGAAGTATATCACACACGACTTTCGAGACAAGGCCTTGGGAAATCTTGGTTGGGCACGGTAACAACGATGCTAATCCCGGCAGCGGGAGAACTACTGACTGCAATGCGGCAAATTGCCAGGTGATCCTGCAAGCGACACAAATCACACCAAGGTATGTTCAAGCGAGGGCTTCGCAAACTAATGGAAATCACGATTATGGACATTGCAACAGAAACTACAAGTCTTCACATCTCCCCACTCCCTAAATGGCGATTACGCCAAGATTGACATTTCGTGGTAATGTCGCTCAACAACTAGTCATCACACGAATTTCCAGGTAAAGTCCTTATACTTCTTTTGTCGAAATTCTGACTTCCGCGTATAGTGAGTAGACTTTCACATTTCTACTCCCCCTGATGGTCATCGTATCACGAGGATTTCCTTCATAATAGTGAATACTTATTTGCTTCATTTCTTGGTAAATTCACACGTTACGCATGCATTGTTTATTGCGCATGTGGTTAGTTTGATTTGTGAAGACCATTGGAGGGCTTCACTCCAAATTGTCGTTTTATCAAAGCTCAAATATCGTTTGCTATACTTGATATTTGCATTGTGATCTAGATGACCCGCATTGTTGTGAAGTGTTGACTTTTTGATATCGAGTCACGAACTAGTTGAAACTCTTTTCTTTTGAATACATTACATGGTTTGTTCATTGTAACCATGTCGAAATCTCTTGTTAACACATGCATTCATTGTTGGAATGTGACCAAACCAAGTTCAATTGTTGAACTTGCTCGTAATATATATTCAATTCAAGATTCCATATGATGGACTTGTGTCCTCATATTTGAAATAATTCCAACAAGCACTTCATTTGTTTTGAACCATAACATGCTTGTCTGGTCTTCGACTTCGTTGAATTGCCTCTTTGATCACGATCACCTTGTGGTGGCGTTTTCACAAATTTGAAGCTTGCGCTAATCTCGTTTGCACACATCATGTACGGATATAATTATTTATTTATTTGTTTATTTATATTAAATCCACTTTGTTGGTTTATCATGCAAAAGTGGTCTTAATACAATCGTGTGTTAAGATAATGGTACACAAGTTCATGTCATATTTCGGTGTACCCCTTAACGGTTCTTTCACCATCGGGCGAACATTTTGTGATATTCATTGCTTTTCATCTTCGCTCGAATACATTGTCTATTTGTTCCATTTTCAGTTGAAAATCCTATGAGAATTGTTTGAAACAAATATTCAGATTTACTTCGTTGAACCTCTCACTTGGTTTCAAAACACGGTGATACTTGTTTGATCACCGCTATTATTGAATTATTTCAATCACTACGACACCTTGTGGTGTCGGTATAAACTTGTAGCTTGGGCTATTCACGATCGAGCGTTTCATACAAAACACAGTGATACTCGTTCGGTTACCGTTATTATCGAATTATTTCATTCACTACGACACCTTGTGGTGTCGATATAAACTTGTAGCTTGTGCTAATCATGATCAATCGCTTCTTGCGAAACTACGTATGCTCTTTGTTTGACTAATCATTTAAATAGTCTTAATGTAACTATGTATTAAGATGATGATACACCAGGTTCAGTTGTATTTCATTCGGTGTATCCTTGCAACTCAATAATGTCAACATGTTGATTTTGTCTTTTTCATTTATTGTTCGATAGTTGACAAATCACTTCATGATTCTATCTATTTGAGCTCGTTGATTCTGAGTTTCAATCATACAACAACAAACGCAAGTTTCCGTTGGTAGTGAATCCTATTGTTTCAAAAATTTAATTGCGAATTGTGAACGTTCATTTGGAATTCTATTGGTCGAAATTTCCTCTTTTGTTGAACCCAGTAAACCTAGTCACATTGGTGATAGTATCACTACGCCTCGTTCACTTAATATCGATTTCTGGAACAAACTCAGTTGAACCGTTGGGTTCTTATTGATGCAAAATGTCTTTACATTCACGTAATCTGAATAAGTTTTGATTCGATTACGCGTTCATTCACTTTGGTATTATTCGGACTTACCTAGGAACGACACAACCCTGAGGAGATAACATAGTCAAAATTTCGGGGACGAAATTTCTGCAACAGGGGGAGAATGTGACAACCGGTAATTAACGCCTCTTAATTACGTGATTAATAAACGTTCAAGGCTATAATAAATAGTGTTTAAGCCACCAATTTAACATAATTAGGCTTTTGGAAAGCCTAGGAACGTCTACTTGATTGGCGTTACGCGATTTGGCGATTTTTCGGGAATTCAGCGTACGTTTGAACTTTAAACGGGCGTTTGTGATGTACGAAATGGAAAGTTCTAAACTTGAATATTCTATCTATTTATTTATATGATTATATTGAGCGATATTAAATGGTTAAAGACCGATTCCAATATAGCGTCACATTATAACGCTTCCAAGTTTCGAACTTGTACGCTCCTATATACAACCATAATTATTTATATACACAACACGCAATCATACGCTCGTAAATTCTGTATATTTTGATTTGATTTAAACAAAATACTAGAAAGCGTTTCATAAACTATCTTATGCATAAAATATATTGTATTTTTATGCATCTAAATAAGATTCATTTAATCAGTATAAATAAATCATCATGCATCTACGCTTTTTATATATATATATATATAGGGCTTGGCTATACAAGAAACCCCATCTTTTTTAAGAAACCTTGGAAACCCAATGTGAGCCATTGATTGTCTCTCATCACACTTGATCAATGGCTCTCATAATTTTGGTAACAATTAGATTTAAAAGAAATGTAATAATAAACATTAGTCAACTGAAAAGGGCATTTTGGGTAGAACATTTCCTTCTCTCTCCACTGGCTAGTCTTATCATCTCTCTTTAATGCAATCATCTTTCTCTCTCTTCATATCCAATTCAAAATCACAATCCCTCTCTCTAAAAGTCACAGATCTCATCTTCTCCTCCCCCGAATCAAAACCCTAGCCCCCATGACTTTCCCTTCTCTCTACACAACACTTACAACCTGCAAGCCTAGAGAGAGAGTGAGAGCCGTGAGAGAGAGTACCGGAGAAATCGAAAGAGAAAGAGATGTCCAGAGAAATCGAAAGAGAGATAGAAAACTGGTATGTTTCCAGCCAAGAACACACATACTAGTGTGTGAGAGAGAAGAAGTTTGAAGTATGTTGTTTTAGAGAGAGAATGATGACACACGCACGAGTGTGTGTGTGAGAAGAAGGTTTGAAGATCTTCTTCATGTTCATCGGACGGTTATAGATCCGGTAAGTGTTCTTGAAATATCATTTCACACTTGATTTTTTGTTGAAATGGTTATTAATATGTTTTTGTGTGCTGAAAATGTTTTAGTAATGGTTGTTAATATGATTTTGTATTTTAAATAAATCAAAAACTTTAGGATGAGATTTTGAACGAGTTTTTTTTGTTGGTTTGGTTGCTTGTTAGATGCTTTTGATCTTAATAGTAGCTGTTTTTTTGTTGGTTTGGGTTCCTTGTTTGGGTTTTTGATCTGAACAGTAAATGTTTTTTTGTTTGGTTGCTTCATTCACAGACTCAGACCCATAACATGTGTTAAGCCCCCTGTTAGAATGTTATGTAACGTGTGTTGATTTACAAAAACAAACCCATAAAGGTTTAGGTTGCTTGTTTGGGTTTTTGATCTGAACAGTAAGTGTTTTTTTTGTTAACAATAATTGTTTTTTTTTGTTGGGTTGCTTGATTTACAAAGACAGACCCATAACATGTGTTAAGCACCTGTTAGAATGATATATAACGCGTGTTAATCATAATATGTTGATTATGATAACAATTACTCATTTTGTTTATTAGAGGCAATGTTACTTTTTCGGTAAATTGGGATTGCATATTCAACATATTAGTTTGTTGTGATGAGCAGGAGCTTGAGAAAACAGCACTGAAAGAAAGGAAACTAGGATTCTTCTCATGTGGAACTGGTAATCCCATTGATGACTGCTGGACGTGTGCCCCGAACTGCCAAAAGAACCGCATGCGCCTTGCAGACTGTGGTATCGGTTTTGGACGGAATGCAATTGGAGGCAACGACTTAACGGTTTTACATGGTCACGGATTCTGGAGACGAGTCATTTATAGTAACACATGTACCGGTAATGTGGATAGTATGTAACGTGTAATATGAAACGAGCCATTTATGGTAACACGTGTATCGGTAATTTTGGAATATATAATATGAAACGGGTCATTTGTTTTGCACAATTTTGGAAGTATAACATGTGTTAAGCCTCTGTTATAATCTTTTTGTAACCTGACATGTATTCATGTTTAAGCTAGTGGTTTACAAAACACCATGATGTTCTAACATGTGTTACAATTTTTCTGTTTGGAACATGTAATTGCTTAACATGTGTTAAGCCTCTGCTATAATCTTGGTTTAACCCAACATGGTGTCATGTATAAGCTAGTGGTTTCCAAAACAATATTAACTTGTATAATCTTGGTTTAACCCAACATGGTGTCATGTACAAGTAATAAAAGTACAAGTTAGTATGTAACGTGCAATATGAAACGAGCCATTTATGGTAACACATGTACCGGTAATTTTGGAATATGTAATATGAAACGGGTCATTTGTTTTGCACATCTTGTAAATGTATAACATGTGTTAAGACTCTGTTATAATCTTTTTGTAACCTGACATGTATTCATGTATAAGCTAGTGGTTTACAAAACACCATGATATGTATATACTGATCTAACATGTGTTACAATTTGTTTTGCACATTTTGGAATGTATAACAATTTCATGCAAAGGACGAGTCATCAAATTTAGCAGATAAACAGCAAAGACAGACCGTCAACGGAAGATCCATCCCTTCTTAGTCCGCCATGAGACTCACCAACAAGCAAAAAAGGATATTTGTGTTACTATTGGGCTCTATGCATCCATTTTTGTTGTAAACTCACCAACAAAAATGTTTTGTGTTGGAGTCACCCGTTTTTTACGCATGCTAACATGTTAACAAACGTTATATATCATATGTTCCGGATGTTAATGAAAACAAATGTGAAAACAAACGCTGACATAAACGTAACACATGTTAATGAAAACAAATGTGACCTTACATGTACACTAACACATGTTAGTATCTGACCAACTATTGAGGACAATCATTTTTCCATCGTGCGATCCATTCGGCCTTAGAGAAACAAAAATGATATTTTTTGGATTCAACAACACGTACCAGTAACACATGAACCACCTAAGATTTTATACACACGTACCAGTAACACATGAACCACCAAATATCCCCTGGTTCAGGATGTTTGCTTTTGAACTACTGTTTTATTGTAAACTCACCAACAAAAATGTTTTGTGTTGGCGCCATGGTTCGGGATGTTTGCTTTTGAACTACTGTTTTATTTAAATGTTATAAAAATATACCAATTAAATGACAACCATAGATCTAGTTAATAGAACATAATCAATGGTTGATGTTTGGCTTCATAGAATTTCACAATGGTTTCGAATGTCAATCTAGTCAAATGAAATAAAATACATGGTCTACATTTATCCACATGGTCAAAGAAGTAATCATGTTCTTTTTGTCCTTTGTACATACTTTTTAAATTAACAAAGGTTAACACACGTTATATATCATTCTATGATGTTTGGCTTCATAGAATTTCACAATGGTTTCGAATGTCAATCTAGTCAAATGAAATAAAATACATGGTCTACATTTATCCACATGGTCAAAGAAGTAATCATGTTCTTTTTGTCCTTTGTACATACTTTTTAAATTAACAAAGGTTAACACACGTTATATATCATTCTATCAGGGGCTTAACACATGTTATACATGAACACATGTCAGGTTACATCATGGAGTTCTGTTACAGCATGAACCACTAACACATGTTATAAATGAACGAATAGTTCCTTCCCAAAAAATGTGACCTATTGAATATCTTTTTTTTAACACATGTCCCCGCATTAACGTCGCCTACATCCATCCAGCTTGTCGATTGAATATCTTTATTGGTCTGTTTCTGTAAATCAACACACGTTATATATCATTCTAACAGGGGATTAACACATGTTATGGGTCTGTTTCTGTACTATAACGCACAAAAACAGTTACTATTCAGATCAAAAGCCCAAAACAAAGCAACCTAACCAACAAAAAACAGTTACTATTCAGATCAAAAAGCACCAAACAAGGCAACCAAACCAACAAAAAAACAGTTACTGTTCAGATCAAAATCCCCAAACCATCAAACACATTTTTTTAACACAAAAATAACTAATCCATGAATCAAAATCAAACGAGTTTGAAACCAAAACAAGTAATCCATGAATCAAAATCAAAATTTATAAACACCAGAAGAATGAAAACCAAACTAAGATCAATAGTATTGAAATTTATTACCTATAAACGTCATTCTTTTTTTTTTTGAAACAATAATCAATGGTATTGAAAAATAATTAATCTTTTGGCAACATTCTTAATTCTGGAAAAAAATAAAACCAATTGTGAAGAACGAAAATCAAAGTAAATGACAATTAAAAAATGAAAACCAACTTATTATTGACAGGATCTTGATTCTTCGACAGTATCTTGGTTCTTCGATTTCTTTTAAGAAATTAACATGTAAAGTTGAATTTGGGGTGTAAAAAAGAAAAAAAAACTCGAACCCATAAAAAAAGGATGAAAAACCTTGATCATTCTTGTCCTCGTCAGTAGGGAACTCGTTGTGAATGACGTTCCCGTCAGTGGGGATCTTGAAATGGATGTTTTGAAATGGTGGATCTTGAAACCGAAATGAAGTTCATGGAAATGGATCTTGGGTAGAACTTGAAACAGATATGAAGTTAATGGAAAATGGAGGTTTTGAAAGAGTGGATCTTGAAACACAGAGATGAAGTAAGTTAATGAAAAAATGGAGGTTTTGAATGGTGGATCTTGGGTTTTGAAAGTAAATTTGGATGTGATGGGGTATTAATTATTGTCAAATCAAAAAGGGGAAATATCTAAGATAGAGGTGAAAATACCATAATGCCCTCAAGGATAAAAAGAATATGATATTTACTATGGACACATGGCAAAATCTAGACCATGCATTGAGTTTGCTAAGTTTTCTAAAAAAATGAGGTTTCTTGTAGAGCATATATATATATATATATATATATATATATATATATATATATATATATATATATATAGCATACTAGTCGGGAACTCGCGCACGTATAAGATTTTGTGTGTATATATATATGTACATATATACACACACCCGACACATACGTAGTATACTCCCAATTTTCTTGTGTTTTTATTTTATAAAACCAAGTTAAGGGTGGAGGGTATAGTCAAACACCTTAGGGTGTTTGAGTGAAATCCTACACAATAATATTATGCCATGTCAACTCCCCATTTTGCACTCAATCAGGGGGTATAGTCAATCACCCTAGGTTGTTTGAGTAGGTTAAAAAATAAAAAAATTGTGATTGGTTAAAAGGGATTGGGACCCATCATTTTCTCAATCACTCTCTCTCCCCCTTTTCGGTAAACACTCACCGAATTCCACACCCTCTCTCCTCCTCACCGAACACTCTCCTTCACCCGGTATAGTCACCGCTCGGTGATATCCCTTCCCCGCACATGTCCCCGAGCCCTATACCCTCCACCCTAAGTTCTAGAGATAGAGATACATACAGGTGATGATTTTGTTTAAAACTAAAACCCAAATTTGCTTTTACCAACTTAATAAATTCAGAAAAACATGAAGCATCATTGTTATATACTGTTGCAACCTTAATCTCACCATCATTTTATGACAACCTAAACTACTAATACTCCCCCTAGACCCCCCTACGGCTGCAACATGCCCCTCCATTCCTACATTGCTTTTCTTGTGGAGTTGCCTAAACAATTATGAGGCATGGCCAGCTATGTTAAAAAAATAATAATAAAAAGAAATCTAAAAACCCTAAACTCAAAACCAGCGCACACCACATCTCCCTGCACTCTCCTCTTGAATTCATACTGCAGACACACCCACAAAAATGGAACCCTCATCTCTCATATTTCTCTACACACATACAGACAAATCAAACACACAAGATCCCAATCAGACCTCCCTTCCTCTCATTCTTTCTGATCGGCGGCCACAGGTGGAGTCGGCGCCGGTTAGTCGGCCGGCGGGACACCTCCGACGCCACACAGTCACAACACCTTCATCATTTATACCCCCCTCTCCGATAAGCTCCAGCGGCGGCGACGCAGTGGATGACGACAAGCCGTCGACTCGTGGAAGGAGAGAACAGGAGAAGCTGAAACCGAAGAGAGAGAGAGAGAGAGAGAAAGAGGTGACGGAGAGAAGGAGGTGCCGGCCACCATACGCGGCGGCGGCCGGTGGTGACGGCGGCGGTGGTGCTTGTTCTCCGACGAAAGCTCCGGTAAAACCCCTGTTTCTTTTGCTTTGTTTCTAAAAAAAAGTTATGTTGATGGTGGCTGGTTATTGTTGAAGATGATGATTTGATTTTTTTTTTTGTTTGTTTCGGGATTTAGTGCGTGTTTGGCTTAGCTTATTTTGAGGGTAAAAGGACTATAGAAGGGCAAAATCCTTTTTATAAGTGTTTGGCTTTCCTTTTGAAGGGCAAAAGTCCTTTGGATTTGCCAAAAGTCAGGATTTCCTGACTTATTTTGGCCAAAAGTCCTTTTGCAAAAGTCAGAAATAAGTTAAGCCAGTTTGGCTAAGCTTATTTTGGAGCAACTTATAACTTATTGACTTTTTGGAAAAGTAAATAAGTCAGGATGGAGTGATTTATTTACTTTTACCCCTCACATAATAAACTAACCCAAACACCTTTTAACTTTTCAAAAAGTAAATAAGTCAATAAGTTGTTAAAATAAGCTTTGCTAAACATGCCCTTATTCTGGTCTCGTGGCTCTGGTCTTGGTTCAAGACGGTCGGATTAGTGCGGTTCCGGGTTCGGGTCGCGTATCGGGTTCGGGTCAAGGTTTGGTTCAACTCGGTTTGACTCGGTCAAACCGAGTCAACGCTCAGTCAACGCTTGGTCAACAGCAGGCAACAGTATTGTTCGGGTTCAGAATTTTTGGTCCGGGTCTTGGTTTTAGTACTACAAGTGCAGCAGTTCACGTTTCGGTATTCGGGTTAACTATGGTCAACAAGTCAACGTTGGCCAAAGCTCGGTCAACCTGAGTTAACTCGGTCAAACCGAGTCAACTCAGTCAACGACAGTCAATGATGGTCAAACTCAGTCAAACGAAGATCCGGTAAAGTTTAACGACGCAAAATTAGTATAGATTATTATAGATCTTGGATTTTTATACTACGCGAATCGAGCTCGACCGGTTAAAACGTTATACCTTAGTGATTTACTTGCGAATTTTGCGAAAAGTTATATATATATTGGTTTTGTTGAATTATTGATTGAGTTTTTGATTAAAATATCGACACTTTAGATGTCGAGGTTATTCAAAAAACAGAGGAAACTCTGCCCAATTTTCGTTAAAAACCCAAAACACGACACGTAATTTATGATCTAAAAACGACACTTATCGAATTTCGAATTCTTCTTATAAAATAAATATAAATATAAATATATATTTATTTTGGCGACTTTACGAATTACAAATAAAGTTATAACATTCGACGAATACTATTTATCTTTGTTTTAAACCACTAACACTCGAATCTTATTATCTTATTACAAAACGCGTTTAGCCTCAAAACACGCTTTTACAAAACGAGTTGTATGTCGAATGTCGAGAATTCTGAACATTTGTTTATATGTAATGTCTATATGTATTTCAAACAATCGACTTCGTACATTGGTATGAAATAAGTATAACATTTTATATTTATTTTAAACCCCGACTTTAAACTTTCTAAAGAGCTAAATATAATTTTTATATTTATTTCAAACGTTTGGTATTCGGAAATCTTATGAAGTAAATATAGTTATTTATATTACTTTCAATTATTTAGGGTCCGAATATCCTTATAAGACGACGACAAATGTTTGAATTCATTTCAAACATCAAGCTTTCGATATATAGATACGTATGTATATATGTTCATTTATTTCCATGTTACGACAACTACGGCGACATGATCCGCTATTCACCTACGTATTTCTATTCGCGACGACTAATTCGACGCCATAAGTACATTTATACTTAAATATATAAATGTATATATATACTAAACCATTCGAAAACTAAGTCGTTTTCGAGACTTTGTTTTTATCCCGATTATAAGCGGGACCAAATAACCATAGATTGGCTATTCTAAATCAAAACAATAACACCTTCATAGAATCGTTGAGTTAACGATTCGGTAGAGCTCGGACACGTAGTTTAGCTATGTTTAAATTAGAAACTGATAAGTTATTCTCTGTTAGGAATACTATAGATGCACACTAGCTAATTCACGTTCTTGGAACGACACTACGGAATCACACTAAGCTAGCCTTGCACAGGAATATCCAGGTGAGTTCATAACCCCCACTTTTTTACAGTTTTACATTTTATAAATGTTTTCGGGGGTGGAAAGACATGCGAGTTTTGCAAAAGTAAACAATTTCTCTATAAACGAAAACTCATTTCTAAACCATGTTACGAATGGATTTTAAGGAACTCCAATGGTTTACGAACGATTTATACTGAATATACCGGTTTTACAAAACAAATGCATATTTACGAAACGTGCATGATTTTTATGACCAGAGACGAGAATGTCCTAGTTACAACAACGGGACTGGGTTGGCCTGCGTACGAAAAACGAGACAACTCAGTGAGATCATGTCCCCCTTTTCTTTCAACGTTTCGGTTTACAACTTTCGGGGGGAAATACATGTCAAACTTAGGTATGATTAAGTTATGGAATGAACTCTTAGATCATGTGAGCATAGGCTGTAACTGAGGTGCCATTAATCCTTTTGAGGACCAAGGAACAAAGGTTAGATCTAATGGGTACGGGCGAGCCCCACTCACGGTCCAGGGGTGACCACTAGAGTGCTGTTGTGTCCATTGTCGGGAGTTCGACTCTTAAATTGCCTACGCGGGTTGAGTACCTCCTATGTGGTCGCATATATTAATGTCCTCGCGAAACATTAATGATCAACATGTTCATAGACGCTTTACATACCAACTTACAACACTATAACTTTCATATGTTTTTAATATTCATTTGACGCAAACTCATACTACATGGATTTACAAACTTGTGTAACGTTTCCAACTTATGTACAAGTAAGAGGACGGGTTGGTCCTGCTTACAAAGACTCTAGTGGGCTAGACTCACAATTTTCATACAACATGTCGAGAAAATGATTTTACTAATTTTCTCCACAACTTATAAAAACCGGTTATTCAAAAAGATTGATTCCAAATGTTCTAAAAACAAACTATGAACTCGCTCAACTTTATGTTGATTTTTTCGCATGTTCTTTCTCAGGTTAAATTTTTCAAACTACGGAACGGTTGGAATAGGAGAACCCATGGGAATTCGAGTACTTAGCGGCGTTCATTTTCTAGAAGTCTTAGCTTATTTGCTTCCGCTGTGCAATGAAGATACCGACCCAGTCACGCCAGCTCTGATAGCTCGTTTGGGTTAACTGGCGGATTTGGCTGGTATTGATAACCAGTGAGGGCCTCAAACATTTCCCTATAGTTATCAAGTGGACTCTGCTCTCCTTGAGGTGGCGGTTGGTAGGGAATCGGGATGAAGCTGGAGCCTACGGCCTCGGGCCAGTGAGGAGTTGGATCGGATGGGCCTTGTGGATGGGGAAGGTTGGGGTAATCGGTCCACCCCGAGTGTTCGGCATAAGGGAGACCGGCTTAATAGTCTCTTTGATGTCGCTCCTGATCGTGGAGCACCTTGGCATTATTAATAGCCATTTGGTTAGAGACAGCTAAAACTCTCCATCGGCGTTGCTCCAATTCTCTTTGTTCATTTTGACGCCTTGCCTCTTCTTCCTCCCATGCCCGTCTTCGGGCCCTATCTTCCTCTTGTAATTGTAACAAACGTTCCATTTGTGACCGTTGTAACGCTTGTTGCAATTGTTGTTCCTCCATTTGTTTCTCCATCCTCTCGCGAAAGGATGCTTGGAAAGCCCACTGTTCTTGCGAGTACGCCCCTTGCGCCTCTTCCCAAGCCTTCCTGCTCGCCTCGTATTCTCTCCCTTCGCCAATACATGCCGACACATTATCATAAACCGCTTGTTGCCCGCGGTTCCAAAACCGGTACGTCGGCCCTTGCCTTTGGTTCACAAAATCTGCTACATCGGCAGAAATCTCCCGATGCTTCCTCCTGTATCTCTGCCTTGGTCCCCGTGGACCGGAAGGCTCCGTCTCATCCTCCATATCACCCATCTCCTCATCTTCATCTTCCTCTTCATCACCCTCTCTCAGTTCAGTGTATCGATAACTGCTCCCTTGTTCATCATCGATTGTGTGAAGATGACCAAAAGCCTTAACCGTTATCTTCCAATGTCGCCTCATGGAGGTGAAGTTGAACTGATCGATGGGTTTAGACACCCACAGTGACTCCTGAGGCAATGCATTTTGCTGCAAAATCATGGCGCTAATCAATCTCACATAAGGGATCATCTTCCGTTTGAATGATTCCCTTGTATCCCACGTATTGATCATCACGATTTGGCGCCATGATAGCCTTGGCGTCCCATACAACAACGAATGTAAAACCCGACAATCGGGTGCCTTCACTGCCCCGCGGTCCCCAAACCGCACCATAACATTCTCCAATGAAATGCCCTGTAATATTCTGCCCTCCAAGGACAAATCATTTCTGGATTCCCCTGCACCTCCAGAACTTGGCAAGACCGATGCTAGCATTTGATCCGGATCAGCCGTGTTTCCCTTGTTATCCAGAAACTGATCGTAGTCATAGTAATCGTATGCTTCAACCCCAAGCGAATCGAATCTCACGATGGCATTCATGTGCTCAAATGACATAATCATTTGATTCTTGCCAATATTTCCGATCAACTGCCACGTAGGAGCTGACCCATCAGAATGTTCAAACCGTAAAGTAGACAACCATTCACAAACTGCGCCCAAATACACCCGGGTGGTGATATCCTCACACCAATCAAGTACTCGTTCCCACCCAATCTTTTCAAACTTTTGAACTATGCCGATTTTGCGAAATTCTTCGACATCCACCGTACGCTCACATACTACCCTCTCGGGTACGGGCTTCGCCTCGGTTTGGAAAGAGGAAAAACTGAAGGCTCTTTCCCGGTACCGAAACAAGAAATTAGAGGCGAAGATGTGGAAAATGAAGATGGTCACGGGTGTTTCAAGGCCCGTACCCGAGAGGGTAGTATGTGAGCGTACGGTGGATTTCGAAGAATTTCGCAAAATCGGCATAGTTCAAAAGTTTGAAAAGATTGGGTGGGAACGAGTACTTGATTGGTGCGAGGATATCACCACCCGGGTGTATTTGGGCGCAGTTTGTGAATGGTTGTCTACTTTAAGGTTTGAACATTCTGATGGGCCGGCTCCTACGTGGCAGTTGATCGGAAATATTGGCAAGAATCAAATGATTATGTCATTTGAGCACATGAATGTCATCGCGAGATTCGATTCGCTTGGGGTTGAAGCATACGATTACTATGACTACAATCAGTTTCTGGATAACAAGGCAAACACGGCTGATCCGGATCAAATGCTAGCATTGGTCTTGCCAGGTTCTGGAGGTGCAGGGGAATCCAGAAATGATTTGTCCTTGGAGGGCAGAATATTACAGGGCATTTCATTGGAGAATGTTATGGTGCGGTTTGGGGACCGCGGGGCAGTGAAGGCACCCGATTGCCGGGTTTTACATTCGTTGCTGTATGGGACGCCAAGGCTATCATGGCGCCAAATCGTGATGATCAATACGTGGGATACAAGGGAATCATTCAAACGGAAAATGATCCCTTATGTGAGATTGATTAGCGCCATGATTTTGCAGCAAAATGCATTGCCTCATGAGTCGCTGTGGGTGTCTAAACCCATCGATCAGTTCAACTTCTCCTGCATGAGGCGACATTGGAAGATAACGGTTAAGGCTTTTGGTCATCTTCACACAGTCGAGGATGAACAAGGGAGCAGTTACCGATACACTGAACCGAGAGAGGGTGATGAAGATGAAGATGGTTGATATGGAGGATGAGACGGAGCCTTCCGGTCCACGGGGACCAAGGCAGAGATACAGGAGGAAGCATCGGGAGATTTCTGCCGATGTAGCAGATTTTGTGAACCAAAGGCAGGGGCCAACGTACCGGTTTTGGAACCGCTGGCAACAAGCAGTTTATGATAATGTGTCGGCATGTATTGGCGAAGGGAGAGAATACGAGGCGAGCAGGAAGGCTTGGGAAGAGGCGCAAGGGGCGTACTCGCAAGAACAGTGGGCTTTCCAAGCATCCTTTCGCGAGAGGATGGAGAAACAAATAGAGGAACAACAATTGCAACAAGCGTTACAACGGTCACAAATGGAACGTTTGTTACAATTACAAGAGGAAGATAGGGCCCGAAGACGGGCATGGGAGGAAGAAGAGGCAAGGCGTCAAAATGAACAAAGAGAATTGGAGCAACGCCGATGGAGAGTTTTAGCTGTCTCTAACCAAATGGCTATTAATAATGCCAAGGTGCTCCACGATCAGGAGCGACATCAAAGAGACTATCAAGCCAGTCTCCCTTATGCCGAACACTCGGGGTGGACCGATTACCCCAACCTTCCCCATCCACGAGGCCCATCCGATCCAACTTCTCACTGGCCCGAGACCGTAGGCTCCAGCTTCATCCCGATTCCCTACCAACCGCCACCTCAAGGAGAGCAGAGTCCACTTGATAACTATAGGGAGATGTTTGAGGCCCTCACTGGTTATCAATACCAGCCAAATCCGCCAGTTAACCCAAACGAGCGATATCAGCGGTAGAGGCATGGTATGTTTTGTGTTGTTGTATATTTTGTTTTCGTTATTTGTTTATTTTTGTCTAGTTAAATGAACGTTGTGGGTGTGCTCCCTATTTAACCCTCACGAGACCTCTCGTCCCCCCAAGCTATTGGGGGGTTTAAAAGGGCTTATTGCATAAGCTAAATGCAACTGTGATTCCTACGAAAGTGAGTTAGGTTTGTTATTGTTGTAAGTTAATTTCCACACAAATCAAAAGTAAATAACGTATGGCTTGGTAATGTTTTCATAAAAGCGGTAGAACTAGGTAACTAACAAATTTTGATGGTTGTGAGAAGCATGCTTCTACACAAGGGTTAAGATTTGTAGGTACATTGTGTTCGTGGGACAACCGCTTTCTTGAAGAGAAGAGGATTACACGAGGAATGAGCTCAAAAATCAGGTGCATACGTTTCTTTTTACTCTTGATTTTTAGTTAGCAAATAAGTGGATTGTAAATTGTATATTATTTTTCCGAGGTGAAAAAAGTTGGGGAAGTTAGTCGTATCACATCCCTTGTGTGCTTTAAAACCCATTTGGTCTTTTGTCATGGTCAAGTTCAAATTAATAGCATGACGGGTATTTAGCGGGTGGTTATTTGGGAATAATCTGCCTAAGAAATTAGTATTTTATGTATGTCACATACCATACCCTTTTAGATATGTGAGGTTTCGAGCCACTTTTATATCATAGATTACATACCTATGTTTCTTTGTTTGAGTGGACCATTAGTCATATATTGTAGAACTTGCAACTTTTGATACGTTTGAGGCCATAGACCGAATACAAGTATAAGAATGATTAAGGCATTAGGTAAACCTTTTTCTTTTAAAACCATTTATCTATCCTTGCCCAAACAAATCCCCTAGTCGCCCATTTTGAGCCTAATCCCTTCGTTTGATCACCCTATAGCCCATAACCTTAAACCTTTTTCTTCTAAACCCGTGTGATGGAAATTCGACTATAGGAGTCGTATTTGTATAGCTGTTTTTGATTGTTTGCATAAAAAAAAAAAAACAGAAAATGTTATGAAAAAAAAAGAAGTGAAAATCATTTGAGAAAAGAACAAAAGATGTGTTAGTAGTTGTGAATAAAAGGGCGAAAGTTGTTGCCTCATAGTTGATGTTTATATTTAGTTTTGTTTAGTTTAGTGGTTTGTAATAAAAATCGAATTTTCATCACCTTAGCCACTTTAAATTTCCTATTTCCTACCCTTAGCCTAGCCCCGTTACAACCCTTACAAAGACCTTATGACTTGTGCTTAGTATTCGTGATCGATGGTGGAGAATGATTGAGGTGCAAGCTTATGCGGGTATGTGTTCTAATCGGTTTTGAGTGAATGTTCCTTGAAGTGCTAATACATTATAAACACTAGCCAATTTACAAGCCGAGTGGAGAGAACATTGTGAGGGATGTGCATGAATTGTTGGTTTCACGGGCGGGTTAATCTTGGATAACCATTTTTGTATGTGAAATCACTTCACCGTTAAATATGTTGAAAATTGTAAAAAGTTTGAACTTTAGCATGACATTGGACCTTAACCTTTGTCTCGGGAATGGGGAGTGTATTCGTTGTTCGACCCATGTGAAAGTGAAAAACAAATTTGCTTGAGGGTAAGCAAAAGACAAGTGTGGGGATGTGATACGTGGTTGAAAACCGGTGCTTTTAATTGTTTAAGTTGATGTTTTTACACAAGTTTTAATTTCAAATAGCCAACTTTTGATTAGATTCTTGTTTTCCAGGTCTAGCAGAGTTTAAGGAGCTTTTCGGGAGCTTTACGGGTCACCGGGACGCGAAACGGGTCAACCCGGAGAAAGGAACACGAAAAACGAAGAATCTGACTTGGGGGCACCGTCGCCGACGCCCGGTGTAAGTGTGCGTCGCCAGTTTTGTCCGTAGACAGCAAATTAGCCCGTCGGCTGAATCTCAACATACACGCACCGTCGCCGACGGGGCATCAGGCCGTCGGCGACGACCTTCCAATTCTGCTGTGCGAATTTCTTTTGTTTTTGGCCAAGTAAACGATCAAAAGGGCATCTAGAGCCATTATGACGGGAGTTACACTTTCTATTGGGTTTGAATTCATCTTGGGAGCCATAATCATCCATTTTTTTGATTACCAATTTCACCAACCCTCAGATACACAACCCGAATCAAGAACCGAATCAACATCGCATTCTTGATTCCAAACCCTAGTTCTATCAATCCCTTCATCCGTTCATCATCACCAACCTTCCATAACCCTAACCATTCATCCATTCATCCACCTTCAAGCTGATCCAATTCAAGTCTCAAGCATCCGTTGATCGTGCCTTTTTCACCATGAGCGGCCAAATTCTTGGAGGTTTCCCCCCGGTGTAGGTTTTTGTAAGTTCTTAGGGTTTAAACATTGTATTTGAGATTCGATTTGTGACAAGTTGTGATTTGATTTTGAAACTTATGATAATTGTCTTGCATTGGTATTGTATTCGTGAATTGTCGAGTGAAGATTAAATTTGACTTTGCGAAATGTTTATGTGCAATTATGCCTTATCTAAGTTAGAGTTTACATGTTCTTGGTAACGAAGTGCATTGTGGTCCGTCATTCACGACGTTGATAGCTCTTGGCACCTAAGCCTTGTAACACTAAATTTGTTAATCATATTTGCAATTGAATCAAATCTAAAACGTGTAGAAACCCTAGGAGTTCAATTACCGAACCGGGTGTGAACCTTGTTTTCCTTATTATTGTTCAAACAATCAATTTACTTCTTGCAATTTGTCAATCATTAGTAGTTAATCCATTCAATCATTTTAGTAATTTTAATTCACATCTTTCAATCAAACAAAAATATACAAAAACAAGATAGCAAGCTTCATAAATTGTGACTCTTATTTCAATTCAATCAAATCCACTCGCAAACCACATACTCTTCGTGGTTCGACCCCTTGCTACCACTAACTATTTGTTAAGGGTAATTTGGGACTATAAATCTTATCTTTGACCGGAGCGCGACACTCCGACCAGGCACGCCACCGTGTGCAGAAGCGTATCTGTACTATCAAGATTTCCCCAGATTCTGCGAATCTTAGAGTTGACCACGTCCCCGTGTCCGCTGGGCACGCCCCCGTGGTGGGTGATAGAAGCTTCTACAGCTTTGTCTTTTCTGCTGACACTTGGGCACGCCCCCGTGCTCACTGAGCACGGGGCGTGTTCAGCCTTCTGTTCTCTTGTTTTTGCTTGGGAAGATGCTGTCGGGGAGTCGGGCATGCTACGTTTGTTCCTTTTCTTGTGTTTATGTTAGATTTAGCTGCCTTTTTGCTTCTTTTGTTCATTTGAGCCCATTTAATCCTGAAAATACAAAAGGAAGACAAAAACACATTTTTTCCAACATTAGTACTAAAAAGGGGTTAGTTTTATGCCACATTTGATGTAATTTATATGTTGCATTTTGCACACATCACTGATGCACTAAACATTCTCTTGAAAGCTACTTGAAAAGAAATGAGGAAGTTGCTGCTCAGAAAGAACAAAGTTCAAGTGCTCAACCTGAAAGTGTTCAAGCTGAAGGTGTGGTTCAGGATGATTCAAGTGAAGATGATTCTGAGGCTACCGAGTCTGAGTCAGAGCTCGACCCAACAACACTTGGTAGTGGTAAAGCTCAACTAAAGAAAAAGCCTACAAAGAAACAGAAAGCATCGGATGAAGAAGACTCTACCTATTTACCTGATGAGCCAAAGAAACAAAGGGCGAAGCGTAAAGCTGTTCAAGCTGGAGTAATTCCGAGGAGAGTACGGGCAAAGAAATATGGTGCTGAATTACCAAAAGACAAAGGAGGAAAGAAAGAAAAGCATGTTGAAACGTCAAAGATACAAGAACCAGAAAAAGCTCAGAGTGTTGATATTCCAAAGGAACCAGAGGTGCAGAGTGTTGAAATACCTAAGGTTGTGGTCCAAAAGAAGACAGGTGATGATTATGTTGAAATCACAGGTTATAAAGCTGCTACACCTCCACCACCACCACCACAAGATCAACCAGAATCCTCACAACTAAAGGATACATCGTTTGAAAATATATTTGGAGGGCTTCCAACTGCAACTGGAGTATATAGCGAAGATATTCCAGATGATGATTATGACATGTTCAACAATGAAGCCGAGAAAGAATTGCTGAAGAAAGTTGCTGATCTTGAAAAGGCTAAAGCTAAAGCTGAGGCAGAGCGTGATGTTTTTAAAGGGCAGATTGAACAGTTGATGAAAGCTCATGATGAAGCTAGAATGGTTTTGATAGATCAAGAGGAGACGATAAAGAAAATGAAAGATGATGTTCATGATAACTCTCAAGTGTTCGAACTTCTGACAGCAGAGATTGCTACATTGAATGTGAAGATAAAGAATCTGCAAGATGTGAATCAAACTCTGAACCAGCTTCTTAGTGAAATAAGTGAAGCTTCATCGAACGAAATGAAGGTGATGAAGTTAGAAATGGAAGCAATGAAAGCCGATAAAGTGATGAAAGACAATCTGCTCAACATGTTATATGCGGTCATGGAAAGTCACCTGAAGATTGATGTACATGCTGCTTTTAATGATCTTGAAGTTAAAAGAACTGAAGAAAGAAGAATTGAAAGAGAAAGGCGTCTAGCTGAAGAAGCCACACAAAAGAACAAAAGTGTTATTGAGGAAACTCAAGAAGCTGGTGGGTCTTCAAGCCAAGTCGACGTGGAAATGGTTGAAGCTGAAGCAGATCCTCTGGGATTCGTGCTAGTTGGTGAGTCTTCTGAATCATTTGATCCTTATGAAATCATTCGCCGAGTTAGTGCTATTCAGAAGAAAAAGAAGGCAAAAGAAATGTTGATGTTAGAATGGAAGACACAGCAGTTTGTTCTTGTTGGTAAACCATCCACAGTGCCTTACAACATAAAAGAGATTGTTCGCCAAGTCAAAATTGAAGAAAGGAGAAAGGAAGCAAAGAGGGCTCATGGAGAAGCTGTTGATAGTGATTCTGATATGGAAATTCTTGGTGATGAAGAAGAAGATGAAGATGAAAATGACGATAATGACAAGTCTGATCAGAAAGATGATAAAAAGGATGATAATGATGACAAGAAGAATGATGATGATGATCAAGGTGCATCGGGATTGCTGGTTGAGAATCCTAATGTTGAACAGAAAATTGAAGAGTTTCTGAATGATCAGATCAACGAACAAGAAGATGATGATCAGCAAGAAACTTCTACATCTGGAAAACAGCACATTGACCAGGTATTCCTCACAAATCCAACTGTTATTTACTTACATGCTCAACATGAGGAGGAGCTCGAGGTTAGGAGGTCAAGAGAAGAAATGTTGGAGGAATTGGGATTGAATGATGGGAAATTTAAATTTGATATCGAAGAAGAGATACCTCCGTCACCAGAAGAAGAATTTGAGTTTAGTTATGCTCATGAAGCTGATCATTACAATGATGTTATTGTTGAAGATGCTTCAGATTCCTCTGATGAAGAAACTGATTTCCATTATTCTGGAGTTGAAGAGACATTTCCTTCTTTGGCAGAAATGTTCAAAGACCGAAACGAAGATGAAATAAGAAGAAAGATTGTGGAAAAAGTTTCAAGTGAAGGTGTTCCAGAAATCATCCCAAGAGAAAACCTTGCTGAAGAACGGAAGAAATGGTTCAAAGTGATGCCGAAAGAGAGGAAGACTCTTAGGGCACTTCAGTTCTTCACTCACAACAAAGACATCTCATGGGGTGACATTCTATCGTGGGGATATCTGGAAGATTTGCAGGTCTACGCCATTAGACGGGAAGAGTGTAACACCCCAACCCGGAAGGGCTGACGTGTCACAATAACAGTATCATAAACAAAAGTCATAATTCCAATTATTTATTTGCCAAGGATACAACCATACGACCACTAAACTTAAGTTTAATATATAAGCGAATACATTCGATTTGATTAACTAACATCTTCAGATTTAGTCCTAGGCTTTACTCTTCTCTCTTTAACCCGCCCGAAGTAACCTGCGAACCTGTATATACAAAAACAATTTACGAAATGAGCCAAATGCTCAGTACGGAATAATAGGCTCAAATAACAAGAAACGCCTTATAGAAATGTTATCCGAATGGAACTTTATGCGAAAATGATACGATGCAAGAACATAATTTCATAATCATATCATACGGATGTACCCATGAGCCAAACTTAAAACGTGACAATACACAGGTAGCTACTCCTGCATAATTATCACATGAGATGGCGAGTTGGCATACCCGTTATCCACCTCCTTAACTTAAATCCTAGGATCGATCCATACGCCTCCTAATAGCCATATGTACCACACTTGTACTTAAGAGACGCCGTGAACTGATCTCTCCGTCACGGATGGAGCACATGATGTCGATGCCACAACAACATGCCCGTGGGACACTCCACGAGAAGCGATACTCAGGGTATCAGAGTACAAATGGTCTTATTCATATAACTTATCAAAGTATTTTTCATAACAAAACGTAACATATATTGGAACATGCGATAATGAGTACAACTAAACATAATACTATCGCATGACATGAAAGCTAAATCCAAAGTTTAGAATAGGAATTCAACGGACTGTCAAATGAATCGATAATCAAAGACGTGAGGAGTGTATGAATTTAATGGGTTTATAACAATTTGAATAGGAAGCAATAAGGAGTGGGGTAAGGATCCGTACCTTAATAATTCCAAAGTGATGCTACCCTGTGATAATATTTCAGATTTATACGGGCAGAGTTTAGACTACTGATTAGTCTTTTAACCTAATTTAAATAACAGGCACACAATTTGGTTAGTAACTTAATACAACATTTACGATAACTCACGAGATCAAATTCTCACAACGAATGACAAAGTGCGATACTTAAACATCCGTCGAATTAACGACTAATGACAAAGCATCACCCTAATGCGGGCAGCACTTAAACATTCATTGGATATATTGATCGATCGGACAATGAATCGTAATAGCGATCGAGTTAATACCCTGATTGCGGCGTCGATTAGTGAATCGTGTGTGTTAATTGTGGTATTCAGACGATAACTCGACGTAGTATTGGAATTTCTACGACGTTTTTGTGCCAGAATTCGAGTGCCAATGTCTGCTATTTATAGCAGAAATTTTGTATTGCTTGCGCACCGTAAGCCTCCCAAGGTTACGGTCCGTAAGGGTGCTTACGGACAGTAAGCATAATCCCTTACGGTCCGTAAGGGACACCACAGCACTATAGGTTTGCCACGCGTGGGACTAGCCTAGATGAGTCGACAGTTTCTTAATTTCGAATTTTAACAACGAGTATTTTAGGATAATCGTCAATAGGGAATACCCCCCCCCCCTGAGTTTTAGGGGCCCTGATCCTGATTCTGAAAATTCTGAAAATTTTAGGGTTTGTGCAGAATCACTTGGGTGTCTTAATTAGGGTTTCCTATTGGATAATTTATGAATAATAATAATAATAGTTTTGGTTGATATACAGAAGAATGGCTCATAAGATAAGTGTTAGTTTATTATAAATTATTATTATTCTTTTATTTTTAGAATAATGATTTTAAATTTATGGTTATTACAACTATTACCCCCTTAAAAGAAATTTCGTCCTCGAAATTTTTCAAATAAGAATATAACATATCGCATAAGTAACGGAAACGGAACTTTCATAGCAGAGTTACTAACTTATATAACAAGAATCTTTTAAACATACCTGTGTATCTGAAATTCATAATTACGTTCATGACCATAATTATCAATTACCTTACCACCATGTCCTAATGTGTCTTACACTATGTGTCTTAATAACATATTTAATCATGCAGAAAATCAACATAGACTTACAGATAACAAGAGTGATTATGGGTACTGATCTCTCCTACATAAATATGCTTAATCATAACTAAGATATATTCATATAAGGAAAAGCATGAATGACCACAAACAGAAACAAATAAACATAGATCAAAGAGCAAGGTTTACCGTGACCTTGACTAAAATTCTATTGCTAGAATAGATTAGGATATAGAGAGCGAATTGATTCTTCAGATTACCATGTGGCTTCGCGTTCAGAGTGATTTTTCCAGAGGATTTTAACAAACGGAATTACTTTCCTACGCATAACCCTTTCTTGTCGATCTAAGATGGCTTCTGGTTCCTCTTCGTAGGACAAATCTTCGTGAATTGTAAGTAACGGATAACTAATGACATGGAGTGGATGATAATTATATCCTCTTAACGAGGAGACATGAAAAACGTTATGAATGTGCGAGAGATGAGGCGGTAAAGCTAGTCGATATGATACTTCTCCAATTCTTTCAAGGATTTCAAACGGACCTATAAAACGAGGACTAAGCTTTCCTTTAATTCCAAATCTACGAACGCCATGCCAAGGTGCTACCTTTAAGAATACGTGGTCACCAATTTTAAATTCGAGTGGTCGTCTATCTTGATCTGCATAGCTCTTTTGTCTGCTCTGAGCTTCTTTCAGTTTTTCTCGTGCCATAGTGACTTTTTCGTTTGTAATCTGAACTAGTTCTGGCCCTTCAATAATCTTTTCTCCAACTTCATCCCAGCAGATCGGTGCGCGACATTTCCGACCGTATAATAGCTCAAAAGGTGCCATGCCAATACTTGCTTGCCAACTATTGTTGTAAGCGAACTCAACAAGGCATAGATATTCATCCCAATTTCCAGACCATTCAAGTGCACATGCTCGGAGCATGTCTTCCAATGTCTGGATCGTACGTTCTGACTGCCCATCTGTTTGAGGGTGGAAAGCCGTACTAAACTTCAGGCGTGTACCCCAAGCTGCCTGAAAACCTTTCCAAAATCGTGAAGTGAAACGTGGGTCTCTATCGGAAACAATGGAAGATGGTGTGCCATGAAGTCGAATAATTTCTTGAAGAAATATTTCAGATAACTTATTAACCGAAAATCCTTGCTGAATCGGTAGAAAATGTGCTGACTTCGACAATCTATCGACAACAACCCATACAACATCATTCTTCTTGAATGTCTTAGGCAACCCAGTAACAAAATCCATTGTGATCTCATCCCACTTCCATATGGGAATATCCAATGGCTGCAATAGACCGCTTGCTCGTTTGTGTTCAATTTTCACTTGTTGGAAAGTGAGGCATTTACTTACGTAGCGAGCAACGTCTTCCTTCATGCCATTCCACCAAAAGTTCTGTCGTAAATCTCGATACATCTTGGTAGATCCTGGGTGAATTGAAAATGGTGAGCTATGAGCTTCGGCTAACAATGACTCACGAAGGGTGGAGTCATCGGGTACACAAAGTCTTTTGCCGTACCAAATTATCCCTTGATGGTCTATACTAAATTCAGATTGCTTACCCACCTCAAGATTTTGCACAATTGCCCAAAGTTCTCCATCTTGCTTTTGTGCATCTTTGATCCGTGATATGAGGTCGGGTTCAATCTGTATTCTAGCTAGATATCCATCAGATTTACTAACTTGAAGCCAAATGTTCATCCTTTTGAGATCCCTCATAATACGAGGCTGAATTTGTAAGCAAGATATAGTCCCGGAATTCTTTCGGCTCAACGCGTCAGCTACAACATTGGCTTTGCCTGGATGGTATTGAATATTTACGTCGTAATATTTTAAAAGTTCTAACCACCTTCTTTGCCTCATATTTAGCTCCTTCTGCGTAAATATGTACTTGAGGCTCTTGTGGTCGGTAAAGATGTCACAACTCTCACCATACAGATAGTGTCGCCAAATCTTAAGTGCAAAGACGACTGCAGCTAGTTCTAAATCATGTGTAGGGTAGTTAACTTCATAAGGCTTCAACTGACGGGAGGCATAAGTGATAACCTTCCCATGTTGCATTAGCACACAACCTAATCCTTTCTTTGAGGCGTCACTATAGACTTGGTAACCTCCTGATCCAGAAGGGAGAGCGAGTATTGGGGAGGATACGAGTCGTTTCTTCAATTCTTCAAAGCTTTTCTCTTGTTCCTCATTCCATGCGTACTTCACCCCTTTCCTTAGGAGTTTTGTGAGTGGTAAAGCAATTACCGAGAATCTTTCAACAAATCTTCGGTAATAGCCAGCAAGACCCAAGAAACTTCGTATTTCGGTAACAGAAGTGGGTCTTGGCCATTTTGTAATAGCTTCAACCTTTGTTGGGTCTACCATAATTCCTTCTGCTGATATGACATGACCTAGAAATGCCACTTGGCTAAGCCAAAAGTCGCATTTGGAAAACTTCGCGTACAACTTCTCATGTCGCAAAATTCCAAGTACTGCATGTAGATGTGCTTCATGCTCTTCACGACTCTTAGAATACACCAGAATGTCATCGATAAAAACAATAACGAATTTATCTAGGAATTTGTGAAATACGCGATTCATCAAATCCATGAAGACTGCTGGTGCATTAGTTAGCCCAAAGGGCATAACCAAAAATTCGTAATGACCATATCGAGTACGAAAGGCGGTCTTGGGAACATCATCTTTCTTGATCTTTAGCTGATGATACCCGGACCTCAGGTCGATTTTTGAGAAGAACTGAGCCCCCTGAAGTTGATCAAAGAGATCATCAATGCGAGGCAGAGGATACTGATTACGAATAGTAATCTTGTTCAGCTCTCGGTAGTCAATACATAAACGCATACTACCGTCTTTCTTCTTCACAAATAAGACCGGAGCACCCCAAGGTGAAACACTGGGTCTTATGAATCCTAGATCTAACAATTCTTGCAATTGTTCCTTCAACTCCTTCAGTTCCATCGGGGCCATACGGTACGGAGCTTTAGAAATAGGTTCGGCACCAGGGATCAAGTCGATGGTGAATTCTACATGACGGTCGGGTGGTAATCCCGGGAGTTCATCCGGAAATACATCAGGATATTCACGAACAACGGAGTGGGTATCGATATTCTTAACACTAGCAGAAGTATCCTTAATCGATGCTAGGAATCCAGCACAACCGTTTGATATGAATTTTCGAGCTTTGAATGCGGAGATAATTTTAAGAGATTTATGAGCTTGAGTTCCCTGATATATAATATCAGGATGATGAAGATCACCGAAAATAACACGGCGAAAATGATAATCTATGGTTACGTGATGTCGAGACAACCAATCTATCCCTAGAATAACATCAAAATCACACATATGTATTGGAAATAGATCTGCCTTACACACAATAGATTCTATACTGATCGGACAATCTTTATATACGTAAGTGATTATGGATGAATTTTCCATGGGAGTGGAAATGGTTAAAGTATGATTTAAGAGAGTTGGTCTTATCGGAAGGTACTTAGTAAACGAGTGGGATACTAAAGAATGGGTCGCTCCTGTATCGAATAACACATAGATACTACGTTCACCAAGCTGAAGGGTTCCAGATACAGTACCTGGGACATTAGCAGCGTCAGTAGCAGAAAGTGCGAAAACTCTTCCTCCAACATTGGGTTGGTTATTCTTCTTAGTGTCTTTCTTTGTACACTCCTTGATCATGTGTCCAGTTTGGCCACATCTAAAGCATGCTCCTGTACTTCGGTGACATACGCCCTGATGTTTCTTACCACAAGTATTGCATAGAGGATATGTAGTTTGATTTGGGGTTAGAGGTTGATTAAATGGTTGTGCTCTAATAGGTTCTGCATACAACTGAATCTGGTTTTGATCGGGCCTCGGGTTTTGCGGTCTAGGTTGCCATGGACGTGCCTGATTTCCAGAGTTTTGATTTCCTTGCACTTTGTGGTCTTGATGCTGTGGCGTAGTGGATGATTGGCCGATTGCCTGCTTCAATTGTCCTTCTCTGTTTCTCTTCTTATTATCCTCAGTTCGAGATAAAAATTCTTTCCTCTCGAACTCAAAAGTTTTGACTGCATCGGCAACTTCGGTGATATCCTTAAATTTCATGTACATGATCGACTTCCGAATTCGATCATTGACTGCCCACTTGCATTTCTCTGCCTGGGCTTCTGCTGATCCTGCAACGTCTCCTACAATACTAGCCAACCTTGAAAATCTAGTAATGAACTCAGAGGCTGGTTCATCACTCCCCTGTCGAATCACTGCATACTCCCTGATATAAGCTTCTTTATCAGCGGTAGAAAAATACTTGTCGTAAAAGATGGTACGAAAGTCGACCCATGAAAGATTAGCGTCAAAATCATCCCCTCCTTTGACTTGCTTATATCCTTCCCACCAAGTTTGTGCGTCATCTTCAAGTTTGTAGGTAGCCAGTCTAACTTTGTATTGCTCCGGAACTCCAAGAACCCCGAAGATCTTTTCAACATGAGCTATCCAGTTTCTTGCTTCGACTGGATTAGTAGCGTGACTAAAGGATTTCGGCTTTTGTTTTTGGAATTTAGCGATCTATATGTCTATACTATAGGTAGTATGGTTCGTGGTATTCTCACGAGTTTCTCCACCAGAGATTGGGTTCGTGTTATTACGTTCTGGAGGACGAGTTTGTTGAATAACGGCCTCAGCTGTTTGAGCAACAAGGTTTGGAAGCAACCCGGCAACAGCCTGGTTGATAGCATTAATTACATTTGGATCAACTGGAGTCTCATTCGAAGAAGTGTTGTTACGCACATGGTTAGTACGAGTACTCCTACGTAGCGGACGACGAGGAGGCATCTATAAAAATAGATGTAGGAGTTAGAAAAGAAAACATAAGAGACCAAGTTGAATCCTATCATAGATATCTACCCATTCCTCACAGGTTTTAATTACTATCTTCAAGTTTTCTATAGGAAAGAGCCTTTGCTCTGATACCATAGCTGTAACACCCCAACCCGGAAGGGCTGACGTGTCACAATAACAGTATCATAAACAAAAGTCATAATTCCATTTATTTATTTGCCAAGGATACAACCATACGACCACTAAACTTAAGTTTAATATATAAGCGAATACATTCGATTTGATTAACTAACATCTTCAGATTTAGTCCTAGGCTTTACTCTTCTCTCTTTAACCCGCCCGAAGTAACCTGCGGACCTGTATATACAAAAACAATTTACGGAATGAGCCAAATGCTCAGTACGGAATAATAGGCTCAAATAACAAGAAACGCCTTATAGAAATGTTATCCGAATGGAACTTTATGCGAAAATGATACGATGCAAGAACATAATTTCATAATCATATCATACGGATGTACCCATGAGCCAAACTTAAAACGTGACAATACACAGGTAGCTACTCCTGCATAATTATCACATGAGATGGCGAGTTGGCATACCCGTTATCCACCTCCTTAACTTAAATCCTAGGATCGATCCATACGCCTCCTAATAGCCATATGTACCACACTTGTACTTAAGAGACGCCGTGAACTGATCTCTCCGTCACGGATGGAGCACATGATGTCGATGCCACAACAACATGCCCGTGGGACACTCCACGAGAAGCGATACTCAGGGTATCAGAGTACAAATGGTCTTATTCATATAACTTATCAAAGTATTTTTCATAACAAAACGTAACATATATTGGAACATGCGATAATGAGTACAACTAAACATAATACTATCGCATGACATGAAAGCTAAATCCAAAGTTTAGAATAGGAATTCAACGGACTGTCAAATGAATCGATAATCAAAGACGTGAGGAGTGTATGAATTTAATGGGTTTATAACAATTTGAATAGGAAGCAATAAGGAGTGGGGTAAGGATCCGTACCTTAATAATTCCAAAGTGATGCTACCCTGTGATAATATTTCTGATTTATACGGGCAGAGTTTAGACTACTGATTAGTCTTTTAACCTAATTTAAATAACAGACACACAATTTGGTTAGTAACTTAATACAGCATTTACGATAACTCACGAGATCAAATTCTCACAACGAATGACAAAGTGCGATACTTAAACATCCGTCGAATTAACGACTAATGACAAAGCATCACCCTAATGCGGGCAGCACTTAAACATTCATTGGATATATTGATCGATCGGACAATGAATCGTAATAGCGATCGAGTTAATACCCTGATTGCGGCGTCGATTAGTGAATCGTGTGTGTTAATTGTGGTATTCAGACGATAACTCGACGTAGTATTGGAATTTCTACGACGTTTTTGTGCCAGAATTCGAGTGCCAATGTCTGCTATTTATAGCAGAAATTTTGTATTGCTTGCGCACCGTAAGCCTCCCAAGGTTACGGTCCGTAAGGGTGCTTACGGACAGTAAGCATAATCCCTTACGGTCCGTAAGGGACACCACAACACTATAGGTTTGCCACGCGTGGGACTAGCCTAGATGAGTCGACAGTTTCTTAATTTCGAATTTTGACAACGAGTATTTTAGGATAATCATCAATAGGGAATACCCCCCCCCCCGAGTTTTAGGGGCCCTGATCCTGATTCTGAAAATTCTGAAAATTTTAGGGTTTGTGCAGAATCACTTGGGTGTCTTAATTAGGGTTTCCTATTAGATAATTTATGAATAATAATAATAATAGTTTTGGTTGATATACAGAAGAATGGCTCATAAGATAAGTGTTAGTTTATTATAAATTATTATTATTCTTTTATTTTTAGAATAATGATTTTAAATTTATGGTTATTACAAAGAGGGTGTGCAATATTTCGAATTTCTATCAGACATAAGGACCCTTTCGTGGTGGGACGTAGATGAGTTGGTCAAGACAGAACATCAAGCAGTTCTATCATGGTTTGGAAGTAAAACAACATGATCAGCGCTTGTGGAACTATGTGAAGTTGCAGGCTAAGAATGGCTATCCTGATTGGAAGCCGCAACGACCAAAGCAGATTGTAACCATACTGGAGAATGGAGAAAAAGACATAACTCTGGATGTTAAGCCTCCAAAATGTTTGAAGAACATGCCTCTTAGGGCAATGGAGCAGGATTTTCATGATTTGTTTGAAGGTTGGTTCTACAATGAATCAACAGCTGAAGCGGTAATTTCATTGTTTGACAAGTCAAAAGGAGAGTCGAGGAGAATCTGCATACTAGACCCGATGTGGCTAGTAAATTGTTCGAAGAAAGATATTGACTGCTTATTCCTCAACAAGATTGTTTATGAAAGAAGAGACAAAGTACAAGCAATGCAGTATCAAACGGTCGTGGATGTGTGCTTTGCCCAAGACATCAACTCAGGAAGATATTGGAAGACGAATTGGAGAGATCTTGAGATTGATGAGTTCCTGAAAGTACAAACGAGAACAAAGATCAAAGGCTATTTCTGAAAGGGCAGCTGAGCTTGGCAGACGCAAGTTGGGAAAATCGATACCTACAGATCAGACGCCAATCGAGAAAGAGGAGAACAAGATTCCCAAATGGGATCGGAAGCGTGATGGTGATCCGGTTTACAGAAAATGGTGGATCGATGAAGGAAGGCATATAAGGCGAAGAATGTTAGAAGAGAAAGCAGAAAAGAGATGACAGAGAGCGCGAGAACGAAGGCGCAACAGAAAGAATTGAAGACTATGCTGGAAGGAACTGCAGCTACATCCGAGGGGGAGTCTGTTAGTGTATACGTCTGTAGCTTCCGTCAACATTTAGTCATATTTTGTATATTTGTGTCCTTTGTAAACAATTATGTAATGTATGTATGTTAGATAGAACGACAACTCAGGAAACGGGACTGGATTGTAAAGTGTTGACTTTGTTGACCAGTGTCACCCGATCGGATGGGCCATCCGATCGGACAACACTCATCCGTTCGGTCAGCATCTCATCCGTTCGGACAACATGTCATCCGTGCGGTCAGCACTAACCATGTTCCTGAGTTGCCTATAAATACCCTGTCCGGGTATGTCATTTAGGACTTTTGACTCTAGAGAGAACTCTGTCAAGTCTGACTTCTACAGGCGTTTTTGTACTTTCATAACAGTTGAATAGAAAGATCAGACGGTGTTTAATCGTTGAATACTTTGTCGTACATCTGTGATTTGATCAAATGGATTCCGCACATTAGTCAAATTCGATTCATCTAAGTTCCTGACGAACAGATCCTATACGAGGGACCAACAGGAGTGGAGGTTAGAGCAGTGGGATTTTCACCGGCGTGGAGGGGAGGGTGGTGGTGACGTGTCACGATGGTATTGGTTGTTTTTGTTAGGAATGATTTTAATTAGGTGTTTATTTTTTTAAACCCCACTTTCAAGCCCCTTCCACGGTTCCACCCCTTTTTATTACCACACTCTTTGCTGACGCGATTGTCATATGACACTTCATCCCCCTCCACACCGTGTAGTCTTATAGCTTAGTGGTATCAAGAGATTAAAAGGTGTCCACTTTTATGATATGGAGAATTCTAATCACATATTAAGTGATAGAGACACTAGTCTCTTGAAAAGGAGGTTATGGGTTTAAATCTCGGGTAAGAGTGTAAAGGGTGTAATTTAGGTGTTGAGTTTCATTTAGCCTGTTAAAATATTAAATAAAAAGATGTAGATTTATGAGTAAAATTCGTACATGTATCATTGAACCATTCCAAAACAATAGAAAAAAATTGTTATTGTCTTAAACATTTTTTACTAATATGTAATCTCAGTCTAATATGAGATTAATGCCACTAAAACTAATATTCTTTTTTCATTTTAAGTATTCCTTTTCATTTTAAATAAAAAACAAACTCCATTTTTTTAACGTCAAAATATTAATAAACATAAATAGCAAGATGGTAGACATGAAAAACATAGATTACAAAGTCATTGAAAGGGTTTTTAATTCATCTTACCGAGCTCTATTGTCGGCATTAGTTTTGAGCATGTGGCGGGGGCTCTATTGTCGGCATTAGTTTTGATCAAAATCCCCCACCACCTTTTGTATTTTTCATCAATCCTTCCATTACAACTACCTTATATTAAAAAGAATATATATATATTTTTTTAGCAAAGATAGCTCTGACTTCTAGACTTTAAGTTACATTGGTGTTTTCATGTTCTATTATGGATATTGAACCATCGTATCAAATACTTAACCGATTCGTATATTGGCAAAAAATAAAGTTGTAATATGTCCAAAAGAATAACGACATGTGTTTTGCATCGATCGAAAACCATAATAATATACACCGACACCAGTTCCATAAATACGCGTACCAGTACTAATGTTGTTCAGTCGGTATCGATTTGGTTCGTTACGACACCTATCGAATTCCATAAAAATGAACACTGACACCAGCATTGTTACCGATGTTCCGCTCAGTACAGTTTACGACAACAAAAGATATCTATCTATACTTTTTATAAAAGAAGAAACTTCAATGACATAAGAAAAGCTGATGTGTCAGCTGGAGATGCTGTCCAACAAGGCTTTTCTTATGTCATTATTACATCATAACGCCTATTATTAAAAGACTTTAAAATTCAAAGGTGGCCCACATTCATATTCCAAAGGCCTGCCATCAAACCACTACCTATCTCCAAAATTCAAACCTATGTTATAAATTCAAACCACTGCTTTAAACGTCTGACGATTCAAAATTCAAAACCTCTGACGATTCAAAATCCTGCCTCCATATTCAAAATTCAAAATTATGGCCCCACATATATAAGATACAGCATTCAGCTCTACATTCAAAATTTAAACCACACTTTCATCTCTCCCTCAAATCCAGTTCCCTCAACATCTGCCCTCAACATTTTATAATCAAACATATGTTCCCAATTCAAAATTCTGGCTCCACATTCAAAATTCGAAATTCAAACCATATATTCTAATCCTATAAATAAGACATAATTATCTGGCTCCACATTCAAATCTCTCTCGCTCATATCTGCGAGCGTGTCTCTCTCTCTCTCTCTCAAATGCATCTTTCTCGTGATTCAGCCGCTATTCTCCGATTACACTTCTTTGTTCGAAGGTTTGATGATTCTGTTTACATGTTATCGTTCCAGTATCATTGTTCCAACATCGTCGTTTCAATGAAGTTTCCCATCACACATCAACCTTTCAATATCGATGTTGCAGTATAATTGTTGCAACATCGTGAAAAGTTGCATGTGCTACCTTCTTTGATGGGAGAGTTGCAACTTGAACGGACGATATGTATCTTCTATCGTGAAAAGTCAGATGTGCTACAACAGTTGAGAAGAGACCTTTGCATTTTAGGTTTGTTTCTTATTTTGATTAACTGTTGATGATGTTGAGAGTTTTTATTTACAGTGACATTTTAGAATATGTTAAGATGCATGTTTATATTATTAAAATGAACTACTACATAGAAAAATAGAAATTTAATGAAATATTTATAAAGTATTACACGCTATAGTTAACACTTGCTAGGATTTCGTAGACTCTGGCCTTTCTCCATGTGATTTCATGCTCTCTTTTGAATTTCAGGTCAGTTAGCATGTTGCAGATTTTCTGATCCAGTTTTAGAAGTTGTGTCAGAAACTCTTCTTCATTCTTCTGGAACTATGATGGAGGAGAGTGGAGGATTTCATCGAGCAATGTTATGCTGTTCCAGGTTTTGTTGTAATTAGTGTCATTGATTATGTCGACTTTCCTGTTTAGTTCTTCGTCTGTTCTTTGTTCTTTGAGTGACCACATCGAGAATTGTGTTATAACATCGTTGGTGTCTGACCAGTGGTAGAAGCTGAAGTTTGCCATGTAGATTTTTTGTTGGTTTTCTGATTTGGAACAATTTTTGACAGAAAGTGATTTGTATGACAATTTGTTGATGTTTTGAATCAAAAGTAATCATCGATCTTTTATAGAGTTTAAAAACGCGTCTACATGGTAAATGAAGAGGTTAATTGTAATTGTGATAATCTGCTTTTGTTCTTTGAACTTCGAAATTTTGTCCCTTGGGTTTCTTGGTATTTAATTTTACAGTTTTCCCATAAAAGTTGGGGTTTGAAAAGGTTTTTGCATTAAAAGACTGTTGTTTTGAAATATACATTAATATGTTTATATTAAATCTACACGTTTTCACAATTACAAATTTCAGTATATAAACTCATAGTCACTTCACCTGTTTTTCAGAAAATCTTCCTACGAAGATATCATACTTTCAGGAAAGTCGAGTAATATAGTTTATTCAAATGGCGTCATTCACAAATGCAAAATCAGATGATTTAAAGCAGCGTTTTGTCAGGCAAATCGAGGAACAGGTGTATGAAGATAGGGCTACTCTTCAAGAGTTGAAGAGATGTTTTGATGGATTACAAGTTGGCCTGTTCACTAGAGAGCAGGTTTCCAGAGATCTTATGCGGATGCCTTCAACTTCTGTTCGTGAGCTTTGCGTTGTCAGTAATATAGAGTGCGGTGATAGAGACGTGGAGTTCATCGCGATGCTGAAGGACATACATCGAGAGGTTCAGCAATCGATGGAGTTGAAGCTAACGTTTCTTAATTCTTGTTGTTATTGTTAGATTTGAACTTTAATGTTGTTCAGTATGTGATGTAATTATTGGACTTTTAATGTCATGAATAAATGAATAAATTTTAATCTTATGAATCTGTGTTGCGTTTTAGTTTTACTTATTTAGTGTTTGAGTTTGATTTAGATTATGCTGATGTTAAATTGTGTCTGAACATATGTTTGGTAAGTCAATAGAAGTTTAATAGTATCAAGGGTTGGTTTGATGGTGAACAGATAATGTTGATGTTGAATTGTGTCTGAACATCTGTTTGGTAAGTCAACAGAGGTTTAATAGTATCAGTGTTGGTTTGATGGTGAACAGATTATGTTGATGTTGAATTATGTCTGAACATCTGTTTGGTAAGTCAACAGAGGTTTAATAGTATCAAGGGTTGGTTTGATGGTGAATAGATGAGTGCAAAGATAAAACAAATGTTCAGAATTTGATCATTAATAGTAGTTTTTTGAAGAATCTGTGCTCCTGCAAATTACAGAGAGTCAATATTTGGAGTTGTAAAAGGTCTGTTGTAGTTAAAGTTTGGTAAAAGAGAACATCTGCTGATGATGAAACAACTGTGTATGCTAACGACTGTTTGATTTACCACTGTTGACTAAATGAATAAATTTTAATAGTATTAATCTTTTTTGTCGCATCTTCATTTTAATTATTTCAGTCATTCCTAAGTATTATTATATAATTTTGTTTATCAATAACAGTTTTTTGGAAGAATTTACCGTATATTTTGGTGTTGTAAAAGGTGATGTGTAGCTAAAGTCTGACAAAAGAGAGCATCTGCTGATGAATAAATGTCTGAAGATGCAAAGGTCTGCTATGGGTCAACAGATGTTAATGAACAACAGATGATATTCAATCTTAAAATGCTTAACAGAGGATTTGATACTAACAGTGGTTGGGCTAATAGCAGATGTTAGACTTACGACTATTGAGTTACACCGATTGAAAACAACTGTTTTTGAAACTTATGTTTGCCTAAAAATACATCCACTGCTAAATGGTACCGTCTGTTGTCATAATTTCTGTTTATCCTAATGACTGTTGATTTACTATACTGCTGACTGTCATCCATTATGACAACAGAGGTTCTGACGTGGACAGATGTTAGCTAAAAATAAAACAACTGCTGAAAGTTATCATCTGTTCTCATAACTTCTGTTTATCTAACGACTGTTTGACTCACACTGTTTCCAACGACCAATAGAGGTTTCCCAAACACATTTTCGTACAATATCTATACATGTATCTATATGTTCTATCAATATGTGTTATGCATGGTTTTCAATGTAAATGTAAATAACAAATTCAATAAGGGGTGTATGTGTAAATATTTTTCATCTGTTGAAAATATGGGAAAACGAAAATACAACCGTCATTATTTCTTTAGCATCATTACACATCAAACATCTATCATCTGACTTCTTTCAAAAATCTCTTCTTCCCAGTCATTTTCTAGGGTTTCAACTTTCTTATTCTCCGTCTTCTACACTTCAATCACTGGAGGTTTTATTGTTTTTTCTTCAGCAACTGGTATGTACATTCATATTGTAATGAACTTTATATTGTTTAACCGATTTTAATTCAAATCCTATCTTGCTACAAATACGATTTTAAACGTTTATTGCTATACATTCAAGAAGGGTTTAGTTAGGTGTTTGAATCATTTATTGAGAACATATTAAAATAGTTATTATTTGCAGAAAATTTTTAACTCATACTCTGTTTCTATGATTAATTTTAGTAGATACTCTGTTAATACAAAAAGTTAATGTTCATCTTCGAAGCCAACTTTTTAATTTCAATCTTTTAACATCTTTACTGATTCAGGTTTTATCATGTATACTATATTTGTCAAGTTTCTTGATAACCCAGAATCTTTGAAACTGGTATGACATGTTTTTATATACATAATTTATTTTTATTGAGATATATATTTAACAGTTGTTATGGTTTATATTTTCTTACACTACTTAAAAATTATATACAGGATGTACCTATAGCCTTTGCTAATCTGAACTGGGGAGATTGTTGGCAAAAAAATAAGTTGCGAATCTATCATGAGTCTGGTAAAAAATGGGTTGTGAGGGTCAGAACAGAAAATTCAACGCCAATAATAACTAACGGTTGGGACAGTGTTGTTAAAGATCTCAATTTGCCGAGGGATACTTTGTTGGTTTTCAGACCGTTAGGTGATTTTGGGCTTGAACTTTCATGTTTTGTTGATGGCATGTGTGGTGAATCTTATTTCACGTTTAATCTTTATGCAAGATTTGGTTTTACGGTATAACTATTGAGCTTAACTTGAATCCTTTTGCATCTTAAACGTGTGAATTCTCATAAGTTACATACTTCACGTATAGTATTCATTATTTTTAATTTTATGCAGGTAATCGAAGACTGCTTTATTAAACAATTTTACGTAAACAACCCACCAAATGGCAAATTTCAAATCTGTTACAAGGGTTCCTATTGGAATGTTGAGGCGTCTAAGGTTGATACCAACTTTGTATTTGCTAGAGGATGGCCGGAAATGTGCAACGATGTTGGGATACTGGAGGATGATTTGCTTGTGTTTAGCAGAATTGATGATATTGTTTTTGAGGTAGTAGTTTATAGAGATGAGACTGAGATTTGCTTTTCGAAGAAACCTGAATCTGACGATGATAGTGTACTTGAGATATCGAAGGCTGATTATGTTGAGAATGTATTCAGGGTACGTATGTATTTAGCATTAGCAGTAAAAGTTTTAATTATTTTAGCATTATATTAATTATTTCATTAATGTTGACCAGGACATCTATGAGGATGAAGAAGTTGTGTCTGTAGGTGAAGGAAGAACCGTTACTCAGGTACTTACTAAATTATTAAAATTATTTATTTTTAATTTAACACATATAAGAATTTAATGTTTTCACAACTATTAGTAATGCTGTTTACTGATGTTACATTTATCCAATAATGTATTATTTAGAAGAAGTTACCAACCAATGCCGAATGCACGTCGACGAGACGCATGTCTTCACGATTGAATAAAACACAAGATGTTAGTTTACCATCTTAAAGATTGTTATATTACTATGGTTATTAAAGTTACTCTATGACAACAGGTTAAGAAGAAAGGTAAAGTTACTTCTAAGAGAAAGGAGACGGTCAAGAATATGACTAAGGGAAATGCTGCCTTACCTGTCGACACAAGTGATCATATTGGATGTTCTTCATCTGCTCACAAAGTTAAGGTATCTATACTCGCCACTTAATTAGTATATGTTATATAAACTGTTTTTTTTGTGCATATATTCAACATTCCTTTAATTCACATGTATATGTTTACTTTTTCATCAAGGGTAAGAGGGCCGCCAACGTTCAGAAAAAGCTTAACCGTAGAAATAAGATTACAAAGACTGCAAAAAAAAACATTCTGGACATCCTCTCGACCCTGAGTTCTTTCATTTTAATCACAAAGGAGACTATAGGCTGGTATACCATTTTTATAACAAACTAATGATTTATGTTTATTTGTCTGACTATAATTTTTTTCTACACAATACATGTAGCGTTTTCCTGTTGAAGTTGCCAGACGAGCAGGTCTTTCTATTGATCTTCATCCTTTGAAAGTTCAAAACATGGTTGGAGTTGTGGAGGTTTATGATGTTAAGTCGGAGTTAAATGAATTGAAGCCACGTTATGCGTTGGACGGTTGGCGAAAGTTTATGACTGAGAATAACTTGAGGTTTGGTGATATGTTGCACTTCACATACGTGTCTTCGCAACAGAAGATCGTATTAAATCAAGTTACCTCAGTTTAACAACGACATTTAAGTATGTTCTGATATCAGATATTATAATTGTGAATTTTTTGATGTTGATGTTGTACGTTTTTTTTAAATTATTAACTTGATGTTTTGTTGCTATGTATGGCTAACATGATAAAACACTGTTATTAGCACTTTATGTTTTATATATAGATGATATCATGCTTCTTTTTGCTAATAGTAACTGCAATTAGTAGAAACTTGGTTTATTAATCGCAAATGTGACATTCCTCTGCATTTATGGGTTTATGAATTCAGAATAATGGATGGATATATATGACTGTATTTGGCATGATGATGTTGTGTTTCATGTTGTAAAAACCTGGGAATTGTCAGATAATAGATTGCTTTGCCCGATTAGATTATGTGTTAAATTATAGTTCGTTAAGTCATTGTTTCGTATTCTTGAATTTTATGTAATTTTGTAAAGAAGTACAATAACAAACAGTGGTTTGAACATCTGTTTGCCTTTTGGTCAATAGTTAATGGAAACCCATGTTAGGTTCAACAGTGTTTTGAAGAGGAAAATAGTGTGAGAAGACAGTAGATCTGATTAAGTTAAACATCTGTTCAGGCTTAAACAGATGTTTTGCCTTTTATATCAAAGGCTTGGACTTAAACAGTTGTTTGACCTTAAACAGATGTTTGGCCATAAACAGATGTTTCACCTTAAATAGATGTTTTGCCTTAAACAGATGTTTGGCCTTCTATATCAGATATTTGGACTTAAACAGATGTTTTACCTTAAACAGATGTTTGGCCATAAACAGATATTTGGCCTTAAACCAAACATCTGTTTAAGGTCAACATCTGTTTGACTATTGGTCAACATCTGATTGACTTTTGGTCAACATCTGTTTGAATTTTGGTGAACATCTCATTTTGTATTCAACAGAACTTTGAATAACTCAACATCTGTTTAATTCGTTGTTTCGTTTTCTTGAATTCTATGTAATTTTGTAAAGTAGTACAAAAACAAACATTTTTACAAAATCCCAAATCACCCTATCATTTAAGTGCATTGAAGTAAAAGTGGAAATGATGTTATTCATGTGGTCCTGTTGTGCTTTTGTTTGAACTCTAATAATCCGGTGATTTGAAGACATTGTTGTTGAATCGAATGAGATGCTTGATGTAATGTGGTCGTATTAATAACAAATAGTAATTAATATAATAAGTTTCCGGAGCCCGGGAAGCAATCTCGGGTAATAACCTAGCTAAATAATATTTTATAAGGAGCAGTGGTTAGTGATAACAGTCCTGATGAACTTTCGTTAGAGTTTCACAAGTCTACTCAATTGCTGGAGTTAAAAAAAGTTGTGCATATCGTGACAAAGAAACGACCCGTGTTTGCACACGGGTCTTACCGCAAGTATCATATAATAAAAGAATCCAATTAAGGGACACGTGTCATCATATTAGGCCATGTCTTATGTATAATTATTATTTTAATTTAATCACTTCTAATTAATTATAGATAACCATCCTATTAAATATTATTTTGTTTAATAACTTATGGATAATTATTATTTAGTTTAATCTCTTCTAATTAATTATAGATAACTCTCCTACTAAATATTATTTTGTTTAATCTATTCTACTTAACTATAGAAAATTATATTTACTTTAAATTTAATGTATACTTCTCATTTATAACATTACTTATTTGATTTTCTATATCCATGACAGACACCTACTTTTTAAATGAAATATACAAATCTGAAGAGAGTATCCGGCCAAATAAGGATTCATTGAATGTGAATCCTTTACAAGTCTCTTAGTAGAATAGTTCAAATTCTTTTTCCTCACTGATTTAAAGAATGGGAAGGACGCACCTCTGGTGTACCAGTTTAACAAACTTTGACCAAGAATGATGGTTCTTTAGTTAGAACATACCTCTTCAAAAGATACATGGATGGGGTGAGGTGTAAAATCCAATCCTGCTGAACTATTGATCCATTCACCTTTCATCTGGATGAAATACAGAGATAATTTGATAAGTCAAGGTCTACCATCTTTAACCACGTTATTTTTAAAATTGTGTTGTTTTATAAACTGTAGGAGATTACTTTCTGGTTATGTGTTCATATCCCCTTCACCATACCTGTTAATTTATATTGTTACTTCTCACCCTCTGATATATATGCGGCTTCGTTATGACGCTAGGGAATTAATGTATCAACATTAATGCAAGAGTGAAGGGTAGAAGTTCACGTCCGGCCTTCAGCAGGGTGTGAGGTTTGTCAAACCTAGGGGTGTTCAAAACTGGATATCCGAAAATTCGGATATCCGAATTTCGGATACCCAAAATTTTCGGATACCAGATTTCACTATCCGAATCTGTATCCGAAATTTCGGATACGGATTCGGATAGTAAATCGGATATCCGAAAATCCAACTTCTTATTTAATTTTTATATTCTTATTATTTTTTCATATTCGAAAACGAATATTTTGGATAGTTTCAAATATCCGAATATAAGTTTTCGGATATTTCGGATATTTTTCGGATATTTTCGGATACTTTCCACCGGCGACATATGCTGGCCTAACCCACTATAGGTATAGCAAGAAGAAAATCTTGTGCATGTGGTGCTCGTAGACACTAAAAACGGCTTTTTGAGAGGGAATAATGCCAGGCTCGCACCCTCTCATTAGTCGATTCTTTTTATATTTAACTTTTAAACCTTCAGCTTTGCTAATATACGGGTTTCGCCCCTCTGTTTTAAAATAGTTTCTTCGTATTGGTTAACTTTGTTTATATGCGTGTTTAGTCCATGTGCTTAAACTTTGGTATTCTACATCTTTAGTCCCTCTACTCTTATTCTTTTAAGTATTTGATTGTTGCTTTTTATATTTTACTTTTAAACCTTCAACTTCGCGAATATACGTGTTTTCCCTCTGCTCTAACTTTTGGTAATGTACATATTTAGTCTTTCTACTTTTATTCCTTTTTGTATTTCATGTTTTAGCATTTTCTCTTTGCTACCATAACGAACCAACTCGAGGGAATAGTGATCATTAGCTATTGATTGAAAGCCGCTACTACTCTTTAGCTTTAATAAAGTTACTTTGTAATTACTAAACTTTATTAAAAAAAATTATTTGACACACATATTTTTATTGAGATAGTGTTATGAGTAGTATGCATAGGTAACTGAAACACATGAATGTTATTAAACTGAGAAATATTCCGCTTACCGCCACACAAAAGGAAAATCAAAGGTTCTTTAGTTAGAACATACCTCTTCAAAAGATACATGGACGAAATGGAATGTGCAATACGAGTATTTTTTTTACAATGGAATAAATGTAGGGACCACACATGTCCTACATTTCTATTTGTAGAATGTGCCTTTGGAACAAACTTAGCTCCAAAAATATTGACATTTATTTATTTGGAATCCTAAAGAATTAAATGTCAATATTTTTGGGTTACAACTCCCATCTCGCATGTCTTCACGATTGAATAAAACACAAGATGTAAGTTTACCATCTTAAAGATTGTTATATTACTATGGTTATTAAAGTTACTCTATGACACAAGTGATCATATTAGATGTTCTTCATCTGCTCACAAAGTTAAGGTATCTATACTCGCCACTTAATTAGTATATGTTATATAAACTGTTTTTTTTGTGCATATATTCAACATTCCTTTAATTCACATGTATATGTTTACTTTTTCATCAAGGGTAAGAGAGCCGCCAACGTTCAGAAAAAGCTTAACCGTAGAAATAAGATTACAAAGACTGCAAAAAAACATTCTGAACATCTTCTCGACCCTGAGTTCTTTCATTTTAATTACAAAGGAGACTATAGGCTGGTATACCATTTTTTATAACAAACTAATGATTTATTTTTATTTGTCTGACTATTATTTTTTTCTACACAATACATGTAGCGTCTTCCTGTTGAAGTTGCCAGACGAGCAGGTCTTTCTGTTGATCTTCATCCTTTGAAAGTTCAAAACATGGTTGGAGTTGTGGAGGTTTATGATGTTAAGTCGGAGTTAAATGAATTGAAGCCACGTTATGCGTTGGACGGTTGGCGAAAGTTTATGACTGAGAATAACTTGAGGTTTGGTGATATGTTGCACTTCACATACGTGTCTTCGCAACAGAAGATCGTATTAAATCAAGTTACCTCAGCTTAACAACGACATTTAAGTATGTTCTGATATCAGATATTATAACTATGAATTTTTTTATGTTGATGTTGTATGTTTTTTTTTTAATTATTAACTTGATGTTTTGTTGCTATGTATGGCTAACATGATAAAACACTGTGAGTAGCACTTTATGTTTTATATATAGATGATATCATTATTCTTTTTGCTAATAGTAACTGCAATTAGTAGAAACTTGGTTTATTAATCGCAAATGTGACATTCCTCTGCATTTATGGGTTTATGAATTCAGAATAATGGATGGATATATATGACTGTATTTGGCATGATGATGTTGTGTTTCATGTTGTAAAAACCAGGGAATTGTCAGATAATAGATTGCTTTGCCCGATTAGATTATGTGTTAAATTATAGTTCTTTAAGTCATTGTTTCGTTTTCTTGAATTTTATGTAATTTTGTAAAGATGTACAATAACAAACAGTGGTTTGAACATCTGTTTGCCTTTTGGTCAATAGTTAATGGAAACCCATGTTAGGTTCAGCAGTGTTTTGAAGAGGAAAACAGTGTGAGAAGACAGTAGATCTGATTAAGTTAAACATCTGTTCAGGCTTAAACAGATGTTTGGCTTTAAACAGATGTTTTGCCATTTATATCAGAGGTTTGGACTTAAACAGTTGTTTGACCTTAAACAAATGTTTGGCCATAAACAGATGTTTCACCTTAAACAGATGTTTTGCCTTAAACAGATGTTTGGCCTTCTATATCAGATATTTGGACTTAAACAGATGTTTTACCTTAAACAGATGTTTGGCCTTAAACCAAAGATGTATGTTCTGTTTAAGGTCAACATCTGTTTGACTATTGGTCAACATCTGTTTGACTTTTGGTCAACATCTGTTTGAATTTTGGTCAACATCTCATTTAGTATTCAACAGAACTTTGAATAACTCAACATCTGTTTAATTCGTTGTTTCGTTTTCTTGAATTCTATGTAATTTTGTAAAGTAGTACAAAAACAAACATTTTTACAAAATCCCAAATCACCCTATCATTTAAGTGCATTGAAGTAAAAGTGGAAATGATGTTATTCATGTGGTCATGTTGTGCTTTTGTTTGAACTCTAATAATCCGGTGATTTGAAGACATTGTTGTTGAATCGAATGAGATGCTTGATGTAATGTGGTCGTATTAATAACAAATAGTAATTAATATAATAAGTTTCCGGAGCCCGGGAAGCAATCTCGGGTAATAACCTAGCTAAATAATATTTTATAAGGAACAGTGGTTAGTGATAACAGTCCTGATGAACTTTCGTTAGAGTTTCACAAGTCTACTCAATTGCTGAAGTTAAAAAAAGTTGTGCATATCGTGACAAAGAAACGACCCGTGTTTGCACACGGGTCTTACCGCTAGTATCATATAATAAAAGAAACCAATTAAGGGACACGTGTCATCATATTAGGCCATGTCTTATGGATAATTATTATTTTAATTTAATCTCTTCTAATTAATTATAGATAACCATCCTATTAAATATTATTTTGTTTAATAACTTATGGATAATTATTATTTTGTTTAATCTCTTCTAATTAATTATAGATAACTCTCCTACTAAATATTATTTTGTTTAATCTATTCTACTTAACTATAGAAAATTATATTTACTTTAAATTTAATGTATACTACTCATTTATAACATTACTTATTTGATTTTCTATATCCATGACACAACCTACTTTTTAATTGAAATATACAAATCTGAAGAGAGTATCCGGCCAAATAAGGATTCATTGAATGTGAATCCTTTACAAGTCTCTGAGTAGAATAGTTCAAATTCTTTTTCCTCGCTGATTTAAAGAATGGGAAGGACGCACCTCTGGTGTACCAGTTTAACAAACTTTGACCAAGAATGATGGTTCTTTAGTTAGAACATACCTCTTCAAAAGATACATGGGCGGGGTGAGGTGTAAAAGCCAATCCTGCTGAACTATTGATCCATTCACCTTTCATCTGGATGAAATACAGAGATAATTTGATAAGTCAAGGTCTACCATCTTTAACCACATTATTTTTAAAATTTTGTTGTTTTATAAACTGTAGGAGATTACTTTCTGGTTATGTGTTCATATCCCCTTCACCATACCTGTTAATTTATATTGTTACTTCTCACCCTCTGATATATATGCGGCTTCGTTATGACGCTAGGGAATTAATGTATCAACATTAATGCAAGAGTGAAGGGTAGAAGTTAACGTCCGGCCTTCTGCAGGGTGTGAGGTTTGTCAAACCTAGGGGTGTTCAAAACCGGATATCCGAAAATTCGGATATCCGAATTTCAGATACCCGAAATTTTCGGATACCAGATTTCACTATCCGAATCCGTATCCGAAATTTCGGATATCCGAAATTTCAGATACGGATTCGGATAGTAAATCGGATATCCGAAAATCCAACTTCTTATTTAATTTTATTTTCTTATTATTTTTTCATATTCGGAAACGAATATTTTGGATAGTTTCGAATATCCGAATATAAGTTTTCGGATATTTTTTGGATATTTTCGGATACTTTCCACTGGCGACATATGTTGGCCTAACCCACTATAGGTATAGCAAGAAGAAAATCTTGTGCATGTGGTGCTCGTAGACACTAAAAAACGGCTTTTTGAGAGGGAATAATGCCAGGCTCGCACCCTCTCATTAGTCGATTCTTTTTATATTTAACTTTTAAACTTTCAGCTTTGCTAATATACGGGTTTCGCCCCTCTGTTTTAAAATAGTTTCTTCGTATTGGTTAACTTTGTTTATATGCGTGTTTAGTCCATGTGCTTAAACTTTGGTATTCTACATCTTTAGTCCCTCTACTCTTATTCTTTTAAGTATTTGATTGTTACTTTTTATATTTTACTTTTAAACCTTCAACTTCGAGAATATACGTGTTTTCCCTCTGCTCTAACTTTTGGTAATGTACATATTTAGTCTTTCTACTTTTATTCCTTTTTGTATTTCATGTTTTAGCATTTTCTCTTTGCTACCATAACGAACCAACTCGGGGGAATAGTGATCATTAGCTATTGATTGAAAGCCGCTACTACTCTTTGGCTTTAATAAAGTTACTTTGTAATTACTAAACTTTATTAAAACAAAAACTATTTGACACGCATATTTTTATTGAGATAGTGTTATGAGTAGTATGCATAGGTAACTGAAACACATGAATGTTATTAAACTGAGAAATATTCCGCTTACCGCCACGCAAAAGGAAAATCAAAGGTTCTTTAGTTAGAACATACCTCTTTAAAAGATACATGGATGAAATGGAATGTTCAATACGAGTATTTTTTTACAGTGGAATAAATGTAGGGACCACAAATGTCCTACATTTATATTTGTAGAATGTGCCTTTGGAACAAACTTGGCTCCAAAAATATTGACATTTAATTCTTTGGAATCCTAAAGAATTAAATGTCAATATTTTTGGGTTACAACTCCCATCCCGCCTAAAATTCTAGGAATTCTTTGATAGTTAGAATAGATTCGTAGACCCGGCCGACTGATCCGTTTTAAATTTAAAAGATTTCGATGAGTCCTTTTCCTAGCTAGGATTTCCAGAAGAAGATGCCATTCGTTTGATGAGAAATAAAAAGGAATATCGAAAATTCGAGTGGCTAAAGCTGAAGCAGCTAGCTCGGGACTTACTAAATACGAGACTAGAGAGCTGAATTCAATCGTCAACGCCTTCGATGGTTATACGGGTATCCAAAATACAAACGAGATGGAGTTCACTTTCTCGCATACACACTACGAACCAGAACACTCATAAAAACTTTCCGCAATCATTTGTAAACCACTTGATCAACATCCGAAGTTGTAATCATTTTTCAATTGTGCAATATAGTTGATAGTGATAGTTTTCACTATCCGAGGTTTTTATGCCGACGATCTACTAGTGATCAAGGGTTTTTCCTTGTATAAATCTCTGTGTTTGATTGCTTTATTCGTATAACATTTATTTCATCATCATTCATCACTTATGCACTCTACCTCACTTGATAAATTTTGTTACATTATCCTTGATCAGATTCTTAACCATAACAATTTGGCGCCCACCATGGGGCAAGTGGTGCTTCAATTCTAAATTCTTTCCATCCATTTTTGCTTATTTTCATCAATTCCTTAACACCATGGCCTCTCAAGGAAAGTCTGTTTCAACTGCCATGCCAACGACCACTTCCTCACACAGCTCTATGTCGTTGCCTCCTATTCCCCTTCAATTCCAGAAGAATAACAAAACCGCTCAGAAGAAGACATCATCTGTCTTCCAAGGATCCAAGACTTCTGCTACTTCATCCTCTATAAATACTGACAATGAAATTTCTATTTTGTATTTGCAGATGAAAAGCTACATGGAGCAGCAGAACAAGACTAATCAAAAGATCCTGCATGAGATTGTAGATATCAAGAAACAAGAGAGGCCAGCAGAGGATCAGTCTCCATTGATGCCTAGAGTGTTGAATTTTGTCACTCCAGCATTAACAACTCAACAATCCAAATGATCCACCATTCAAGCTCAAGGATCCTTTATCCCTCAACAAGGATCACGGGCGATGACTCAGCCTTAATGATCCTTCTACCATCCCGGAGGATCACTAGAGATGTTCCAGCCTCAAGGATCCTACTTCCATCAGCAAGGATCCTCAACTCAAGTTCAAGGATCCATGGATTACTCACCAAGACCTTCAACACAGACCTTTTCTAGTCCCAATGTTTTCCAGGATCAGGAATCCTCTAGGGGACAACCTTTGAGAAGTTCAGGATGGAGGAATCTATCAGGCCATGGCCAGGGAGTTGCGAAGCTTAAGGATATGATATCCAGTGTTCTGGGAATAGTCAAACCTATTCCTGATATTCCAGAAGGAAGCCATAGGATATCTCGTTTTGCTCCACCAATATGCAACGCAGATATACCCAAGCGCTTTCTAACCCCCAACATGAAGTTGTATGATGGTACAACTGATCTGAATGAGCATGTGGCTCAGTACAGAGAAAGAATGGAGATAAACCCCATTCCTAAAAGACAAAAAGAAGCTTGCTTATGCAATGGTTTTAGATCCACACTCACTGGAACGACATTAAAATGGCTACTAAGTCTTCCTCCTTATTCTATTACATCATTTTCACATTTAGTTAATTTATTTAATAAGTAATTTTCTTGTAGTAGAACATTTGAAAGGTTAACTAGTGACTTATAAAGAATTACCCAAGCTCGTGATGAATCCCTTAGGGATTATGTTACTAAGTTTGGGAGAGAATCCTAAGAAATCCCAAACCTTGATATTGCAACTGCTATTGAAGCATTTAAAATGGGACTGCAAAAGGATTCCTCCTTTTACGATGACCTTGTAATAACCCCATGCAGGAATCTAGACGAAGTCAGAAACAGAGCCTTGAAGTTCATCAGACTAGAAGATGACAAAAGAATCCAAGACAAGCTCGATGTTTCTACCAAACAGGAGCACTATGATAAGAAACAAGGATCCTTCTATAAGAATAACAGAACCAATCCCTATTCGAAAATAAATAACCAAAGTGTCCATGTGGTGGAACAAGATTAAGACGAAGAACAATATCCAAGAATGTCTAAATATTGCTTCTTGTGACACCCGGCTTTTCAGGCCATACCGTACAATTGTAACACGTGTTGTGAATAGGTAACATGACTGTATTTAACTGGTTATGATTTTTATTTGTGAAATTTAATGAATTGGTAAATTTAAACCTTGGTAAAAAATTATGTTGGCAACGGTAAGATAAACACTTATCGCGTAACTGATAAAATGCGAAACGAACGTCGGTGACCACCCGATCAGTGTTAAAATCCTAAAAATAGTCTGTTATGATTAGAATAAAAATTTTAATCCTATTCATGAGGAAAAATAATTTAAAACGCTAGGAAACTCTATTTTTTCGAGTTTAAGCGCGTACCGCGCGATGCAACGCGTGTACCGACAAAATACTGTCAACACAGCCTGTCAAGGCAACTGATAATCATTTTAGTAATAATTTTATGAGTTTATTACTGTAGAATGATAAAAATAAATAAAAACGCTTAAATTCCTATTTTTGCGATTTTAAGCGCGTACCGCGCAGCACATCGCGCATACTGCCAAATACCGGCAACGTCGCCAGTCCCAGCAAACAAAATATTTTTCAATAATATTTTGGTGAGTGTATTTTTATATAATGTTAAAAATAATTTAAAACGCACTAAAACGGGATTAAAACGCTAGACAAAATATCAGGTATCTAGTAAAATACCAGTTTTTAGCCTAAATTACACATATATGTATATATATACATATAAAAGTCGGATATATATGTGTGTGAGTGTAGGGACATGTGTTGTAGGAGCATTCATTCTCTCTCTCCTCTTTCATGCCCTCATTGGCTAGTTAAGGAGGTGCATGCATGACTCATGATCAACACACTTTCCAACCTCTTCCATAAACCAAGAAATATCACAATTAAACTCATACACTCTCTCTCTCTCTCATCAAGATTCAGCCGAACACCCCTTCTCTCTCTCTATTTTTGAAATTTCCAAACTTGTTTCTTGAAGATTCATGTTCATACAATCTTGTTTCAAGTTCATATGAAAATCTAAGAGTGTTTCTTAGGAGTTTCAAGCTAGAATCAAGTTTCATATCATCATTTTTGTCAAAACCCACTAAGAGTCTTGAAGGTATAAAACTTACTTTTAAATCATGATTCATAAAAATTTTGGTGATGTTGGTGATAGTAGAAGGTTTCTCTTGTTCTTGAAATAAATCACTAACTTGAAAACAATAACAAATGGGTTTTTGAATAAAATAAAAATAGACATATATATGTATGTATACATAATCGTATGTGTGTATGTGTGTATATGTATGAGATTGAGATTGAGTTTGATTTATGATGGAATACTTGTTTGGTTAATTCTTCTAAAATGACATGCATGTAGGTTTTGTCATATGTTCATTTATAAAAGATTGTTGTATGAAATTATGTCTAGATGATTAAATGATGAACATGTCTTGGATATGCATGAATTAACTTCAGGTTTGATGCATATAATTTCATATGAAATGATGATAATATGATATATGTGCTTTAGATACTTGTACACGAGCATGCATGATGATATGTGATCTTAAAAAGGTGATTTGAGTATCATTTAATAAAAATCAGTTATGAGCATATTATAAACACTAAAATAAAGCTATTTTAAAGTGTTTAGTGGCTTATAACTTTGTCATAATGTTTGCTAGCTTTGCATGTTGTACTTGATGCATTAAAAGTTGTAAAATACGTGAAATCGCATGATTTATGTGACTTACACAAAAACTGCACTAATCTGAATATAACCACTATTTTAATCAGTAAATAACATGTATTGTGTTAAAATATCAAGTCGTTTCGAGTTGGGATGATTATAGTAACGTTTAACGCAAAACTATGCGTTAAAACGGTCAAAAATCGGCTTTTCGAGTGATTTTTATAAAACTGATTCAGATCAGTAAGTAAACTGATATTTTTTGTTTAAAAATAAGTATTTTAACTAATTTTAAGTTTACTTGGTGTTTGGTTAGTCATACGTGACTTCCGACACCCGAAACCATTACCGAATCGCTAAAATACGCATTTTTCAATGTACACTAATATAGGTAAAATTTTGGATGAACCTTACGTGTTAAAATGTGTTATGTGATTTAAACATGAGAATGTGAAAATATGTTAAGATTTAACATGATTTTAAAGATTTGGATTATGCATGTATACTTGTGCGTTTTGTAAGGTAGAAACGGTAAAAATCGCGTTAAATGTGTAACTTGTTTGTCGAGCATGAAATTTGATACTTATGAGATGTTTTATGTATATTTGCTATAAAAATGAAAAAATAGATAAGTTAACAAGATTTAGCGTGTATCGGTGTTAAATTATGTAAACATTTATGTATATATATTACGACGCGCAAATCGTAGATATATTGCGTATAAACGGGAGAGAGTTAACGGATTTACACAATAATGGTCACCAATAAAATCGTTCAAGTCGCAAAATTATAAAAATATATATACGGACTCATATATATATATATATATATATATATATATATTAACGTGCCAACATAATCAAAAATGACAACTTTTCGAGAAAATCTCAAAGTTATGTGATAATTATAAGAAACGGAGAAACTTAGGATCTTTGTGTTATGAATATTGATTTAAAATCATTCCTATATATATATAATAGGACATGTAGAAATCAATCTCTGGAATTGCGTTATTTAAAATACGCACCCAAAGGTGAGTGTCACTAAACCCCTCTTTTTACTGTTTTATATATATTTTGGGGGTAGAACACGCCAATAAAATGGTTTAATAATGTTTTTGGATTAAAACATACCTTTTAATATAAAATATATATATATTCGTTGAAAATATATGAGGTTTGATAAATCATACGTTTCGAGATAAAACGTTTTTGATAAATAAATGTTTGGAAGAAATTTGGATGATACGGTGTTTCCGAGGAGAAACAGACCGTAAAGTTGGGACGGATACCGGCCTGATCTCAAGGGAGGGGGATCAGGGGATTCGTACCACATCGTGTATTAAATTGTCATATTAGTAGGATATATATATTGTACGTGAGGCAGACATCATATTGTTCTTCGAGAAAGAACCCTGCGCCCATGATGTCGTTTAATCATTTAAGTAATGTACACGAGGAATTGTTGGTAGATCTATCGGGTTGACAACCCCGTTGTGACCGGTCGCCCCGTGTCAAGTCAAGCGACGAATTTTGATTCTGTTTATTGTCTAGCATTGATTATCCCTGCATGGTTAATATATAGTTCGTATCGTCTAGCTAACATACGAGTCTGAAAATTGACGCAATAATTTAATATACAAAACCTGGGTAGTAACAATATTGTCGGGTTCTTGAAACTACGACGGGAGGCCCATGGATTTTATTAAGGAAGCAAAATGTACTTTCTAAAAATTATATGGATGTTTTCAAATAAACACCTAACAGAAAGTTTTCCTCGGAATAAAATTGTTTGTAAGCGAATATGTGAACTCACCTTCCTTTGTGTTGACACTTGATTTTAACGTGTTCTACAGGTACTTGAGTTCGGCTTCGGGAATTATGGCGTATCTTGTGGTTGTTGATACATGTTTGGTTTGATAATGTTTTGGACAAACTTTTAAAAACTATTTGGGGCCAATGTAATAAGATCCATAAGGATCAAAACAATTTAACTATGGTGTGATTGCGATGGACTTTAAGACTATGTGTTTTAAAATCTATGTTTAAATTAAGTCAAAATGTCCAACATTATGATGCATCGTTCAGCAAGATACAAATGGGCACTAGCTTCCGTCACCACTACATTTTATATATTCCGCTGCGACGTTTTTGGGGTGTGACAGAAGTTGGTATCAGAGCCAATGGTTGTTAGCGAACTAGATGTTTTAAGAGGAAAACACTAGACTTCAACCGGAGAATTTTGAAATATGGAGTCCAAAATTCTCGAAGCCAAGAATTTTAAATAAACATCGAAAAAATTTTATCATATATGAAAACCCTTATGTGTTTATGTGCATACGTGATTTTCTGTTTATTTGGGCCTTATGTGTTACTATTCATATTAATCACACACTTACTTTGTACGGTTACGATATGTCACGTCTCGGCCTATAGAGCCATTAGTAGTTCTGCTCACTGATACTGTCGAGCCTACACTTGAGATTCTTTCGCCCGTCGTTACAGAATTGTTTGTTCTGATATTCGAGTCACGTGTTTTGCTACACCTCTTTTAATACTACACTCGCCGTAGGAAGAGGACTCGACCCGTTAAAGAGATCGCATCAACTTCGAGAGTTGAGATAGCGTCCACTTTGAAGAGGCAGAAAGGGGTTTGGGACAATCGCTCTCACTATGATCGTCAGTTCGCCACGTTACGCGGAGGCATGGAGACGATGAATGACTCAGAGGCATAGATGGACTGTTATGATGAGCTAGAAGAGCTTGTTAGGAAGATGTTGGACTTCCAGGAATTGAAGCGTTAGTGGTAGGTTGTTTCTGTTGTTTGTTTTGTATGTCTCATTTGATGAACCCTATTTATGGCTTGCATGCCAAATTGTTAGATATTTAGGAGGAAATTTCATATAGACTTGTTGCGGGTGTTGATGTAGACACGCCGAATTTTGATTAGTCTTAGTACTAAAAACAAGTTTTGTAAATTTCTGGTATAAATATCGAATGAGTTCCTTTTGGCTTAAAAATAGTTCTCATTAATATGTGGATATTATACATGCGCCATGTTTGGTCCACTAACGTTTAATGATTGAATTATTTTTGGGATATCATCTTATGTTGATATTATGTTGTAATAATAGAAATGACGAAATGCCGCCAAAAGTGAGACCGGGTTCTGGACTACCTATTACCCCAAAAGAGTTGGCACAACTCATAGCCCAACACGTTGATACTGCCATGGAACAGCATGATGCTAACCAAAATAATGGCCAGGAACGTGGACGTGATGCTCATGGGCATGGTTTTGGTGGGACAGAGATCGGAGGCCCTTCAGGTAGCATTATGATCGGAAAGTTTTAGTAGTTCCTGTGTTATGATATAATCGGAGCGTAAATCTGATTTTTCATTAACTTTGTGAACAGTACATAGATGTACATACAAAACAATCCAGGGTCGTAACCCAAGATCATTTACTGGTACCCCATGTAATGACGAGGCAACGCTATGCGTGATGTCGGGCCGTCACAGCGGGTCGACCATTCAAATAATTCCGTATTCCAAGCCTAGATCTGGGGATTCGCGAAAGCAAAAGTCTGAGAGTTTGAGGAAAGATACCGATGAGAAGCGTGGTGAGGAACGCAGATTGGAGAAAGCGTGAGTAGCTAACCCTAGAGAGTCAGGAAAGGATAATGCCAGGGATGGCAGGAGTGGTCTTGAGAGGAAGACTCACGAGGATGAGTGGATAAAGTGCACCAGATGTGGTCAGAGTGGACATATGACTCGTGAGTGCTATGCTAAGAGTACATCGGAGGGAGGCACACACTCGAGGGATGCTACGAGTGTTGTGAGCAAGGACATTTCGAGAGAGATTATCTGAAAACGAAGGGTCAGGATGCCAGGGGTAGAGCGTTCGAGCTAAACGCTAGGAAAGCACAAGACGATTTTGCTATTGTTACCGGTATGTTTCAAATCAAAAACCAATCTATGTTCGTACTTTTAATACCAAAGCTGACTTGAGTTTCGTTCGAAAAACTTTGAACCATTTTTGTGTTCACCTACAAGTAAGCTAAGTATAAAGTGCCCGATAGAACTAGCAATTGGTAAGTTGATGGAAACTAGTGAGGTCGTTTGTGGTTGTGGTATTTAGTTAGGAGATCGTAGTTCTAGAGTTGGTTTATTTCCAGTGGAGCTGGGGAGCTTTGACAAAGATGCAAGAATGGATTGATTTTCCGAGGATGAAGTGGGGACTATTGCTTGAAGAAGCTAGCTGGAATATCTCGTCCTGATGACGGTAGAAAGGTGGTAGTTGTTCGCAGAGATCGACCGAGTCGAGTGTTGATGGTTGAGAGTTGTCAGTATTGTGAGGATGCTCAAGTTGTTATGAAAAGGCTATCCTGCGTTCTTTGTTAACGTGGTGGATACGAAGGACAATTGTAGGAATACCGAAGAGATTCCTATTGTTCGCAATTATCCAGAAGTTTTCCTAAAAAGACTTACCTGGATTGCCCCCTGTGAGACAGATCGAATTCCGAATCGATCTGGTACCCGGTGCTGCACCCATTTGCACAATCTCCTTGTAGATTAAGCACCGTTTGGGATGAAGGAACTGTCGAATCAGCCTCAAGAGCTATTAGACAAGGGTTTCATTCGATCAAGCTTTTCGTTTGAGGTGCATCTGTTTTGTTGAAAAGGAAGAAGGATGGATCCTTCTGGATGTGAGAGGATTTTATTGAGCTGAACAAGTTGACCATCAAGAATCGGTACCCTTTACCGAGGATTGACGATTTGTTCGATCAAGCTACCGGGATCCAACTGCTACACGAAGATCGATCTACGATTGGGATATTATCAGTTGAAGGTTGCTGACGAAGATATGCTGAGGACTGCTTTTCGAACATGATATGGCCATTACGAGTTATTAGTCATGCCTTTTTGACTAAATTAATGCGCCATTTATATTCATGGATCTCGTGAACAGGGTATGGAAACCCTAATCGGATGAATTCACGATAATATTCATCGATGACATACTTACCTATGTGCGAACCAAGGAGAATCATGAGTAACGTTTGAAGTTAACTATGGAGTTGGTGAATGATGAGGAGCGCCGAAGACCCCGTCGGGGGTATAATGATCCATATGACTAGCTAGATGCTACCGGAGATTTATTAAGAATTTCTCTAAATTAGTATAGCCTTCGACACTAATAACCCCAAAAGGAAAAAGGGGAAATTGATTGGACAGCAAGATAGCAGGAAGCTTTTCGGACCCTTGGAAGAAAAGTTGGGAGCATGTATGATGGACTCCGAAGGAAGTTAAGATACTCAAATGCCCTTGGCAGAGTTATCTTACAATAATAGTTAACACGCTAGTATTCAGGTTGCTCCATTTGAAGCCTTGCATGGATGGAAGTGTTGATCGCCACTTTGTTGAGCTAATGTGGCAAAAGACAATTAACCAAACCCGAGTTATCTAGGAAACCAGCGACAGGATTTGCTTAGATCGAGGGCAGGTTAAAAGTCACCAATTGATCAACAAAAGGATTACATGGACAATTGAAGGAAATTATTGCGATTCCAGATTGAAGATTTGGTTCTGATAAAGTAGTTATCTTGCAAAGATGCTATTAGGTTTAGCAGAGGAAAGAAAAGCTGAGCCACATTGACTTGGTCCTTTCAAGAGCCCATCCTAAGTTGGATCAGTCGCTTATAGGCTCAAGCTACCATAAGGATAGAGTAGTGTACATGATGTAATGTTTGGATCCAGTTGAGAAAGTGTATAATGGATAATACACTGATTTTGTTCTTTAAAGAGATTTGTTTGGAAGATAAATGAAAGTTTATCGAAGCACCGTAGAAGCAGTACGTATAGCTAGAAGAGTTATGCTAATAACCAGACAGGTGATTACAACATTCTAATCGTGTATGCGGTTTATTGATTTGGCGATTTGTGGATATCTGAAATGAATGCAAGAGGGAAGGAAGACGAATTTATGAGATTTGATTCTTTCGAGAGCCCATCTCGAGTTGAATCAATCGGGTGTAAACTCAGACTATCTTAGGTACGGGGTAATGTATATGTAAATATACGTATGTAGAACCCGAATTGGTGGAATTTTGACTTAATTTTCTTGATTAAGTGCTTGTAAATGTTGAACCTTGGAAAGGGCCGAGAGCGTTGAGATGTGAGATTAGGAGTTGAGTGTATGTAATATAGGTCTACGAAGATTCTTTGTAAGAATCACAGTTTCTCGCATAAACTATAAGACTATATTCATTAGACCTGTTTTTGCTATTTCCACTCAGTGCGAAAATAAAACCTGTAGAGTAAAATTTCGGGGATGAAATTTCCTAAACAGGGGGAGACTGTGACACCCGGCTTTTCAGGCCATACCGTACAATTGTAACACGTGTTGTGAATAGGTAACAGGGCTGTATTTGACTGGTTATGATGTTTATTTGTGAAATTTAATGAATTGGTAAATTTAAACCTTGGTAAAAATTATGTTGGCAACGGTAAGATAAACGCTTATCGCGTAACTGATAAAATGCGAAATGAACATCGGTGACCACCCAATCAGTGTTAAAATCCTAAAAATAGTCTGTTATGATTATAATAATAATTTTAATCTATTCGTGAGGAAAAATAATTTAAAACGCTAGGAAACTCTATTTTTTTGAGTTTAAGCGCGTACCGCGCGATGCAGCGCGTGTACCGACAAAATACTGTCAACACAGCCTGTCAAGGCGACTGATAATCATTTTTCTAATAATTTGATGAGTTTATTACTCTAGAACAATAAAAACAAATAAAAACGCTTAAATTCCTATTTTTGCGATTTTAAGCGCGTACCACGCAGCACAGCGCGCATACTGCCAAATACCGGCAACGTCGCCAGTCCCGACAAACAAAATATTGTTCAATAATATTTTGGTGAGTGTATTTTTATAGAATGTTAAAAATAATTTAAAACGCACTAAAACGGGATTAAAACGCTAGATAAAATACCCAGTATCCACTAAAATACTAGTTTTTAGCCTAAATTACACATATATGTATATGTATACATATAAAAGTCGGATATATATATGTGTGAGTGTAGGGACATGTGTTGTAGGAGCATTCATTCTCTCTCTCCTCTTTCATGCCCTCATTGGCTAATTAAGGAGGTGCATGCATGACTCATGATCAACACACTTTCCAACCTCTTCCATAAACCAAGAAATATCACAATTAAACTCATACACTCTCTCTCTCATCAAGATTCAGCCGAAAACCCCTTCTCTCTCTCTATGTTTGAAATTTCCAAACTTGTTTCTTGAAGATTCATGTTCATACAATCTTGTTTCAAGTTCATATGAAAATCTAAGAGTGTTTCTTAGGAGTTTCAAGCTAGAATCAAGTTTCATATCATCTTTTGTCAAAACCCACTAAGAGTCTTGAAGGTATAAAACTTACTTTTAAATCATGATTCATAAAAATTTTGGTGATGTTGGTGATAGTAGAAGGTTTCTCTTGTTCTTGGAATAAATCACTAACTTGAAAACAATAACAAATGGGGTTTTGAATAAAATAAAAATAGACATATATATGTATGTATACATAATCGTATGTGTGTATGTGTGTATATGTATGAGATTGAGTTTGATTTATAATGGAACACTTGTTTGGTTAATTCTTCTAAAATGACATGCATGTAGGTTTTGTCATATGTTCATTTATAAAAGATTGTTGTATTAAATTATGTCTAGATGATTAAATGATGAACATGTCTTGGATTTTCATGAATTAACTTCAGGTTTGATGCATATAATTTCATATGAAATAATGATAATATGATATATGTGCTTTAGATACTTGTACACGAGCATGCATGAGGATATGTGATCTTAAAATGGTGATTTGAGTATGATTTAATAAAAATCAGTTATGAGCAGATTATAAACACTAAAATAAAGCTATTTTAAAGTGTTTAGTGGCTTATAACTTTGTCATAATGTTTGCTAGCTTTGCATGTTGTACTTGATGCATTAAAAGTTGTAAAATACGTGAAATCGCATGATTTATGTGACTTACACAAAAACTGCACTAATCTGAATATAACCACTATTTTAATCAGTAAATAACATGTATTGTGTTAAAATATCAAGTCGTTTCGAATTGGGATGATTATAGTAACGTTTAACGCAAAACTATGCGTTAAAACGGTAAAAATCGGCTTTTCGAGTGATTTTTATAAAACTGATTCAGATCAGTAAGTAAACTGATATTTTTTGTTTAAAAATAAGTATTTTAACTAATTTTAAGTTTACTTGGTGTTTGGTTAGTCATACGTGACTTCCGACACCCGAAACCGTTACCGAATCGCTAAAATACGCATTTTTCAATGTACACTAATATAGGTAAACTTTTGGATGAACCTTATGTGTTAAAATGTGTTATGTGATTTAAACATGAGAATGTGAAAATATGTTAAGATTTAACATGATTTTAAAGATTTGGATTATGCATGTATACTTGTGCGTTTTGTAAGGTAGAAACGGTAAAAACCGCGTTAAATGTGTAACTTGTTTGTCGAGCATGAAATTTGATACTTATGAGATTTTTTATGTATATTTGCTATAAAAATGACAAAATAGATAAGTTAACAAGATTTAGCGTGAATCGGTGTTAAATTATGTAAACATTTATGTATATATATTACGACGCGCAAATCGTAGATATATTGCGTATAAACGGGAGAGAGTTAACGGATTTACACAATAATGGTCACCAATAAAATCGTTCAAGTCGCAAAATCATAAAAAAAATATATATGGACTCATATATATATATCAACGTGCCAACATAATCAAAAATGACAACTTTTCGAGAAAATTTCAAAGTTATGGGATAATTCTAAGAAACGGAGAAACTTAGGATCTTTGTGTTATGAATATTGATTTAAAATCATTCCTATATATATATATATATAATAGGACGTGTAGAAATCAATCTCTGGGATTGCGCTATTTAAAATACTCACCCAAAGGTGAGTGTCACTAAACCCCTCTTTTTACTGTTTTATTTATATTTTGGGGGTAGAACACGCCAATAAAATGGTTTAATAATGTTTTTGGATTAAAACATACCTTTTAATATAAAATATATATATATATTTTCGTTGAAAATATATGAGGTTTTATAAATCATACGTTTCAAGATAAAACGTTTTTGATAAATAAATGTTTGGAAGAAATTTGGATGATACGGTGTTTCCGAGGAGAAACAGACCGTAAAGTTGGGACGTATGCCGGCCTGATCTCAAGGGAGGGGGATCAGGGGATTCGTACCACATCGTGTATTAAATTGTCATATTAGTAGGATATATATATATTGTACGTGAGGCAGACATCATATTGTTCTTCAAGAAAGAACCCTGCGCCCATGATGTCGTTTAATCATTTAAGTAATGTATGCGAGGAATTTTTGGTAGATCTATCGGGTTGACAACCCCGTCGTGACCGGTCGCCCCGTGTCAAGTCAAGCGACGAATTTTGATTCTGTTTATTGTCTAGCATTGATTATCCCTGCATGGTTAATATATAGTTCGTATCGTCTAGCTAACATACGAGTCTGAAAATTGACGCAATAATTTAATATACAAAACCTGGGTAGTAACAATATTGTCGGGTTCTTGAAACTACGACGGAAGGCCCATGGATTTTATTAAGGAAGTAAAATGGACTTTCTAAAAATTATATGGATGTTTTCAAATAAACACCAAAACAGAAAGTTTTCCTTGGAATAAAATTGTTTGTAAGCGAATATGTGAACTCACCTTCCTTTGTGTTGACACTTGATTTTAACGTGTTCTACAGGTACTTGAGTTCGGCTTCGGGAATTATGGCGTATCTTGTGGTTGTTGATGCATGTTTGGTTTGATAATGTTTTTGACAAACTTTTAAAAACTATTTGGGACCAATGTAATAAGATCCATAAGGATCAAAACAATTTAACTATGGTGTGATTGCGATGGACTTTAAGACTATGTGTTTTAAAATCTATGTTTAAATTAAGTCAAAATGTCCAACATTACGATTCATCGTTCAGCAAGATACAAATGGGCACCAGCTTCCGTCACCACTACGTTTTATATATTCCGCTACGACGTTTTTGGGGTATGACACTTCTCCGTTGATAATAGTGAACTAATGCTTGCTTTGTAGAATTTAAGTGAGAATACAAGGTGGCCAAGGAAGAACGACAAGTCAAACTCCTTTAAGGATAAGTCCAAATGGTATGCATACCATGAGGATTTTGGGCATTTAACAGATGAATGCATTGCACTAAGGATGGAGATAGGCTACCTTCTCAGTAAGGGGCATTTGAAAGAATTGTTGGACAGAAAGAGATCAAGGACCCAAGATCCTGAGAATGTCCCAGATAGGGCTGCTCCACCTCCAGCAGATGCCCAGGTGATCAACTTTATTTCTGTAGGATCAGATATTTGCGGCAGCTCCTTTTCACCAGCTAAGAGACACGCAAAGGAAACTAAGTTGGAAAATGGTGACAAACACATCAGGACTTCCACCTTGACGAATAAAAAGATAATATCCTTTAACAAGGATGATAGGGTCAACATCCAGGATCCTCACCATGACGGTTTGGTTATAACATTATTTATTGTTAACCATTTTGTTCGCAGAATTCTTATAGATGGAGGAAGCTCTGTGAATATCATACAAATTGATGTGCTCCAGAAAATGAATATTCCAGAATCCGAGATTATACCAAGATCCATGCCGGCCTTTATACATGTAAAGCAGTACATGGTTACTATAATAGGTAACCTGACATAATATACAGGAAATGCAGCCCGGTATTCCCTAACTGAATGATATTATTGATCGGGTAACCCTGTCATATATTTAATCCCGCCTATGTGCCTTGCGCCTCGGTACACGCCAACTTTTTTACAAATTTCGAGTGTGGATTAGATACAATAGCAGGGATCTCTGCAACCAGATTTCTTTCTTCTTCTTTTTCTTTTACTGGAGCCAAAGTAATCTTGGCGTAAATTTCGTCCTCTTCTGAACGAACCAAGAACTTCACATCAATCACCTTGCAAAGGATGCAAGGTGACATTATCTCATGAAAAACTACATCTGCGAGAGTGTGTTCCGTATGTCTCTGAGGGAAATAGTACACGTACGAATTCGGCTTGGGCATTTCAACTTTTCCAACGACACAAGCGTGCCACAAAAGGCAGTCTACAGTCTTTTCTTCCGCATTCATGTTTAACATGTACACAGTTAATATACATTGTTAAAAACCCCATATTCTAGCCCTAATTGTGAAAGAAATGTGATTTTGGTTTTTTGTTTTCGTTTGGCCGGTTTATTCGGTTGAGTTTGATTTTTAGTTTCGTTTTAAGATCTCAATTGTTTTTAAAAGATTTTACGTAGCATAAGATTTTTTAGAGAAAGATTCACAGTTTACAACAAACAAAAAATTGTTGTTTAGAGGTTCTTAACCTTTTTACGAACCTTCATGAGTTTTTTTTACGTACATACATATTAACAAAGCTAAATTAATACAAAGATCCTGTAAGCCCTCTTATCATTCCGAAAACATTTAAAGAAATATTTTAGGAGACACAAGTCCACAGAGATGCACAGAAGTCACAAGTCTATAGAAATATTTCCCGACGCAAAACCCGTTCTGACCCGGACACGTTTCAACCCGAACCCGTTCTGACCCGAACCCGTTCCGACCCGAACCTGTTTCGACCCGAACCTGTTTCGACCCGAACCAAAACAACTCTTTTTTGTAATTGACCCGTTTTGACTTGGACCCGTTTTGACCCATGACCCGACCCGACCGGAACCAACCCGTTTGCCAGGTCTACTCAAAAGAAAAACAAGAAACGGCTTATAAAAACAATAATAACCAGGATTGGCGCCATTTCTAGCCCTAATTGTGAAAGAAATGTGATTTTGATTTTGAAATTTCATTCTTTTTAACGAAATTGTGAGATAGAAGATGACATACCGGCAAAATCGATCGGAAGAGATGAGAGAACGTGAAGAGCAGAGCTTTCTTTCTTTTTGAAACTAACTGAAACCGTTTTCTTCAACCAACTTGTTACTCGTCTATATGTATAGTATTTTTCTTCACTATGTTATAGGGGGAGGGGAAGGAAAATGAATTAAAAGAGAAAATGAATTAAGAGAGAAAATGAGGGAAAAGATGTGATTTTTTTCGTGTTCCCGAGTTTAATGAAATGTAAAGGAAAAGAGAAGAAATCAAGGATTTTATGTGTTCCCGAGTTAGGAGGAAAAGAAAAGAAAATAACAATTTTACCATTATACCCTTTAAACATAAAACATTTTATTAGATTGGAGGGTAATTTAGTAATTGATAGGATTTTCTCTCCTAATCTCTCCAATTTGGGAGGATGAATATATGGACAAATTTTCTTCCCTTTTCCTCCTTTTCTCTCCCCTCCTATCCTTAAAAAATCTCGGGAACATGGTTTTGTCATATTTTCATCTCTTTTCCTTCCCTCCCCCCCCCCCCCCCTGTTAAATGAGACTCGGGAACAGTTAAGGGAAAGGCGGTTATTTTTAAAAGCTTGTATCTTTGTTACTAGGGTACAAACGAATGAAATGTTCGGTGAACAGTTCGTGTTGTTTATTAAACAAGTGAACACGAACAAAGGCCGCATTCGTTTATTTATGTTCGTGAACGTTCTGTAACGTGTTCGATAGTTCATCTTTGATTTTAGATTTTAAATTTTATTTAGAAACTTACAAATAAAATATTTATTGTTAGGGGTTGTTTGTTTATCTATGAACTGTTTAGTACTTAATGGTTCAGACTGTTTGTTTCGCGAGCAGATGACAATGGTTTAGACATTTTCCTCTGAATGGTTAAATATTAATGTTGGTGCAGTTGTCTGTCGACTTCATCTTCGTTCGAGTCTTAGATTAGAACTGATAGACCAGGACATGAAAAACGAAAAATGGGATTTTATAGGTAATTCCGCTTGAAATGACACATGGTCATTTCAAGCGGAATCAGCAGGATTGCTTCAAGCGGAATCAGAAAGTTAGTTCCGTTTTAAGTGATTTCGCTTGAGATGTAATTTCGCTTGGGCATATTCAAGCGGAATCACATGTCTATAAATACCATTCAAGCGATATCAGTTGTAATCTTCTTGTTTTCCGACGCCGAAGTGCTGTCGAAGTGTCTACGTGCTGTAAATTGCTTCTAGATCAATAAAAGAGACAGTTAATAGTGAATACAAGCTAAACAAAGACAGAATAAATGAATTCCGCCTCTGATTCTGTCTGAGCACTCTTCTGATCGACTCGTTAGGTCGTTTCACGATCCTACATGTGGTATCAGAGCTCAGGAGGAAGAGTTCTTACCGTTTAGCTCGTTTTCGCTGGAAAATTCTGATTTCTACACTTTCTTTTTAAAATTAATCAAGTTTACACGGTTAAAATGGACTGATTTTCACATATAGTGTGCGAAACATTGAATTAACAAATCCTTGAAAGAATCAGACTTAAAATCGGCTTAGAACTTGATCATTTTTGCCAAAAACAGATCGAATTGATGATGTCAGCAACATTTCAAGCGAAATTAGCAGGTTAATTCCGCTTGAAATCTTTATTCCGCTTGAAAATATCATCAGATTCCGCTTGAAATAGGTGATTCCGCTTCAAAGGTATAATTTCGCTTGAAAGTTTTCAAGCGAAATAACTAATTTCGTTTCAAATCCTTATTTCGCTTGAGAGGTATTACGTTTCAAAGGGTAATTTCGCTTGAATAGGTTGTTTTTGAAGTATGACGAAAATGTTTGATGAACAAGAAAATGATTATTTTGAAAGATTTAATGAATGGTATCACGGGTATTTGGATGATAGTTATAGAAGTGTAAAAAAGGATGGTTGGGTGAAAAGGTTTAAATACTTTGTGTGTTTGAAAAATTAAAAATTGGATGATCTGGAAAACCGATATACAGTCTTACTTGATCGTTTAAAAGCTCATGAGATATATTTTGTTGGACCGTTACTTGACCCGAAAACGTCAATCCGAGTAGCTCATCTTCATATGTAAAGGCGGAATCAATGCATATAAAGTCTACAACAGCTATTCCTTTCTAATTTCTATCTCTTTATTGCATTCAGATGTTGTTTTGACAGAGTTTTGTTCCAGCAATAATCACCTAGGTTCGCTCCAAAAATTACAAATGAAAACAACATAAGGCTATTTTATAGTGTGTGTGGATCGCTTATGTGGACTGCCACTAAAGCGAACCAGCCACATGACACAAAAGCGAACCAGACCTAATACCCTATAAGCGAACCAGACCTAATACAATACATATTATTTACATTTTGACCCCCTGTTGTCTAATCTTGACTTCAGACTTCTTGTAGACGCAGTCAACAGACATTCCATGCACTAACAGACTCCCCCTTGGATGTTGACGTAGTCTTTTAGCAATCTTCAGCACCTGAGTCTTTGGTCTTGATCTTTTCTCCAACTCTGTCTATCTTCACAAACATTCTTCACAGGTTTCAGCATCATCTAGCTCTAACTTCAACTTCCCAATAACTGTTGATCCAGACTCCCCCTTTTCACAGACTCCCCCTCTCAGTATGCTGGAATTTGAGGTATCTGGTTCAAGCTTTGACACTTAGTTTCCGTTGGGAATAATGAAGTTCAAACCTGTTACTTAACCAACAAACATTACAAACTATCTTTTCAACATTAAATCACAAACTCAATCAGTTATAACAATCCACTCAAATATTCAGGTCCAAGTTAATGACCCTGATTACTTGATTAATCTACCAAGTCCAATTTAATGACCTTGGTTGATCTTTTGACGAAACAAACTGATTTTAAAACAACAATTTCAAACAATTTCTGAAAATAACAAGTATCAAGTTAATGAACTTGTTTTTATCATTTCAAACAATTCAAACTTCTTCAAAGTAAGCTCTCCTCATTTTTCAGCTCAGAATCTCCTGCATCTGCTTCAAATATCTAAGAATCCAACAATCCACTCTCCACTTTGGTTTGTCTAAAATAAAGCAGAAATAAAATCTTTTTGGATTTTATCAAAGTGTTCTAAACTAAGAAATGAAATACAGAAAACTTAAATTACAGAAATTAAACAAAGTAAACTATCTACAAACATATTTTTGGTAAGCGTGTCAGGGAATCATATCAGCTTTTCAGACAAATCACAAATACCGTTAAGCTACATTACATATTCAGACTTAAACAATTTACCTCGATTGTCGATATACTGATCCATCTTAAATTCTCACACAAATTTCAACTTATTCGGGATACGATTTAGATGAATTAAGAACTTAGATCATTCATGTGTCCCACCTCTTGAATATACTCCCGTATCCAGAATCTCAATAATCAGTCTTACAGGTGAGAATACTACAATGATATCTGTATATAATTTAGGTATGCGAGGGCCGAGGGATCTCAGATCGATACTTCCGTATACGCAGAGAGATATCAGCTTCGACTTTTCAGTGTGTCCCCTTTAGAGGATCTTTTTGCTTACAACAACAGCATTTATCAATTTTATTGTTTCAGCATGCTGAGGGTTTAATGCTGTGTTTCAAGCATTGCAGCAAGTATTAGCCATCTTCATATGTAAAAAAATTTAAAATTTAACATATTTGACAGATGCTGAAAAGATAGAAAAGTTTGCAGATGCATTACCTGCAGAATGGATTGAATTTTTGAAAAAATTAAAAAAGGATTCAAGTTTTTCAAAATTACATCTAAAAGGTTTCATCAGAAAACTTAAAACTCATGAGTATGAAATTTATGAGAAAAAGAAAGAATTGATGAATAAGATAAAAGGAAATGTTGATAAAATAGATGTGGATGTGATTCTTGAAATAAAAAGAAGAGTTGATGAATGTCTTAGAGCAAAATATGTTTTTAAATACGATAACAAGAGGGGTTGTTATATTGATGAGAATGAGAATCCTCTTGATTTCGTTAACATTTTTTTGTGCAGGAAGATTCTGGACTAAGACAGAGAAAGTTTCAAAGAATGAAGAATCTGAAAAACTTGGATCTTCAAATTCTGAATCAGTATGTTCTAAATGTGATAAGTTTGAAGCTGACAATGACAAACTTTTGAAGGATGTGAAAAGTTTGACATTGGAAATCAAAGATTTGAAGGAACAGGTTAAAGAAATTTCAGCTTTCAAGGATGAGAAGAAAGCTGATGATAAACAGATTCTTGAACTGCAGAAAAATTTTGAGATAATAAAATCTGAAAATGTCAAACTGTTAAGTGGTTTGAACAGTTTGACATTAGAAAACAAAAATTTAAAAGAAAATGAAAAATTAAAAATTGAAAAAGAATTTCAAAGTCAAATAAAGATTCTTGAAGATGGGAGATCTGTTTTTAGCAAGAATAACATTGAAAAGCAAAATGTAATGAATTCTCATCTTCAGACAATTATTCGACTTGAAAAAGAAGCTGAAAATGCTAGAAATAAAATCAAGAAGTTGGAAGAAAAATTGAAAGGTTTTGCGAATACTTCATCGATTCCCTGTCCAAAACCGATCAATTCAGTTCCAATCAGTGACAATGTCACAAACTTTGACAAAGTCAAGGTTGAAGATTGTGATGAGAAAACTGATGATGAAGTTGAGAAAAGAAAAATATTTTTGAAATTAAATGAAATGTTTCAAGAAACTGTTTTACATTCTACTGAAAAAGGTGAATGCTCAGCGCAAAAACCTGTAAAGAAGAATGTGGAACAAAAACAAAAGGATAAAAAACCGAAAATTGTTCAAAAAGAAAATAAAAGCTCATCAGTTCAATCATCCAATCGTGATAAAAAATCACAAAAATTAGAAAATCAAAACTCAAAAACTGTTGGTAATAAGTGGTGCAGTTTTGACCACAGTGCTCAAAAGCTAAATCCAGCAAACAAGAGGAGCAACGATTATCACCAAGCCAAACAGTGCTATGATCTGAATGTTTGGACTGAAGATGGTGATTGGTACGATAACAGTGTGTGTTACAGATGCGGTTATCAAGGACACATTGTTGTTAACTGCCAAAGTTGGAGTTATGAACGGAGGAGATGCTATAACTGCCAAATCATAGGTCACATTGCCAGGGATTGCCCAATGAGATCAAAGGGAAGATCGAGGGCTGAATCTAAAAAATTGACAAAGAAACCAGTCAATGTCAAGCCCAGCGAACAGAAAGTTCAAGAACCTAAAGTTCAAGAACAGAAAGTTCATGAACAGAAAGTGAAGCTTTCGCAGGGGCAGAAAGACAGACTGAGGAAGAAGAGAAAGAAGGCGAGAGAGTATCTCGAAAGGATTTTGTCCTCGGATACAACTGGTAAAACATATAAAAGTTCTGATAAATCGTCTTGCTCTCCAAAGAATGAAAAATCTAGCAAAATGGATTCATCAGATACAAATATGAGGACGAAAGGGAAATCAAAGAAAGAAGAGAATTCCCTTTATGGTGATGAATTTGTTTCTCCGGAAACAAAGGAGCCAGTTGTTGGCGATGAATCTGACTCATCAAAGTCAGACAAGCCACGTTCAGGCGATGAATCTGGTGTGGTAAAGCCAGAAGAGCCGTGTGTTGAGGTAAAAAGTGATGATTCCGGTTTGACAATGAATGATGAAAATTTTCCATCATTGTCAAATGGAATTTCAAAAACACCCAAGGACCGTCAGGCTTGGGTGAAACTGTTTAAAAGAAAAACCTGACTTGCCGGAGCTCCCAGGTTGGTAAGAGTGGAGCATGAATCGGCATATTTCTTGAGAAATTCAGTTCGGTGATATTTCGACTTACAAGTGGTAAATCAGGGACATTAAGTTGTACTTGATTTTCTACACGTGATTATCTTGAGAAAATCTAAAAATGATTAAATCTTAGAAGTGGTTGAAGAACAAGGTGATGAATGAGATCTTCATGTTTGAAAAATGACTCACAAAACTTATTTTCCGGAAAAACCATTTTGATTAAAACAAACTTAAGTGTTTTGAAATCATTATGGGAAAATGTTTTGTTGTCAGGGGGAGTTCTGATTGTTTATGCCAAGTGGATGGCGATTTGAAGCAATTCACATCATGTTGTCACTTTATCTGTACAGTTTGTTTTCAAATTTTCCCAGAAAATCAAAATTGAAACATATTTTGATTTTAGGGAGAGTAAAAATTTAAAAAAAATTATTAGAAAATTTGAAAATTCCAAAAACATGGAAAAATGTAAAAATGAGTTTTGTTGTGAAAAAGAGGAAATGATAGTAGATCAGTTGGACTGTCACAACATGCTAAAGAAATGGAAAGATAAAATGTGATAAACGGTCTCACTAAAGATGTGACGGTAGGCTCCGCTAGACTAGTAGATTTGCGATAACGATACAAACTTAAAGCAAAAAGCCTAGTTCTAGTGGAAAACATGATTGAAAGCATAGTACTTAGTTTTGTCCTTCTTGATTGTGTGCCTACTCAGTAATCGCTGATTGTCGAAAGACAGAAAACTGGTTAAGTTTGTGAACTTTCACAACTTTGCTGAAAAATTGCTGTGATTGTGCATTTTATTTTGTAAAGATTTAAACTTGTTTTATTTCTTTATTTTGTTTAAGCATTGGACATCCTCTGCGTATACGTGAGTATCGACCTGGATGTTATTGCCTAAACGTTCTGCTTTATTTTCTTTGGTGTTTCGTTTAAGCTTTGGATCACCTCTGCGTATACGGAAGTATCGACCTGGTGGTTAAAGCCTAAACAATTTCAACTTGTTTTATTTTTCTTATTTTGTTTAAACATTGGACTTTCTCTGCGTATACGGAAGTATCGACCTGATTGTTAATGTTTAAACATTCTGCTTTGTTTTCATACAAATCACAGTTGATAAAAGTTTAAATGCATTACTTGAGTTAGTGTATTGCATGATGAGGGGATATGCTGAGATCGTGGGGTCCATAAGAATTTAGTGCACAATTAATATACCTTAACGTATCGGTAAGCATTTCGAAAGTTTTTAGATTGAGTTTAAGTGGACAACAATATCATCAATCTATGTGAATCGTTTAGAACTGAAAATGTTTAAAGCTTAATGGTGTTGGTGATTGGTCACATAAACTGATATGATCCTCTTACACAAACTCACAAAAATATTATTTGTAAATATTTCTTTACTGCATTTCATTTCTGTTATGTCAAAAATCCAAAATGATTTTCGGTGTGTTTTAACATAAATTTTGAAAAATACAAAAAGGTTTTCGACAACTGATGTTGAAGAGCTGATTTTCAAAATTCCAAGTGCTAAACAAGATGAACGGGTTTGGGAGTGTGTGTACTGAATTGAAAAATTTTGAATTAAGAAAGAAGTTGAGATTAGTTAATCAGGATCATTAATTTGAACTTGATATAACTATTACTGGTAAGTTTTTCTTATTGATTTAAGTAAAAACTTATGTTTTGATTGAGAATTGTGTAGGTGATGAGCTTAATCAGAGAAAAAGCCAGGATTTGATTTCAAAGGCGATAACTAATTCCAGACTGAAAATCCCAGCTTGATGAAAGGGGGAGTCTGACGAGGTTAGAGCTAGAGAAAAGATCCGGGTACATGTTTCCAGGAGAAATTCCTGAAGAAGACCGATCAAGATTGAAGAGTCGTCACGTTGAAGACTCTCACTGAAGATTTCGTCAACATTCAAGGGGGAGTCTGTTGGTGCAGTTGTCTGTCGACTTCATCTTTGTTCGAGTCTTAGATTATAACTGATAGATCAGGACACGAAAAACGAAAATTGGGATTTTATAGGTAATTCCGCTTGAAATGACACATGGTCATTTCAAGCGGAATCAGCAGGATTGCTTCAAGCGGAATCCGAAAGTTAGTTCCATTTCAAGTGATTTCGCTTGAGATGTAATTCCGCTTGAGCATGTTCAAGCGGAATCACATGTCTATAAATACCATTCAAGCGATATCAGTTGTAATCTTCTTGTTTTCCGACGCCGAAGTGCTGTCGAAGTGTCTACGTGCTGTAAATTGCTTCTAGATTAATAAAAGAGACAGTTAATAGTGAATACAAGCTAAACAAAGACAGAATCAATGAATTCCGCCTCTAATTCTATCTGAGCACTCTTCTGATCGACTCGTTAGGTCGTTTCACGATCCTACAATTATACTAAGTCTAAATGATTAAGACCTTTAATCTGAATTGGTCAGATTAAAAAACGCAATATATTTTCATTTTAAACTGAATTGGATTGAACTTTGGTTTCATTCGGCTCCTTTATGGAAAATGGATTAATTGCTAGATTTAAGATGTGAACCCACTTATAAAAAAATGATACCCATCTAAAAAAAAGTATACCCATAACATCTATGTCAGCTTTTTGTTTGAAAATATTCAATTTAAAACGACTTGCTATCTAGATGATCCTTCTAAAAGAAGGCGATTCTAACAATCTTTCTAGTTACTTCGTTCTCTATTTCTATTTGAGAGGGTCCTAAGGAAAAGGATTTTATTTCCACCGAGCTAAAATAATATGTCGATGTCTCTAGTAAACTAAAGACATTATTTAATAGCTATTTTGTAGCTCAAGGTTAGGGATGAACACAAGATGAAGATTAAGATGAATGTGATGGTTAATAGCACTTGCAAGAGGTCTTTCCACTTCCAAGAGCTCCTAGCTTCCTTGTTATGCTCCTTACACCTTTGTATATCAAGAGAATGGATGAAAGTTGAATGAAAGTGATGGTGGTGGTGCTTGGTGTTCTCGGCCGAAGACAAGGCAAAGGAGAGGAGAGGAGAGAGTTGGTGTTGGTGAGTTTGTGAAAGAATGAGAAGTGATGGACTTGTGGTTTAACTTATAATTCTCCAACACTTGTTAGTCTAATGGTCACAATGTTTAGTAAAGTAGGGAACAAGATCAATTAACCAATTAGAATGAAATCCAAGGGTGGGCCACCCTTGGTGACCGTAAATAGGAGGGGGGTCTAGAGTAGCTTGTAAATAATAGTTAGTTTAGTTAGTTGAAATCTAAGTGAATTAGTTAGGGTGTTAGTTGTTAGGATGTTATATAGTGTGTTACGATGTTCGGGGACCATAACTAGCTCGGAAAAAATAAAACAATGCTTCTAGTGAAAAATTGGTGTTTCGGGTAGTGTCCGGTTGTTCGGTTGGTTACTACTTCGTTAAGGTGCTAAACTATGCAGTTTAGTGTGCTTTATGTTACCTTTTGTGACAGTTTTGATTCCCGACACTTAGGAAAGCATTCTGGACCATTTAACCATATTTCTGCATAATATTAAGTTGTTTAAATGCTGAATTTTGCTGAATTATGCAGAATTCTGCAGTTTATGTGAGTTTTAGCCACTTTTCGGCACTTAAACTATCACTAGGAAAGCAGTTTTATGATCCTTACTTTCCTACACACTATACTAGTGTAACTCTTGGTTTCTGGCTCATTCTGTGTCTCAATACTATGTCTGTCTATGTACTGAACTCCGCCAGCATTTTTCTGATTTGTCTGATAACTGTGCTAACTTTGTTTCGTGCATCATTTGAATCAGTAAGTGTTGTATGCAATAATGATATGTCATTTGCAATATATGATGCACATGTATGTATGATAACAAAAATCAGAAAACATTCATGTCATAATTGTTAAATCAGCACAGTCATTAAGCACTAATCATTGTCTAATTATTGTACGGATACATACAAATTTGACAATTGTCACACATTTGCACCAAACAAAATTCGGAGGGTGATCACTACCTCTATCAATAATCATCGCCTTTTTGATCGACTTCACCGAGAAACTATTCTGTCTATCCACAGTCCAATACCATGCATCCTTAACGTTTGCGAGTTTCACGAGATTGGGAACCTCGTAACATTCCTTCCATTCCTTTAGCTCCTCATCTGACTCAGGCTGCCTCGACTACTGCCATGCCTCGACCACTCGTAGATTGGATAAGTATGGAAACCATTCAAAATTTTAAATTATAAACCTATATTCCAATAATTATTAACCTGTCATTCAGTATTTATATATAATTAATACTTTTTTAACTGTCATTCTATGATGCACGGAGACGGCAAGGAGGATACAGTACAGTATGGGGACGGAAACGGCATGGAAACGTCCCCCAAATGTTTCCGGGTTTGTGGGGACGGCGGCGCGACGTATCCGGGATTGTGGGGACGGCAAATTTGACGTATCTGGGACGTATCCAGGGTTGTTTTAGACTTTCAGCCAAACCACGGCCCAACAACCGCCACACACGGGCGCGGTTGCCGGCATTGGGCTGGTGGGTTGGGGCTGGTCACGACATCAGGGAGGAGAATAAATGAATGAGGTGGGCCACCTTTGACCAAATGAGAGCAACATGGATAGAAGAATGTTGGAGATAACAGAATATTCCGGTTGATGTCGGCGGCGATGTATAAAGCTGCAGGAAAACATTGTTAGGGTTTTTTTGTTTAAGAAGGAAGAAGAGGTTTGTGGGATGTGGGTATTTTAATCTTAAATTGGGCCTCCTAAAATATTATCCAGTCAAATAGTCAGGAGTAAAAACCCTTAACATGAGTAAATTATACTTTATTACTTTTTTTGGTTTTGTCACCTAAATTCAATGTTTATGCTTTCTACTTATTTAAATAGTGTTATACTTTTGCCGTATAATTTTTTAATATTTTTTGTTGTACCTTTGCTGTATCCGTATTTGGATTTTTTGAGTTTTGTCGTTCCATGTACTCGTATCGTCCCCATACCCGAGTCCCGGACCCGTTTCCGTGGAAGATAGCTGTCATTCAATAACTTCATTATAGAATTCGAAGTCCAAAAGTTACATTTTATATCAACTTCTATATATAATTAACGTACAAATTTACATTTTATATTATTGGTAAAATCTAATAATGGGATGCTATAATTAATTGGCATTCATTTATTTCTAAATATAGTCCTCATTTATTTGAATTTTGAATAGATTGTTTGGCCCAATGTTTTAAATACCGGTATGAACTGGTCAGTTATACCGGTTAAATCGTATATCGAACACGAGTCTGATACAATAAAGGCCGGTAAAGCCTGAATACGGTATGTCTTATGTACCGTCGGTAAATCCGGTTCTACCGGTTCAAACTGTTGAACCGGTTTGCATTATCTTAAGATTTGATTTCTTAATTTTTTTTTTCAGGTTCATATTTTGTAAATATATATTAGAAGGTTAGAGCAAATTACAAATCATGGGTTGGTAGACGGACAACAAGCTGCGCCGCCACCCCCTTTTGAATTGGTAATATTATGGTAATATTGAAATGTTTAACCTAGTGTATTCTATTCCAATATTTTATCATTTTTGAAATGTTTACTCACCTCATATAATGCAATATTGTTTATAACTAATAAAAATATTCTTAAAATGTTTAATAGTTTACAATAAAAATAGTTGTTTTTAGATAAAACTGTGATCGGTTACATAAATCCTAGTTGTGATTGAATTGTTTTTTAGATGAATTTGTATTTTATGGAATTTATGGGTTAACTAGTAACCCGGTTCAACCGCCCGATGCAACCCGGTACGACTTAAAAACCGGTTTTTGAAACATTGGTTTGACTTTTATTGTATAATTGATTAAAAGATTTAATTGGTTGATTATGTTAAAAAATAGAATGTTTGACTAATATTGTATAATTGATTCAAAAATTTCAAACATAAGTTTTTAGGAAACTTATTAGAATAACAAAATCTCATACGGCATACTCTAATTAATTGTGGTCAACCGAATTCCATTAATCTTATGCATTTACATTTTTAATACCTAACCAATCTCTAATATTAAAAAAAAAGTTTCATTAGGTCGGATATAGGAAAAGGAAAATCTTCCATTTTTTCCAAAAAAACGGGGGAATGGGGATTTTCTTGAGACGGTCCCCAAATAACCATTTTACGCCTTTGAACACGCATAGAATATTTGATTACGGCTCGACGAAAATCCGGTTCTTCCAAATAACTTATAAAACCCGAATCTCTATTACATTTTCCATAAAGATTATAATTCTTGAAATGAGACTTCTTAAAACTTCGTTCGGAACACGTTAAAAAAGCTATATGTTTAAATTTTCTTGTTCGAAGCTGGTGATCCAGTCCTTGCATTATGCCTTGTTCTTTTCGTCGTTTTTTAAAATATTGTTCCAATTCGTTGATTAATTTGTATGACCATCGAGGGGTTTTTTTTTACCTATTTCGTTTATTCCAATATTTTTTTTTTCACGTTTAGGGTTGGTTAGAATTTCGTTCAATGAAAACTTTAACCCATTATTTGAATCAATTTTTCGTTTTTTTTTCTGATCTTTCGATTTTCTGTTCATTTTCTGGAGAATTAGGATAGGGAAGAAGGATATCATGAATTTTATTTAGTTCAGCTGTTTCTGTGCAATTTTCTATCGAAGTTTCATTTATGATTGAAGAAGAAAACAATTTCTTCATTCTTCCGTGATACATCTCATTCAAAAAGGGATCACGCAAATAGAGCCATTGCGACGCCCATCAAAGGGGTCGTTCCCCACCACGGAGCTACTTTACCATATTCAGAATTCAAGGGTTTTAATAAATTCCCTACAGTAGTTCGTCTTGGACCAGATTTAGAACCGTTCTCGACAGTTTGTGTAGCCATAAATCCTATTGTATTCATTGAAATCTGTTGACTTTGTATACCATCCCATTGTAAATAAACGATCTTATCATAGATCCATTGTGGTCTTGAAATTATATAATAATGGAAACAACAACCCTAGTCGCCATCTTTATATCTGGTTTACTTGTAAGTTTTATTGGGTACGCCTTGTATACCGCTTTTGGGCAACCTTCTCAACAACTAAGAGATCCATTCGAGGAACACAGGGACTAATTGAAGTAATGAGCCTCCCAAGCCTCCCAATATTGGGAGGCTCATTACTTCAATTGCGATAATGAAAAATCATTTCATTTTTTTTATTTTTTAGTTGAAATTGTCGGCGGTTCTCTAAAAAAGATAGCGAAAAAAATTATCTCTAGAGTCGAGACTAATAGGAATCATAAAATAGAATAACGGGGCCAGTAAAGAACTGGGAGTCCTAAAAAAGAAAACGACAACATTGCATAACAATATCTTAAACATTAAAGTCACACCATCTCTCCCAAACTAAGTCACCAAAAGCCGCTATGTTCTTAAGCCATAGGAACGTATCTTCTTTTATCACATCCACCACTCGCGGAACCGAAAACGGGATGCCTTCAAAGACTATCGTTACGAGCCTTCCAAATTAGTTTTTTTTAATTAAAAATTCAAGGCTTTAGCAAGTTTTAAATTTCTAATTTTCTAAAATAATCTTTTTTAGATTATGATCTGATTTTTCAATATTTTTTTGGGAACGACGACTTTCTTGTATTAGGCTACCGCACTCCTTAAATTGTAGAGCCCCATTGCCCCACTCCGGCCAGACTATGTTGTCTTAACCGGACCCACGCTAACTTCAGAGTTTGGCTTGGGTGTTCCCCCGGGAAACCATACCGCCGGCTGCCACTTGACAGTCGTTGTGCCACCACAAGATCATAACTCTCTAGTGTAACACACGGTGGGACGAAAACCCGGGTGAGCTCAAGATGGAGTCTGATACCTCTGCAAGAAGGCTAGACTCTATCTATCATTGCCTTATCAATGTTTTTTATGAGAAAAAAAGTGTTTTCATTACCCAGCCTATTGGGACGACCATCTTGCCACATTTTAATTAGAATACAAATATACAATTGTGTGCGTGGTTTAATAAGTAGTTTTTTTTTCTATCAGGGGCAGAGAAATCACCTCCACCTCCTATTCCTACGGGTGATTACTTTGTAGCAAAGAGCATTTGTTAATTAGCACGTGTAATAAAGAAATTATTTTTTTGTATGATTTTAATTATGTAATAATTATAAATAGTTTTTAATATAAGTAACTTTCTCGAGTTCGAAATATTTATGTGGATAATTTGTCACGAGAGTGGGGTAAAACTTGATCACTTGATCTTGAATATTTAGTGTGAAGCCTCATTCTCTTGTCTACCATTTGTAGGAACAAAAGAGACAGAAAGGTATATTAAGATCTCAGAGTCCCTTGAAGTCGACAAGCCATCCAATATGCTATTTTGTAACCAATGTGATTCAAGCAACCTACCTTTTCAAAATGTTCAATTAATTTTTGCAGACCTGTTTTTTTTTTTTTTTTTTTTTTTTTTGTAGATTGAATACTTATATACTGGGTTAAAGTTGTATATGTGCACTGAACTTTTCACCCAACATGACTTATTTTTTTCTAGTTTTTGTAGGTCAACGGAGATGTTAATGTCATTTTATTCTCATACGTGTCAAGGGCAACATGGGTATTTAGAAGTTAACCACGAAGGCATCTACTTACAACATGACAAAGATTAGTGATTGGGAGTCATTTGTGTTCCTTAGGTACTAATTTTTAGTTCGGTCATATCTCTTGCTATCTCTTATAATCATCCTACTCATGATATCATATGTCACTGTAGATTGGGAGACCATTGTGTATGGGTTGGGCCGCAAAAGGGAGAGTATGGAGAAGAAATGTTGAAGGTTGAACTTGAGCTTAAAATTGCTCTTTCTGACTGCCCCACTCTCAATCATATACAAATGTCACTTTGTTTATGATTTATTAAGGGACATCAAGGATATCGAATTTTAGGTGTTTGTTAAATCAAAGAGGTTACATCTATAACATTGGATGTGGCAGGGCGTGCTACACCAACCGGACTGAGCTCATGTTACTTTTAGTAAATTGTAAAAGTAACATTATTTGTCTTTTTCTTGATGTTTTTTACACGACTTATAAAAAAAACTTCATACCTAATGATACAATCCTCTTTGTTACTAATTTATGTAATGTCACTTTATTTGCATTACTTTTATCGATACACTAATGATTAATGTAATCTAAATTTTCCTGCCTGGGTTGCCACTCGGGTGATAACCTAGTCTATGTATATATTGAAAGAGATAGAGGGGATGGGTGTGTGAATATTAACACCCTTAAGAAACCACTATAAGAATGCCTGACCTCTTTTAGTTTTCCCTTGTAAACTCGCAAATTTTTAGTTATCAAAACTTGTAAAAGAGCGGAAATCGAGCTGCTCTTTTAATCTAACCGAGTCGACCTAAACCACTCAATCAAACTTGGATCGTTTATGTTGAAACCCGTTCTATAAGCAATCTTATTCAAACATCAAAATCATACTTGTAGAAATTGTTTTATTTAGTTGTATATGCTACTATAACTCTAGGACAATTCAATATGCCTTTTTAACAATCTTTAGTGCATAAACAAATAAAGGGTTCAATGCAGGTCCCTGTAGCAGCTGCATCCCATTTTTGACACTTATTAAAGCATGTCATTCCGGTGCATATTATTGGGAAATATTTCGTGCAAATTTTGTTTACTTCACTTGGTATGTTGTATCCTGTATTCGTACAAGGGTCATTTTAGACATAAAAAAACCATCTTTTACTTGTGCAAGAAAATAAAATTATACCGGAAGAAGGCATCACTGCATACGCAAGAAGAAAGAGGACCAAAATGGAGATGATTTTCATGACTACACTCTTTCAATGAGGAAAAGCAGAATGAATGATTTGATTAAATGCAAATAAATGTCAAGGCGTATATATATATACAACAAATATAAGCATAATTAAATGCATGTTATTTTTGTTTGTAAATTAAGATACGATTGTAATAAGATATGTAACTGCAAAATACAATTCACTTCCATGCTTTAAAGCACCAATGTATAAACCATGAAAACCGAACACCATACGGTGTGGATGGGCTTGAAGGGAGGGCGTGGAGCAACACGTGGCAACCACGTCAGCATGGTGGCGTGGAGAAAAAAAAGCAAGGGGTGGGAAATTGGCGTGGAAGAGAATAAAAAAAGTTTAAAAAAATAAACACCAACCAATCAAAACAAACCTAAACTACACCCACCAATCAAGAGTATCCACCCCACCCACCCATTTTCCACAACCAGTGACGGACCCATGATTTTTTTTCCACGGGAGTCTATTTTTTAATGTTAAGATTTTTCACAACCAAATGTTAGACTTTTCATGTCGGGTCTATACTCATTATTGTTAATTAGTCTGTTTTTTTTTTTACTTTGCTTTTCCTAGGCAACAAGTATAAAACATACCGATGATACCGAATTTGAGAAGAAGGGGGTAACGAATACCGTCCTGAATCTATCGGTTCGATATTGGTACGGTACCGATATCGATACCAGATTTTCCGTACTCTAAGGCTTTGCTACTGCTTTTTATCTAAATATGTTACTTGATGAACTCTCAAGATTTCAGACACGGCCGGCCCGAAGGGTGTGCGGGATGGGCGACGGCTCAGGGCCCAAACCCATCGCGGGCCCAACTTTTTTTGTTTTTGTATTAGTTTTACACTGTAAAGTTAGAATATATACGTAATGAATCGGAAAAATACCATCTTGAAGCCTTGGTTTGGTGGTTTAAAAGTCACTTTAATAATAAAAAGACACGGGTTCTAATCCTGACAATCACAGTTTTTTTTTTCTTTTTATTTCTCATCTATTTATTAAATGCAAATGACATTAATTGTCTAATTTTGTCAAGTTGCATTAAAGGATTGATGTTGATTCAAATGACATTAATTCATTTTGATATATTTAAATTTTTTATATATATGTTCTTTTTGAAAAATTATTTTTAAGGTTTTTTTTCTTTTTATTTCTCATCTATTTATTAAATGCAAATGACATTAATTGACTAATTTTGTCAAGTTGCATTAAATGATTGGTGTTGATTCAAATGACATTAATTCATTTTGATATATTTAAATTTTTTATATGTATGTTCTTTTTGAAAAATTATTTTTAAGGGACCCGTATTTTCTGTTCGCACACGGCCTAAAGATTTTCGAACATTTTTAGAGACGGCCCTGATTTCAGAGAATGATTTAGTGATGAACATGAACCATTTAAGAACGGTTGAAAGAAATATTTTCACAACATGAACCATTTGGAGATGATTGACGGCTTCAACTAGTAGCATGATCTAATTTGGACTTTGGAGACGATCTGAACAAATAAAATCAATTCAGTTACTCAGTTAAACATTATCTTTAACCAATTTTGCTCAGAGATATAGAACTGTGAGTCTGTTTGCAAGCAATGAGTTGAGCAACCTAGTTTTAGTTAGGATTTGAAAAAATCCACCAAAAAAAAACTGGGTAATGTCGAATACCCAACTCACGTATGACGTTAGATGGATCTTCGTTGACTTCAAGAGTCTTTATCTTCGTTGCTACAAAAGAACAAACCGTTAGCCTCGCTACGGAGGACCCCGGGAGGGGGATCCGTGACCAAGCTCCGGCGTGAGAGTAAGTAAGCTTGCCGGAAAATGAGAGGAGTTTCCTCCGATGAGTATAATCACCGGAAGGTTTCCTCTTTGGTGTGAATCTAATTAATATGTATGTATATTAAATGTGGGGGAATGTTGGTCGGAAGTTAATGAGAGGTGAGTAAATGAGGGTGTAGTAAATGAGGGAATGCCGGAGATGATACCTGCCTTAGCTACTTGATGCCTTCTCTTATATAACAACCAGCTCCTATCTTATTAGGGATTTTCCACACGTGATCCAACGGTTTTGGAGGATTCTCGGGAGGTGCAGACACGTGTCTGACCCCCAACGGCGAGATGTTCCCCTTAATTAATGCCCAGCCGGAGAAGTACAGTAACTCAGACGAGATCCTTTTCTTATCGGGCATTTAATGACCTCTGCTCCTCTTAGCTGTTTCCCGCTCGTTTGTAAAAGGAAGAGAAACCTTAGTGGACAAGGCAATTCTATTTTATGGGCCTACGCGTAATTGGGCTTCCAGAAAAAATGGCCTAAAGCGGGTGAAGTGGGCTTCCCCACTGGCCCGTCGTCAAGTCATCTTTAGTCCCTGGTTCTGAGACCCGAGGCTCATGATCCGGGGCTGAGTCACAACCGCTTAAAAGGAGTGGTTTTCTTCCTGTGGGCCCACTCCAAGTCAGTTATGGTCTACCGTCCCCACCAATCATCACACCGCCGGATATCTATAGCGGGAGTTAATCCCCTAGTAACACGTGTTCCTTTTTTGAATTTTGAAGGGACTATTGACATGACGGTTACTTGTATGTCAGTGGCACCTCTTTAAATACCCTGTTATCCTTTCCGATTTCTCACTCAAATACTTCAACTCCTTTTTCTCTTTGTAACCATTTCCCTGAATCATAGCTTCTTCTCCGATTATGAGTCGTAGTGGCCGTTCATCGATAAGATCCATACTGACGGCGAAGGACTTGAAGTCCTTCGTTGAAGCGTATAACATTCCCGAGCGATTTTCTCCTTCTTTGCCTGGCCCTAACGAGCCGGCGTAGTGCACACCAGACATGATACCCATTTATACACTGGCTTTCTCCTCCTGTGGGGTTCGGTATCCTCTTTCCACTTTCAAAATCTCTTTGCTTCGTCATTTTGGTGTCCATTTTTCTCAGATTCACCCTTTAGGGCTTATGAGGGTGGTCCATTTTGAGTTATCCTGTGCAGCCATCTCGGGAGAGCCCTCTATTCCCTTGTTTTGCATGTTCTACAGGCTTATTTCGGACGGAGATTGGTTTACCTTTGCAAAACGACAGAACAATGTCTCGAAGCCTTGTTACAGTTTCATGCCTACCTCCACTTATCCTAAGGACTGGAAAAGCAGATTTATCTTTGTTTCTGCTGCTATGTTGCCGGAGTCCCCTCTGCCGAGGGATCTTAATGCCGCGATTGAAGACGCTGTTCCTACTCTTTCCGCAGCCGAAACCCTTCAGTGGAAACGGATGTGCGAGAATCCAACGAGGGCATTCACTTTTTCTGAAGGGACGCTTGCCATGGGAGGGCTGAGCCCCTCCTATCCGGTTCGTCCGAGGGCTTTTTTCGGCAAAAAGGGTACTTCTTTGTTCTTGATCTGTCACTTATGGTTAGTGTCTTAAAGATCGTACAGTCATCTTTAGTGTCTCTTTTTTGTGTAGAGATAACTTTGTGGAGGCTACTTCAGGGTGATTCCAAAGATGTTAAGTATGTGGTTGACAATGAGATTGACCCTAGGTTGAATGCGGAGGTGCAGGTTACTGGGGGATCCACCCAGGCCGGGGGCTCTATTGCCGTGGGTGGTGACGAGGAGAATCCCTCTGATGAGGAGGAAAGCTCTCCTGACTTTCCTCCTGTTCATCCCTCTGGCCAAAGTGATGATGAAGATGTGGAAATCCAGCTAGTTCGTAAGAGAAGATCTGCCAGTCCTCAGCCAGCCCCTGCTCCCCGTAACATCCGTCAAAGACTTCGGAGTGCCAGTGGTCAAAAACTTCCTCCTTCATCGAAAGCTGCTTCTGATCTCCCCCCTGCTGGGGTCAAAGGTTCCCTGTCTAAACACCTGAGGTCTTCGAGCTTAGTGAGTGCTCCTCTGCTGGTGAGCTTTATCTTCCCTTGATCTTATTTTCTTTGTCTTTTGCCTTGCCTCTGATGTTCTTTTTCTTACTTCTCAGGGGAGTTCCCAGGAGCCCATAGAGGTTCCTACTGGTCCCTCTTCTTCCCGTGTCCGGGATAAGACCTCTGAGGTGGGGGTAGCTCATTTTTCCTCAGCTTTCGAGCTCTCTCCCTCCCGTGCTACTGGGACTAATAGACCCACTCTCCTCGAAGGTCCTGCTCATCGGTCTCCTCTTGCCCCTCTGTTTGCCGATGCCATCCCTTCTGCTTATGTCCCTAAATGGAAGGTGACTAGCTCCTCAGTGATAGGGACTCCCGAAGCTGCTAGGGACTTTTTGAACCATGCTATTCCTCCCTCACACAAGTTTGTAAACTCTGCTCTGAGGGACGACCTCTTCGAGGATCAGTATAGCATGTCCCTGTGTGAAAGCTTTTTTAGGGGTGCTGGGATGTTGCAGAGAATCGATGATCTGGAGAGGGCAAATGAAGGGCTTAAGGCTGAGCTTAAGGCTTCCCAGTCTGTTGTTGCTGGGCTTAGGTGCCAAGTAGTTAATGCTGAGAGGAAGTTGCAGGAGGGGAAGGTACATAGCCTTCTCCCCCCCTTCCCCCCCTTTTTATTTTTTTTATTTTGTACTTATTGATTTTTTATCCAGGGAGCTGGAGCTATGCTTGAGAGGAAAGAACGGGCTTGGGAGCGGGAGATGGCAGCGCTTGTTGAAGAGAAGGAGGAACTTGCTGCTGAGCTGAAGCATTTGAAGGAAGTTGGCTCCGTTTCCCAGGAGCAATTCAATGCCATGTATGCAGAATATGGGATAACTTCCAATGACAACCAACGATTGGCGAGGGAAAAGCATTGGCTAATTACTGAAGGTTTTGGGGCCTTCCTTGCTGCTGTTGCTCAGTCATAGGATTTTAAGAGCGGCCTGGAGTAGGTGTACAGGGCCTACAGGGATGTTGGGTACCAGTCAGGATTGAAGGATGGCTACAAGTACTCCGCTCAAGGCTTGGACAGAAAGGAGACTCCTCTTTATAATTCCAAGGCCAAGAAGAGGTTGTCCAAGTTGAATGATGAGTTTGGGCGTAAAACTCCGGCCATCCTTGAGAAAATCCTGGAGCATCCCCTGATCTCTATTGATGAACTGAAAGCCCTGTTCTCCTCTGCCGGTCCCTCGTCTCCACCATCTCTCTCCGGGGTGATCCCCAATGAATTTCAAACACTTAACACATTTCAATATGGTTGTAATAACTTTTACTTGCCCTAGGATACTTTTACATTTTGCTTGACTGTTTGGGAGGGGTCCTTTATGTCGGGGACCGCCTTAGCTTCTAATCATATGGGTTATGATTGTATATTGCTTCTTCGTTTTGTTGCCTATTTCTTGCTGTGGTTGTTTGTTTTGCAGGGGTTTTTACCGAAGGTCAGTTTGGTGCTTCCCTGGAGATTTATAGACCGTTTGGCGAGGGGTCGTGTCTTTATTTCATCTCGTTGTATTTGCATGTTGTTTACTCTTGCCAAAGTTATTGAGGCCTTTCTTTGTATATGTACTTTGTATTAATAAAGCAGATTCCCTCTCGTGGTTTTGTATGCAAGAGTGTGTTGTACTTTTTGTTTGTTTGTTAAACTATGATTGTCTGTTCGAGGCCAATCGATGGACAAGCTTATAATGTGGCACTATGTTTTTGGCTTGTTCTGTCCGCTTTGGGTTAGCTAGACCCTTATCAGCCCCACGGCCGGGCTTTTGGCATGTTTTGGATGCCTTGTACACGTGTGCTTGTTTGTTTTAGTTTAGATTTAATGGTGTTCCTGGGCACGTCTGCCTAGGTATGATGTCCATTGTTTTTTCAAAAGGGGACGTGTTCTGTCCGTTCTTCATTTAATTTTTAGGGGGTTTACACTTCCCGTTAAAGATTGTTACAAAAGGTCTGTCTTTGGGGGAGCCTCAGACTAACAGTTAGTTGTTACAAAAGTGGCTCTTGGCCGTTTTCTTTGGGGGTGAACCCCTTACACATAATACTTCCTCAGCTGCATGAGACTCCAGGTCCTGGGGACCTCTTTGCCTTCAAGCGTTTCCAACTTGCAGGTTCCCTTGCCGTTAGCCCATATGACTCGGTAGGGCCCCTCCCAGTTGGGGCCTAACTTTCCAGTGTTTTCTTGCAGGCTGGCTTCATTGGCTCTAAGGACTAGATCCCCCGGGATGAGGTTGAGTTTCTTCATCCTGGTGTTATAATAACTCTCCAATAGCTTTTTGTATTTGGCTTCCCTGACTGCCGCTATCTCCCTTCTTTCTTCCAGCAGGTTCAAGTTCATTCTGAGGTCCTGTTCATTTTCTTCGTCTCGAAGCTTCATCCAGGCAGTCGGGGATCCTATCTCGGCGGGGATGACAGCTTCCGTCCCGTAGGTAAGGCTGAACGGGGTCTCCCCGTTGCAACTTTTGGGAGTGGTTCTGTATGCCCATAGCACGAATGGAAGTTCTTCCGGCCAACCCTTTTGTTTTCTTCCAAGCCTTCCTTTCATTCCCTTGATGACGCTTTGGTTAGCTCTCTCCACCAATCCGTTGCTTTGGGCATGGGTGATGGAGGTAAACACTTGTTGAATCCGCATCTGCTCGCACCATGGTTTGAAAGGCTTTCCGGCAAACTGGACTCCGTTATCGCTCACCGGTTCCTTAGGGACCCCATACCTGCATATGATGTTATCCAACACGAACCTTCTCATCTGCTCTCCAGTAATTTTTGCCAGGGGCTTCGCTTCGATCCATTTGGTGAAATAATCAATGGCCACCACCACGTATTTGACCCCTCCCGGGCCCTCCGGGAAAGGCCCAATTATGTCGATGGCCCATTTTTGGAATGGCCAGGATGTTGAAACCGGTACCATGGGGTGTTTGTACCGGTGGGTCATTGGTGCATGCACTTGGCAGTTATCACACTTCTTGATTTCCTCAGATGCTGTTTCGTACATCCGTGGCCAGTAAAATCCTGCATTCATGGCTTTTCTCACTATCGTCCTTGGTCCCGAGTGCATTCCGTAAATCCCCTCATGCATTTCCCTAAACACATATTCAGCCTCTTCCATGTCAACACACTTTAGGGACGGGCCCAGATATGATCTTCGATATAGCTCCCCTTCAATTAGCTCATATTGCAGGGCTCTGACCCTTATCTTTCTGGCTGCCCATTCTCCCTCGGGTAGAATTCCGTCCCGGAGGAACTTAATAATTGGTGTCATCCACGTTTCCTGGGTACCCTCGATTGTAACAACCTCCTCTATGTTAAGGGAAGGAGATGTCAGGACCTCCACCTTGACTTCTTTCGCGAGGTGGTCGAATGCCACCGAGGCCAGCTTACTGAGGGCGTCAGATTTTCTGTTTCTTCCACAGGGGATGTACTCCAGTTTGAAAGTTTTGAATGCCGTAGCCATCACTCTTACTTTTGCCACGTATTGGGCCATGGTGTCATACGTCAGTTCGACCCCCTCGGGGCTTATTAGTGTGATTCCTGCCCCGCTCCCTTCTTCACTAGATGCTCCGTCGGTGAGTAACTTCCACACCGCCTCGTCTTCCTTCTCTCTTTCTTCTTTTTCTAAGGCTTCCCATTTTAACAGTTCCTTCTCTTCGTTCTCAGGGACTTCTGCTAAGAAATCGGCCAGTATCTGTCCCTTCATGGCCGTCCTGGGCTTAAACTCCAGAGAGTGTTCCCCTAACTCCATAGCCCATTTAGCTAACCGTCCTGACAGCTCCGGCCTCCTGAGTACCTTCTGAAGGGGTTGATCGGTCATTAAGGTAATCTTGTGCCCTTGGAAATATCTCCTGAGTCTTCGGGATGCGAAGACAAGAGCTAATGCGAGTTTCTCCAGAGGCATGTATCGTTCCTCAAGCCCCTTAAGCGTTCTGTTGATGAAGTATATGGGGATCTGTCTCCCTTCCCGTTCTACCATCATGACCGCACTTATGGTCGTTTTCGAGGCAGATAGATACAGGAGCAACGGGTCCCCGGGTACTGGGGTGGCCAATGTCGGGAGCTTGCAGATGTAAGCTTTCATTTCTTGGAAGGCAGCCTCAGCCTCTGTGGTCCATTTAAACTTGTTTGTCTGGAGGCAGTCTTTCAATACTTTCATAAAGGGAAGGGTCCTGTCGGCTACTTTTGATAAGAAACGGTTCAACGCTATTAGTCTCCCGTTTAGTTGCTGAATGTCCTTCAGGGATCTGGGGGATCGCATCTCAGCCACCGCTTGGGTTTTCCCCGGATTTGCTTTGATCCCTCCCTTGGTGACCACTACTCCCAGGAAATTCCCCTCCTCCACTCCAAAACAGCACTTCCCAGGGTTTAACTTCATGTTCACATCCTGCATAGTGTTGAGAGTCTCGGCTATGTCGTCTATCATGGCCATCTCCGTAAGGCTTTTGATAACAATGTCGTCGACGTATACTTCAAGGTTCCTTCCCCGTTGTTCCCTGCACAAAGCGTTCATGAACCTCTGATATGTGGCCCCAGCATTCTTGAGGCCGAAGGGCATCTTGGTGTAGCAGAACGTCCCTTCATCTATGATGAAGGTGGTTTTTTCCTCGTCTTCTATCGACATCTGGATTTGGTGGTATCCCTTGTAGGCGTCCAGGAAGCATTTCAGGGGGTACTGAGACAAAGAGTCCACCTGGGTGTCTATCTCCGGGAGGGGATAACAGTCCTTGGGGCATGCTTTGTTTAGATCTTGAAAATCGATGCACATTCTCCACACCCCCCCCCCCCCCCGTCTTTCTTTTGAACCATAACCGGATTGGCGATCCAAGATGGATACTTCACCTCCCTAACTATCCCTGCCCTGAGTAGTTTTCTAGTTTCTTCACAAGCAGCCCGTCTCTTGTTGGGTCCCATGCTTCGTTTCTTCTGTTTTACCGGTTTTGCCCATGTGTAAGTATTTAGCCGGTGCTCGGTCAGGCTCCTGGGGACCCCTGTCATGTCCCCATGTTGAAATGCAAACACATCTATGTTGTGGAGAAGCATATCCTTCAGGGCACTCTTGCACTTGTCGCTTAGGTGGCTTCCCACTTTGACCGTTTGTTCTGGGAACCTGTCGTTAAGGACCCACTCTTCTACTTCCTTCTTCTTGGGTTTCTCAGGTGTCTCCTCTTTGGACACGGAAGAGATCACTTCATAAGTAGATTTAACCCATGCTAGACCCTTTGGTGTCTGAAATACTAAAGCTCCGTGTGGGGTGGATGCCTGTGCCTGTAAGTCTCCAATCCCAGGTCTTCCTAAGATCGCATTGTACTTTGAGGGTGCCCGGACCACTGTGAAGGTTAGATTTATCGTTCGGACCCGATCTCCTACCCCAACTATGAATGGGAGCCTGATCTTCCCCAAGGGGTGTGATACGCTGTTATTGAACCCCACCAAGGGGATGGAATCTTCTTCTAACCGATCTCTTACATCTCTGTCGAATCTAAGGAAACAATGCTCATATATCACCTCGACACCGGACCCTCCATCCACATGTATCCGAGACACCTTATGGCCGGCTATTATGGCTGAGATGTTTAGGGGAAGTCGTTGCACTTCTCTTTCTTCTAGGTACGGCATAAGGATGGGAGCTTTCATGCAGTTCGGGGAGCCCATGATCATGGCTTTTACACTACGGGTGGTATCGAACTCACTCCTCCTTCTAATCATGTCAACATCTGCCCTCCCATGCTCCCTTGCATCTCTTCCCTTGCGGTCCCCTCCCCCTTCCTTAATTTCCTTGACCAAGTGGGCCAGCCTTCCCGTCTTTACCGCGGCCTCTATTTCTCTTTTTAAATACATGCAGTCATCGGTTTTATGCCCGAAGCCTTTGTAAAATTCACAATATTCGTTTGGTTGTGCTTTCGGCCCAGGCTTTATGGGTGGTGGTCTTGGGAAGGAGTTCTTTACCCTTTCAGTAGCCAGTATCTCACTCGGTGTCTTGATGAGGGGGGTGAAATTATCAGAGTACAAAGGGGGACCCCTCCCTCGGGGTTTGTACGGGGAGTACGAGGGTCTCATTCTGTCATGCATCATTCTATCAAAAGCAGGTTTTCGAGAGTAGGGTGTACCTTTGTCAGGAGGCTTTGTGACTGGGGCGATCCTCCGGGGTGCGACGTCTGTTTCCTTGGCTTTGCTGACCATATCCTTCCCTCTGACAAAGGCTCTGACCCTGTCCATAAGGCTGTCAAATGAGTGGGGGAACTCCTCCCCCAGTTTCTCACACAGCTGGGCATGTTTTAGCCCGTTTATGAAACTGCTAATCTTCATGACCTCCGGGACATCTTTGATGTTCATGCTCTCCTTGACAAACCTCTCCATGTATTGATCTATTCGCTCGTTATCCCTTTGTCTGATATGGAGGATCTCATTTGGATTTTTAACCACCTTTCTCTGTTGGCCAAAGTTCCTGAGGAACTTCTCGCTTAGCTCTTCATAGCTATCTATGCTCCCCGGGGGAAGGCTGTCGAACCAAAGCCGAGCTCCCTCCGTTAGGGTTTGTACAAACATGTGGCACCATACTGGCATGGGCCATCGTCCCAGCTGTCCCGCTCCCCGGAAGGCATGCAGGTGATCCTCGGGGTCTCTTGTCCCGTCATAACGGTCAAAGCCTGGGGGTAACTTTGTCTTGGGAGGCATAGGTGCTTCTGCGATTCTTCGTGTAAACTTTGAGACCTCGGCTAAGTCTCGTGGTAGATATGGCTTATCTAAGCCACTGTCACCAAGGTTGTCTCTCTCCTTTCCTTTGTCCTTGGGCTTCTGTCATGTGATAAGATCCTCCCTTTCTTCTGAGGACATTTGCCTCAGGGCAGTCATGAACGTTTCCAGCTGGTCACCATTGCTGCTCTTGTTTTGAAGATTCGTTCCTTCTTGGCTGGAGGGTGTGTCAAAAGAAAGTCTAGCCCTGAGGCTGTCGAGCTTTTCCTGTCTCTTTAAATCTTCAAGGTACTTTGTTAACTTCTCCCTATGCATGGCCACAAAGTCAGGAGTGATACGCTCTGCTTTTTCTGGGCTTTCCACCTGGTTCTCGTTACCCTCCTCATGGGTAATGTCTTCCACCGTTACTCTATCCAAATCGTTTTGTGCCGTCTGAGTGACATGTGAGTTGTGTGGGGTTGCCATGTCGTTCTTGATGGAATAAGCTGCTCTCTAGACGTCGAGTTTTGATGTGGGAACACTGGGCAGACCAAGGTCCCACGGATGGCGCCAATGTCGAATACCCAACTCACGGATGACGTTAGATGGATCTTCGTTGACGTCAAGAGCCTTTATCTTTGTTGCTACAAAAGAACAAACCGTTAGCCTCGCCACGGAGGACCCCGGGAGGGGGATCCGTGACCAAGCTCCGGCGTGAGAGTAAGTAAGCTTGCCGGAAAATGAGAGTAGTTTCCTCCGATGAGTATAATCACCGGAAGGTTTCCTCTTTGGTGTGAATCTAATTAATATGTATGTATATTAAATGTGGGGGAATGTTGGTCGGAAGTTAATGAGAGGTGAGTAAATGAGGGTGTAGTAAATGAGGGAATGCCGGAGATGATACCTGCCTTAGCTCCTTGATGCCTTCTCTTATATAACAGCCAGCTCCTATCTTATTAGGGATTTTCCACACGTGATCCAATGGTTTTGGAGGATTCTCGGGAGGTGCAGACACGTGTCTGACCCCCAACGGCGAGATGTTCCCCTTAATTAATGCCCAGCCGGAGAAGTACAGTAACTCAGACGAGGTCCTTTTCTTATCGGGCATTTAATGACATCTGCTCCTCTTAGTTGTTTCCCGCTCGTTTGTAAAAGGAAGAGAAACCTTAGTGGACAAGGCAATTCTATTTTATGGGCCTACGCGTAATTGGGCTTCCAGAAAAAATGGCCTAAAGCGGGTGAAGTGGGCTTCCCCACTGGCCCATCGTCAGGTATATTAGGCTTAAACACGAGACCTTTAACTGGTAAACAAACGGATTTGCCACTGCACTAGCCTTTCCTTTAATATTATGGGGTCCAACCACTTATTTTTATGTGGTCCTTTGAAAATTTAAAATACCGGCTCTACTAATTTTTTAAAAACATTGGGGTCCGGGCACCTTGAACCGCTCTATGTGAGTCTGCCCCTAGCCACAACACCGGTGGAAATCCTCAAACTCCACCCACAATGCCGCCCTCCACGCTATACGCGGGATGATGTTCTCGACGTAGAGGAGCTTCCACGCCCTTTTTCCATGCCCAAACTGCATGGTCTAAACAAATCTTCACCGCATCAGCTTGATAAACCTCCTTAAAAAACCCTCATTTTTCACAATATACAAACCTTCACAAAGGACACTTCACAAACCTTCATAAAGTCCACATCACCCTCCACATCATCACATACTATTAAATATTTAAGGAGTAAATTACAAGTTTTGTCCTTTATGTTTGTCCAAAATTGCAGGCGCTGTCCTTTGTCTTTAAAATTGATGAGTTTTGTCCTTAATGTTTGCAAATCTTGCACGTTATGTCCTTTAGGCCAAACCCAGTTAGAATTTTCAGTTAAGTTATGTCATGTGCACTACACATGAGGGTAGAACGGTCATTTCACCTCCTCACTTGTCTTTCCCCTTTTAATACCCTAATTTATTCATCTTCAACCTTCATTCTCTGAACCATCATGTGAAGGTTGAAGATAATGGTTCAGAGAATTCCTCAAAATTATATCTATAACCAACCCCCACCACCACAGTGACAGCCACTATCACACTAGATCCACCACACCACCGCCTCCATCTAAATCCACAACACCGTCACACCGCCTCCATCCAGATCCGCCACCTCCATCCATCCAAATCGCCACACCGCCACCTTCATCCATCCATCCAAATCGCCACACCACAAAGTCTCAATATCCGTTTGAATGACGGCGGCAAAGTCTCAGAATCCGTTTGAACGACGGCGGCAAAGTTGAGCAACACCCCCTTCATCATTCGACCAATAACACCACCAACAACAACCAATCTCTCCATATTTTAATGATTATTTGTGGTTGTTGTGATGTTCATAAGATAGAGAGAAGATATGATAGAAAAAGTGGAGAAGAAGTGAGCGGCTGTTGTGATGTTCCTAAGGATGAAGTGGATTTTGAATATTAGGGTTTCCCTTTTTTTTCTTTTTGTAAAGGCAAATGCAATTTTCAATTGCTGTAAAGTCTAAAATGTCATGGGAATTGTAAAGATGATACTTATTTGCTGCTTTGGGAAGTGGAATCTTTAAAAGAAAATAGGTTGTAGGTTTCTTTTGCAGGTGTAAAGAGAAAGAATCGGGGTTTGCAATCTTGTTAAGTTGAAGGGTCAAAGAGAGGTTTATACGGTGGGAGGTGGTGGTGATGCGGTTAGGTCAGGTGGTGGTAATTTATTCATCTTCAACCTCCTCAATGTGAAGGGATGATGGTTCAGAGAATGAAGGTTGAAGATGAATAAATTAGGGTATTAAAAGGGGGAAAGACAAGTGAGGAGGTGAAATGACCGTTCTACCCTCATGTGCAGTGCACATGACATAACTTAACTGAAAATTCTAACTGGGTTTGGCCTAAAGGACATAACGTGCAAGATTTGCAAACATTAAGGACAAAACTCGTCAATTTTAAAGACAAAGGACAGCGCCTGCAATTTTGGACAAACATAAAGGACAAAACTTGTAATTTACTCAATATTTAAGTGTTTATGAATTACCTTTACATTAACTATATTTTATTTTTTGTTTATATATTAATCAAATAAAAATTAAAATATAATATATAAAATTAAATTAAAATATAATTGTATTAATTATTTAAAAATATTAAAAATTAAAAAGAACTTATTTTTTCCAAGGGCTATTTTTCTAACAAATATTTTCTCCAATGGCTATAAATTCAATTTGTCTTCCAACGAACATTCGTACTTTTCAATTCACATTTCCCTCCAAAGACCATACTGATTCAGAGAGAGAGAGAGATGGGTAGGGGTTATCCAATTCTGATCGAACTAGCTGGACCTTCAAACCTTTGACGTTCATCCCGTCGACGCTCAAATCCCTCACCTTCAAACTCTCAACATCATCGCATCGATGCTCAAACCCTCCACTTTCAAACCTTCCAATGGCACACCCTTTTCCTTTAGGAGTCTACCATCCACAAGTTGCAAACCTTTTTCCTCCACAGTCTATATCGCTCCACCTTCAAAGCCTCCTATGGCAAACTCTCCAGGTGATGCTCAAACCGATTTGATAAATGAGGAGTTGAACTTGGTATATGATTATACCTGTAGGCAACTATGATTCGACGCACTACGAATTAATAGTACTCCAACCGATTTCATTCCAAACTCCCCTCGTGTGCCAAACCATCCTCCAATATCAAATTGTTCTCCTCTTGCAAACCTCCGTCCGACACAAGAAGTACCAAGTTGGGATAAAGAGTACGAAATCGACCATAGGGTGGAATACGTACCAAGGCCGGATGAAGAAATGGTTTATCCGTCTGACCACTCCTATAAATACATAACATGAGGTTGGACAAACGTGAAAGTAATTATAATGGGTCATCGTCTAATTCCCTCTTTGGTAATTAAGTAAAGTTTTATGTGGTTTATCAAATGTTTTAATTTTAGTTTATGTAATGTTTTATTAGGGGTTAATTATGTGGTTTACTATAAAGTTTTATTTTAATTGTGATGTTTAATTTATGTAATAGGGTTTAATTATGTTTAAATTTATATAATGTTTATTAGGGTTTATTTTTAATTTGTGTATTTAAATCTTGAAAAGTAGAATCTTGAAAAGTAGATGGCCCTTTATTCCGTTGAAGATCCGAACCGCCGGACTTGAATCAGACCGGACGAGCTTACCGGGCAAGTACGAAGGTCCGTGGACCAACCATGTTGAAAACGAATGAGCAAAAAACTCAAATTATGGGTGTTGTTACGGTACAACTATAAGTCTTTGATGTTTTATGGTACTTTCTGACCTATAGCTTAAACGTTTAGGATTTAGGGTATGTTTGGCAAAAGTAGCTGGTGGCTGGAAGCTGATAGCTGGTAGCTGTAGCCGGTAGCTAGTAGCTGTAGCTTTTTAGATATATTTGGTGTTTGGCAGAGTAGCTGGAGCTTTTAATAAAATGTATAAAATGACCAAAATGGACATAGCTAAAAGTTTAAAAAGTTTGTGCATTAAAAAATTTATTATCTTTAGAGGTTAAAATAGTCATTTTTTCCTTAAAAGCTTATAGCTCCTTCTAAACGCTACTAGTAGGAGCGTTCAATCAAAAGCTTCAAGCTCCTAACCTAAAAGGTTCAAACTCCTTCAATCAAACAAGGTTTTTTATTGAGTAGGACTTTTTTCTTAAATGTTTAGAGGTAGAACCTCCTAAAAGCTCCATGCCAAACATACCCTTACATGTCTAATGTTATATATTATTTTTATTACATATCACTAATTATTTCTTGCATATTAATTTTATATATTTACGTGGAAGAAAGAAATCAATACTATTACACATCACTAATTAGTTCTTGCATATTATTAATGTTATATATTTACGTAGAGGATAATATGTTACTATTATAACGACTGACAAACGAGAGTGTACTCACATTTCTACTCTTAGTTGAATGGGTTCTATTTAATATTTAATTATTATTTTAATTAATTTTAAACGTATTTTGTTTTTCCTTTCTTAATTTTAAGATACGATATTTTTCAAAATTTTGAGAATTCCGTTACGATATGCTTATTTTTTTCTACCTTTCAATATAATATAAATTTTATTTGAAACCAATTTGTAGATAGTAATGTACTAACGGGAAACCCGCGCGTTGCAGCGGAGTTGATAATATGGGCCGATAACATAATTCAAACCTAAAAATGTTAAAAAAAATCATATATACGTTGTGTGTGTGTATAAATATAAAAGCACCCGCGCTTCACGGGTGCAACACATAGAAAACTCTTATGATAAACAGGGAAACCGTTATGATAAACATTATATAGTATACTGCAATATTTTTTTATCTAGTGGGAAACTTGTGCGTTGCGGTGGAGTCGACAATTTACATCTAAATTTTTAACTAATTTCTCTAAAATTACAAACACATTTTAGGTTTACAATTTACATCGAGATAGTTGGTAAACGGGCAACAAGTTGCGCCGCTACCCCTTTTTGAATAGCAAAACTAAGCCTTTTAAAATTTAACACATTTTATGTTAAAAAAAATTTGATTAATTTTGATTCATTGATTAGTCCTTTATTTCAAATACGCAAATAAATAGAATGTATTTTTGAATATATGTTTCTTGATGAATATGATGAGTTTATTATTCATAAGTTTATTTTTTATTATTTATAAATAATCTAATGTATAGTATAGATTGGTGGGAGTTGGCTACATAGTCCATTTTTCCTACAAAGTGTACAAACTCATAAAACACCACAATTTCAGACATAAAATACACTTAAAACCCACAAATAACAAAGTGAAGAATACTAAAACGCCATAATTGTGGGTTTTGTGTTGTGTTTTGGATGATAAGGCTTTGATTTTCGAATGACTAACATTAGTGTGTTTTATGTTGATTATCATGTTTTGTTGTGTTTTATATTCATAGTTCTATATGATGGTGTGTTTGAAGTTTTTATAAACTGTTAGGGTTTGAATATTGTGTTTTATTGATCTTCACTCTGTTATTTGTGGGTTTTGAGTGTGTTTTATGGCTGAAATTGTGGTGTTTTATGACTTTGTACAATTTGTAGGAAAAATGGACTTTGTAGCCGAACCTCACCCTAGATAGTAAATACAATAATAACTGGTAGGATTTTTTAATATTAGTCAATGAGTAAACTACAAAAATTGTCCTTATGTTGACCCCAGGTTGCAAACTATGTCCTTTGTCTTCAATAAGTACAAAAAACATACTCGATATTTGCAAATCATTGCACGTTACGTCCTTTAACCCTAACTTAGTTAATTTTTATGGTTAACTCTGACTAAATGGAACCAACATAAAGGGTATTTTGGTAATTTTACTCGTTTATTTAAAATATATATCAAATAAGATAAAAATAATTTAAAACAAATAAAAAATCACATATAAAAATAAATGACCCTTTCTCTCACAACTCTCTCCCTCCCTCTTTCTCTCTCGAACTGGACATTCAGTCGACCACTACCATAGACCACCATCTTCATCGCACGCCTCCATTGATCTCCATACCCACTATGAACTTCAGATTCAGGCGTTCTTCATCCCAATGACAGAAGGAGTGGCGGCAACGGTTGCAGGTGTCGGCACCACCGCCAGATCACTTTCGGGCTTTTGGTCGGCGATCAAGCCTCCCCCTCCACCACCTTGCACTCTGCCACAGTTGCTTTCTTCCGCCGCTACCGGAGGTCGCCGTCGATGAAGTTAGGGTTTCGGGATAGATCTGGTTGTTTTTTTAACAGATGTGAATTTTGTGAAGAAGATGAGGACCTTTACCAACATAATCTTTGTCGTTCACTGTTGCTCCCTGTTCGCCGCCTTTTACTTCTGTCCATTACAGTCACCGTTCACTATTGTTATGTAACCACCGACAAGTTTTGTGAAGAAGATGAGGAGTCAGGTTGTTCCAGGTCTGATTTCTCCATTTCTTGTTTTCGTTGTTTGTTGAAATTGTTAGGGTTTTTGAGTGTACAGATTGATCTGCATGTTTTTGTTGATCATCATTTTAGTTCAATTTAATGCTCGTTTGTTTGTATTCTGTTTTGCTAAAACGTTGTGTTTTTGGAGGATTTTTAAAATTGAGTTTTGGAATGGTGTTTATCAACATATTTTAATCAAAAAGAGTTAGAAAGATGTATAATTAGTGGGGGTTGTGGTGGTCTTGGTGGATGGTGGTGGCAGATGGTGGAGGTTGAAAGAGGTGGGTGATCGTGGAGGTTGATAGAGATAGTATATGTGTGTGTTTAAGAGAGAGATATTTATTAAGTTTTTAAAATATTAATTTTTATGTTTATTTATTTAAGTAAATAATGTAAAATAACAAAAATACCCTCATGTAGGATCCATTTGGTCAGAGTTAACCATAAAAATTAACTGAGTTAGGGTTAAAGGACGTAACGTGCAAAAGTTTGCAAACATCGAGTACGTTTTTTGTACTTATTGAAGATAAAGGACATAGTTTGCAATCTGATGTCAACATAAAAGATGATTTTTGTAATTTACTCTTAGTGTAACACCACGTAAAAACGTGTCCAATTATGTAAAGACACGTGTCCTGAACTCTGATTATGTGAAAGATTGAGTTTGAAGGACTAAAGTTGACAAATGTGAAAATATGAACGCAAAGGGGATTAAAAGTGTCAACATGTTAATTCTACCTCTGAGTGACCTTTTAATATTTCCAAAGCTTCGTAAAAATATAAATTCACCCTCATGAATATCTGATAAAGAATTCATAAGCATTCGGTTGAATTTGTGATAATTTGTTCAACTTTCAAGAAATAAAGTTTCATGTGCAAAAACCGACAAATCTTCATTCAATGGCCATTTCTAAAGAATCCAAGGGAACACTAGTGCATGGCAAGGTAATCTGAACAACGCAGGCCTGATCATGTCGACTATTCCTGCTGAAAATGACTTAGATTCGAGTTTTAAAAGTTGCATGATCAAATATAAAAATTCTCAAAATTTTGTCCTCTAGTCATCGGATGCGGACCGTATGGTCCCAGGCTTACGGTCCGCATGAACTGTAACTGGGCGATGCAGATCAAGGTTGGTTACGGACCGCATTCATTTGGACTTACGGTCTGTAAGGGGTGGATGCGGACCGCAAGAGATTTTGCTTACGGTCCGTAAGCTCGTCGCTGGGCAGAAGTTTTAGACAGATGTATGTTTCAGCTGCATAACCGACTTAAACTCATTTGAATCGAATCTAGGGGCTGTTTGTTGGTATTATTAAACCACTAGGACACCTGGGGTGATCCTAGGGACTTCCTTAACAACTGCAATGATCTAGGGACATGGCAAATTACCATATAAGAAGTGCTAGTTCATGTTTCATGAACTCACATTTGCAACAAGTTTCAAAACACTCATCTCTGGAGCAAGCAAGCACTAGGAGAAGAATTAGAAGTGTAGAAAAGATAGCAAGGACCCTAAGTAAGAGTCTTAATCCCTGTCTAGTCCTTTTAATTAGCTTAAATACCGAAAAGTCAAACATATCATAATTTAACTTTAACTTTCGGTTTAATCACATATGGTCCAGCCACTGACCGAAACGAAAGTGGTTATGGAACCATATTAAGGTAGGTTATTAACCCTTAAAAGGGCACCTCCTAATTATTTCGTTTGACTAGTTAATTGTCGGGTCAAACTAGTTTGACAAAAAGTCAAACTGGACAGAAAGTTTAAAAAATGAATTAAATTAATAAATCAGAGGTTCTAAATTATATTTTAACATTTTAATGACTTGGTAATTAATATTAGAACATGTTTAATCAGTCCTAACCCGACAATTATCAATCTAAGGTCAGTTTATAACCGAAAGTCGCAAATGCTTGACTTTTGTTTTGACTTTCAGTTCTGACCCATTTAAACTTAATTCTCCCATGTTTTAAGCTTCCATTAGGACCACATTATTCAGTAGTATAACCCTCTGGAGTTATATTGCTTGGTCCTTAGTAGTTTGAATTATATGCACTTGTTTGTTAATATGCTTATAAATGTCGTAAATGCCCTTTTGACATATAAATGAGATTTTTAGAAATGTGAAAGGACAAAAACCTTTGCTGCTGGTATTTAAACTTGTCCCGAAAATTTAACTTCAGTTCTTGGTCCCAAATAGGAGTTATGCTCGATATCGTAATTAGAAGCTTTTTATTAATTAATTTACGATATCTTGCATATTGCATGTTTAAACTAGGATTTTGAACCAAAACTCATTACCTACTGTTAAGATATTACTTTTAAGGAATTTTAAGATTTTTGGTCAAATTATAATCTGTTTTAAAACATAGAGTTTCTTGTATAATTCGGTTAATGACGATAATACCCTTTTTAGGCATAAAATGAGATTAACAAAGGATTTGAATGCCAAACTTTTTCCTACTGATTTCATACATTAAATAAATTATTTTGAGCTTTTGAAACTGATAAAATCTCAGATTTACATGAACATCTTGATTATCGTCAATTAGCGAGTTTTATACTAATTAGGTGCATAGTATGGTTTAAAACCATATTTAACATCTAAGACTTGTTACCTACTGATTTTTTTAACAAATTTAAATATTAATACAATAGGTATAAGTTATGAACTCAGGTTTCCAAAAATGCCCTTAAAAGCCTATGTGAAATGACCAAAATGCTCTTTCGGGGCATAGTTTGGCCATAAATGGTAAACCTCACATAGATATAATATCTTACTGATGTAATGAGATAAATTAAATATTTTTACTGATTATAAAAGACCAGAACTTCAGTTTATCGTAAAATCTCTTTTATAAGTACTAAAATTACCAAAATGCCCTTGCGGGACTTAAATTGGTTTAAATTACTTTTTGGGCATATATGTTAACATCCTACTGATGTTTTAACATATTTTAAGCATAATAACATTTAAGACCTGTATATAATTCATTTGGTTACCCGTTACGCATTTACGCGTTCGGATCGGTTTATGTAACTAGTTTACGTAAAATAGCCGAAACGGGTTTATCCTTATCATTAAATCCTCAATTTCCAGAATGTGTTTAGTTTACCCATATTATACAAGTATCCAAGCTTGTCGGGTCTAAACCACATTCTATTTCGGTCCCCGCTTAATCTAGCATTTAGAACCGTAAAGTCTCTTTCTAGCTAGCTGGTCTAAGTCCTTGACTTAACTAAAGGCCCGTTAGCATCCTAATAGGTTATTAAACCTTCTATACAGATTAAGTAGCATCCAGTAGAAGGTACCATCATAAAGCTTTAGGATTTACGGCTGAGTTACCTTCACTTTTAAGCTTAGGTAAATACTTTTAACTTATTTTCCCTTATACGGGCTTAGGATATGGTATTATAATAATACCACTTGGTCGGGTATGAAATCATTTAATAGGATTGTGATTAATAAATTTACATAACCCGTTTTAATCTGTCTTGTTTGATAACATAAACATTGGGGGTTAATTCGACCGTGTCCTGGATATCCTCGGTTCATTTCATTTGAAAATGGCCACGACCTATGCACGGGGTGTAGGCATACACCTGACAGATGCAAATGCTAAATAATATATAAACCCACATGTTGGGGATAACTCCTTTGTGGGTTCTATAAGTGGTGAGTCGGTTAATTATGACCGGCTTCCAACCGGCCCCAATTGTATGACAAACATGTAAATCTGTATACAGGATTATCTTTAAATAATTGTCCCAAGTTATAAATGATTTGTGCCATGTGCACTTAAATCAATTTTCATAAATGTTTTCAAAAGAGTCAGTTAATTGTATTTACCAGTGTAAACTGACGTATTTTCTTAAAGACTGATTGACAGGTACCTCTCGTAAATAGGATGGAGCTATTAGGTGTCGTATAAGAGGATCTTGCAAGTCCTTAGATACCTGAAGTCTGTTATTTTGTTTTCTTGTATTTTATTATGATCCGCCTGTGGATCTTGTTACAATCCAGTATGTATATTCTTTCATGGACACTCAGATATTATGGTTTGTAATAGTTAATTCTCCAAGCCTTCCACTGTGCTAATATATATTGTGTGTATTGACAATGATGATATCAACTACGTCACGATACTCCCCACCGGGCCCACCGGTAATATGTGGAAATATTGGGGTGTGACAGGTTGGTATCAGAGCCAACATTGAGTGAATTAAACACTAACCTTTTGTGTTTAATCTCAATGACACAATAAGCACATTCCTTAGACTTCCGAGTCTAGGCCAATGACCTAGGATTTATTCTTAACTTTCCTTTGTTGTTTATATTTTATTTTATTTTATTTAACTTGTTTTGACAGGATTAACCATCAACAATGCCGCCCAGAGTGAGAGGCAAAGGAAAAGGTCCAATGTGAGGTGGACCATCAGGACACGCAGGACCTTCCCATCGGCGCACCCCGTCTGCGTCGTTTTCTAGCTCAAACTCTCATGACCAGTGGGGTCATTCCTTCGAACCAGCGAGACACTCTGTCTCGTTGAGCTCGTCACCTTCTTTTCATCCATCATTCGGGTTGCCTGTTCCAGACGAGCCCCAGCATTCGCAACACTCCCATAATTCACATCATTCACATGAGTCTCACCAATCCTATCATTCCTTGCATTCTCATTCGTTTCATCATTCGGATTCTACCTACTCTCCTGCCCAGTTTAATCCTAATGACTATGTCAATGACTTTCTGGGTTTTAATCCTCTAGGACCTGAGGATCACTTCTCCCAGGAGATGGAAATGGATGACGACCCGGACCCAGAAATGCAAACCGGAACACCGGGCCACCCTATCAGCATCTCGAGCGGTTCTCCATATCAAGGATCACCGTACCAAGGGCCCGATCCATTTAAAGAATGGTGGTCAAAGTATGAATGGGAATTCACCCCTTCATATCATAACTCTCCTGCTCAACCTCCTTTGGTTGAACCTCAGCTTCAAGCAGTTTCTCCTCCACCTCTTCCTGTTAAGGAGCCGCCTCAACAGCCACCGCAACCACCTCCCGAGCCACCAAGGCGAAGGAGAAATGCTCGAATGTCTGTGCATGGGGGACCACGGTTCGCATCCCCTTAAGGTTCAAGTTCTTATCCTCCTATCCCCGAGGACCCCCAAATGGGTGGACCCTCGCACGCAATGCAGGAAGACGATCCTCCGCCGGTTTCATATGCACCACCGCCACCAGTGGGTTTTGACAATCCGATCCCGACTTACCCAGGTTCTTCTGGATACAACCCTTTTGAAAACCCATCTGGATACCCATTAGATTATGGAAACCATGATCCATACCTTACAGTTGCACAATACAATGCACTTTATCCTTCTTCTTACCCTCCAGTTTATCCAACTGGATATCCGGTGCAGGGTTATCAATACCCACCATATCAGCAAGTTCCTCCTCCTCATCAGGAGCAAACCTAAGAAATACTGCAGAGGTTAGATAGGGTTGAGCATGAAGCAAATGAAACCAAAAAGAAGCATAATAGCTTTCTCAAAGGCCTTGTGAGCCTTATTAAAGGCAAGAAGAAGTAGAAAGTTGTTTAATTTATCTTGTATTGTCCTTTAATCAAGTCCTTGCGAGGACATTATTTTATTTTCAGTACCAAGTCCCTGCGTGGACTTATTTTCCATTTCTATAGCCCCTGCGTGGGCAGTATGTTGTTTCAAGTCCCGTTTAGGGAAATCCTTGTACTAGTTTTATGATTTAATGAAGTTTATTTTTATTTTTAATATGTACTTTATTACATCATCATGTTATATCATTTCAATTTTAAATTGATCTGCTAAAGAAGTTCTTAGGGGTATAACCTAGCCAAAATATTAAATGGCTATGATGGTACAACCTTTTTAAGATAATAAATCCCTGTTAACATCTGAAAACATGTTAACATTCCTGGTTGTGCGGTACACAAAACCACACAAGCTTTCAAATGTACTTGCATCCTTCCAAGTCACTTATAAATAGCCTATATGATCAATGTGAATCATGGCTAATAAACATCAATATGATGTAGACGCCTAAAACACCCATTTGAGATGTATGCTTATAAGCAAAGGTGTGATAATGACAATGATAGTTTTATTTTATAAACTTATTGTCAAAAAGGCAATGAACTTTGTTCGACCCTTAAAAGATCACTAATCCAAGAGATCATTAGCATTATTCTAATAGTCCCTGTGACAAAGCCTTCTGAGCTATCTAAATGTCCTTCGAGACGAGCCTTGTGTTAAATAAAAATGTCTTTTATGACATTGGCAGTTGCGATTTATAATTCCCCTATCTAATAAATATAAAGAATTATATTCTTTTGATTATTAATTATTACTTAAAATGGTCTATATGGTTTAATAATACCATGACCATCTAATCATCGGTACGGTGAATTATTTAAATGAATCATTATTGTTTGATCTAGTACTCGAAAAATGGCTGGATCTGACGAGGCAAATAGCCATCCGCGAGAAGAAAACAATAATGAAGCAAGAGTAAATCTTACAAATGCTGAACTGAAACAATGATTGACACCGCGGTTGCTCAAGCGGTGGATAAGATATTCAAGGAACCGAGTAATGTTCGGTCCAAAACTCACTCAAAGTCCCATTCTGATTCGCATATGCAGAAGAAAGATGAGTCTCAACACTCGTCTAATCAGAGAAGTGAACCACAGAGGCAGATTGTCCTCGAGCCGACTCCCAGGTACACCAAGGGTTGTACCTATAAATACTTTGTCTCCTGTAAACCGAGGGATTTCACAGGAGAAAAGGGAGCGATAGACTGTATGAAGTGGTTAGATGAAATGGAGACTGTGATAGACATCAGCGGATGTGCTAAGGAAGACATAGTGAAGTTTGTGTATCAATCTTTCAAGGGCGATGCCCTCACTTGGTGGAAAGCATTAGTGCAAGCCACTGGAAAGGTCCCTTTGTATAACCTTTCATGGAGCAAGTTTGTTGATTTGGTGAAGGACACTTATTGTCCTCAACATGAAGTCGAGAGGATAGAGACTGATTTCCTCACTTTAGTAATGAAGGATCTGGATTGTAGATCCTATGTGACTAGCTTCAACTCGATGTCAAGGCTTGTACCATACTTAGTCACCCCTGAACCCAAACGCATTGCGCGTTTCATCGGTGGCTTGGCCCCTAAAGTGAAAGGGAATGTTAAGGCTTCTAAGCCAGCCACTTATAGATCTACTGTGGATCTATCTTTGTCCCTCACTCTAGATGTTGTGAGGAGTAGGGCAAAGAAAGATACCGATGATGGGAAGAGGAAGAGGGAGGAAGACAAGTCTCCTCAGTCAAACAAGAAAAGTAAAGGGAATTTTAATTCCAAGAAGGGGCAGTCTAGTGACAAGCCCAGGTGCAAAACTTGCAACAAAAGGCACTTTGGAAAGTGCAACCAAGACCCCCAGGCCAAACCATGTGGGATCTGCAAAAATAAAGGGCATAAGTCTGTGGATTGCCGGGATATCAAGGATGCAACCTGTTACGGTTGCAATGAAAAGGGGCACATCAAGACAAATTGCCCCAAGAATGCTAAGAAGCCCGAGGAGGTGAAGAAAAACAATGCGAGAGTTTTTCAGATGAACGCGAGGGAAGCGGTGAACGACGAAAACGTCATAACAGGTACCTTCCTCATTAATAATAATTATCCTAGAGTCTTGTTTGATTCAGGTGCTGATAAGTATTTTGTAGACCATAAGTTTTGTAAGACACTGAATTTGCCTATTAAGACTCTAGACATAAAATATGAGGTAGAGCTTGCCGATGGTACCTTAGAATCAGCTTCAACTCTTCTTGATGGATGTTTCATATCCATTAAGAATCATTCTATCCCGCTATCCCTCTTGCCAATGAAATTGGCTAGGTTTGATATAGATTTGGGCATGGATTGGTTGTCGCATAACCAAGCCCAAATTGCATGTGATAAAAAGCTAGTTATTATCAAAACCCCTTCTTATGAATCCGTCACTAGTCAAGGAGATACGCAATATGGATTGCCCAGCAATGTGTCAATTCTCAAGGTATCGTAGTGTTTGAAGAGCGGATGTGTCATCTACATGGCACAAGTGTCTGTGAATGAACCGAAGCCCAAGATCGAAGACATTCCAATTATATCCGAGTATCATGATGTCTTTCCTGATGAATTACCTGGATTACCTCCTGAGAGGCAAGTTGAGTTCAGGATAGACATTCTGCCTGGATCTGCACCAATTGCCCGAGCTCCTTATCGTTTAGCACCTACTGAAATGAAAGAGCTCAGGACTTAATTGGACGACTTATTGGAAAAAGGTTTGATACAACCTAGCTCTTCACCTTGGGGAGCTCCAATATTGTTTGTGAAAAAGAAGGATGGATCAATGCGCTTATGCATTGATTATCGTGAATTAAATAAAGTGACAATCAAGAATCGTTATCCTTTACCCAGGATCGACGACTTATTTGATCAGCTTCAAGGGGTGGCTATTTCTCAAAGATTGATTTGAGATCTGGGTATCATCAACTAAAAGTCAGAACTGAAGATGTGCCCAAGACAGCGTTCAGAACAAGGTATGGGCATTTCGAGTTTTTAGTGATGTCTTTCGGGCTCACTAATGCACCAGCAGCATTCATGGACCTTATAAATAGAGTCTGCAAACCATACTTTGATAAGTTTGTCATTGTCTTTATAGACGACATACTTATCTACTCTCGTAATCAAGTTGATCACGAGAAGCACCTTCGATGTATCTTAGGATTGCTTCAACATGAGAAGTTGTATGCTAAATTCTCCAAATGCGAGTTCTGGCTTCGCGAAGTCCAATTCCTTGGACATGTTGTTAGTGAGCGTGGCATCCAAGTTGATCCCGCCAAGATAGAAGCCATTATGAATTGGGAAGCACCAAAGACACCAACAGAAATTCGCAGCTTTCTGGGTTTAGCTGGATATTATAGAAGATTCACTGAGAACTTCTTGAGGATAGCTGCACCATTAACTTCTTTGACCCGCAAGAATGTGAAATTTGATTGGGGTCCAAAGCAACAAGAATCCTTTGAAATTCTTAAACAAAGGTTGAGCAATGCTCCGGTGTTGACATTGCCCGAAGGAATTGAAGAGTTTGTCGTATACTGTGATGCTTCACACACCGGTATGGGATGTGTACTTATGCAGCGAGGCAAGGTGATTGCCTATGCATCACGGCAACTAAAGGTGCATGAAAAGAATTACACCACCCACGATTTGGAGTTGGGTGCCATTGTATTCGCACTAAAGTTGTGGAGACATTATTTGTATGGAACAAATTGTGTGATCTATTCAGATCACAAAAGTCTCCAACACTTATTCAATAAAAAAGAGCTCAATATGAAACAGCGCCGCTGGATGGAAACTCTAAATGATTACGATTGTGAAATTAGCTACCATCCTGGCAAATCGAATGTAGTCGCTGATGCTCTAAGCTGAAAGGAAAGAATTAATCCTATCTGAATTAATGCCAAGAGTATTGAATTAAAGAATAGGCTAAATGAAAGACTATTAGCCGCACAGAAAGAAGCTGTTTTGGAAGCTAACCTTCCAGATGAAAAGTTAGGTGTAACTGTTGAGCAGTTAGCATCTGGTAAGGATGGAATCCTCAGACTAGATGGTAGAATTTGGGTTCCTATTCATGGAGGACTTCAAGATGTAATCCTTCAGGAAGCTCACAACTCTAAATATTCAGTTCACCCTGGAGGTGACAAAATGTATCAGGATTTGAAGACTAATTATTGGTGGATAGGTTTGAAGAAATCTATTGCCACACATGTAGCTAAGTGCCTAACTTGTGCTCAGATTAAAGCTGAACATCAAAAGCCATCAGGTCTGCTTCAACAACCAGAACTCCCCACATGGAAGTGGGGGATGGTAATCATGGATTTCATAACCAAGTTACTTAAAACAAGGCATGGAAATGATACTATATGGGTCATAGTTGATAGACTGACAAAGTCAGCACATTTCTTACCCATCAAGGAGACTCATAGCTCCGACAAGTTAGCACAGTTGTATGTGGATAAGATTGTATCCCTTCACGGAGTGCCGGTATCTATTATCTCTGATAGAGATACTAGATACACCTCTCACTTTTGGAAAAGTTTCCAACAATCTTTGGGCACTCGTTTGAATTTTAGTACTGCTTACCACCCTCAGACTGATGGACAGAGCAAGCGTACGATTCAAACATTGGAAGACATGCTTCGTGCATGTGTTATTGACTTGGGAGGTAGTTGGGATGACCACCTACCCTTAATCGAGTTTTCCTATAACAATAGCTGCCATACTAGCATTCAGGTTGCGCCTTTTGAGGCATTATATGGTAGAAAATGCAGAACGCCCGTTTGTTGGGCAGAAGTAGGAGAAGCTCAGTTATCAGGACCTGATATAGTCCTTGAGACGACGGATAAGATTGTCCAGATTCGTGATCGCCTGAAAGCTGCCAGGGATAGACAGAAAAGTTATGCTGATAAGAGGCGGAAACCTCTAAGGTTTGAGGTTGGCGACAAAGTCTTACTAAAAGTATCACCTTGGAAAGGTGTGATGCGTTTTGGTAAGAAGGGCAAGCTAAGCCCTAGATATATCAGACCATTCGAGATTATCGAATGTGTCGGCATTGTAGCTTATAAGCTAAATTTTCCTAAGGAGCTCAGCGGAATACATAATGCGTTCCACATCTGTAATCTCAAGAAGTGTCTAGCTGATGAATCATTAGCTATGTCTCATAAAGACGTACAGATTGATGAAAGCTTGAAGTTCGTTGAAAAACCTTTGTCGATTGAGGATCGACAGGTTAAAAAGCTCTGAAGAAAGCATGTGCCTATAGTAAAGGTCAAATGGGATGCCCGTAGAGTTCCCGAATATACGTGGGAAGTTGAATCCACTATGCGACAGAAGTACCCTCACTTATTCCAGTAAATCTCAGGGTCGAGATTTCTTTTAAGGGGGTGAGGATGTAACACCACGTAAAAACGTGTCCAATTATGTAAAGACACGTGTCATGTACTCTGATTATGTAAAAGATTGAGTTTGAAGGACTAAAGTTGACAAATGTGAAAATATGAATGCAAAGGGGATTAAAAGTGTCAACATGTTAATTCTACCTCTGAGTGACCTTTTAATATTTCCAAAGCTTCATAAAAATATAAATTCACCCTCATGAATATCTGATAAAGAATTCATAAGCATTCGGTTGAATTTGTGATAATTTGTTCAACTTTCAAGAAATAAAGTTTCATGTGCAAAAACCGACAAATCTTCATTCAATGGCCATTTCTAAAGAATCCAAGGGAACACTAGTGCATGGCAAGGTAATCTGAACAATACTGGCCTGATCATGTGGACTATTCCTGCTGAAAAATGACTTAGATTCGAGTTTTAAAAGTTGCATGATCAAATATAAAAATTCTCAAATTTTTGTCCTCTGGTCATCGGATGCGGACCGTATGGTCCCAGGCTTACGGTCCGCATGAACTATAACTGGGCGATGCAGATCAAGGTTGGTTACGGACCACATTCATTTGGACTTACGGTCCGTAAGGGGTGGATGCGGACCGCAAGAGATTTTGCTTACGGTCCGTAAGCTCGTCGCTGGGCAGATGTTTTGGACAGATGTATGTTTCAGCTGCATAACCGACTTAAAATCATTTGAATCGAATCTAGGGGCTATTTGTTGGTATTATTAAACCACTAGGACACCTGGGGTGATCCTAGGGACTTCCTTAACAGCTGCAATGATCTAGGGACATGGCAAATTACAATATAAGAAGTGCTAGTTCATGTTTCATGAACTCACATTTGCAACAAGTTTCAAAACACTCATCTCTAGAGCAAGCAAGCACTAGGAGAAGAATTAGAAGTGTAGAAAAGATAGCAAGGACCCTAAGTAAGAGTCTTAATCCCTGTCTAGTCCTTTTAATTAGCTTAAATACCGAAAAGTCAAACATATCGTAATTTAACTTTGACTTTCGGTTTAATCACATATGGTCCAGCCACTGACCGAAACGAAAGTGGTTATGGAACCATATTAAGGTAGGTGATTAACCCTTAAAAGGGCACCTCCTAATTATTTCGTTTGACTAGTTAATTGTCGGGTCAAACTAGTTTGACAAAAAGTCAAACTAGACCAAAAAGTTTAAAAAATGAATTAAATTAATAAATCAGAGGTTCTAAATTATATTTTAACATATTAGTGACTTGGTAATTAATATTAAAACATGTTTATCAGTCCTAACCCGGCAATTATCAGTCTAAGGTCAGTTTATAACCGAAAGTCGCAAAAGCTTGACTTTTGTTTTGACTTTCAGTTCTGACCCGTTTAAACTTAATTCTCCCATGTTTTAAGCTTCCATTAGGACCACATTATTCAGTAGTATAACCCTCTGGAATTATATTGCTTGGTCCTTAGTAGTTTGAATTATATGCACTTGTTTGTTAATATGCTTATAAATGCCGTAAATGCCCTTTTGACATATAAATGAGATTTTTAGAAATGTGAGAGGACAAAAACCTTTGCTGCTGGTACTTAAACTTGTCCCGAAAATTTGACTTCAATTCTTGGTCCCAAATAGGAGTTATGCTCGATATCGTAATTAGAAGCTTTTTATTAATTAATTTACGATATCTTGCATAATGCATGTTTAAACTTGGATTTTGAACCAAAAATCATTACCTACTGTTAAAATATTACTTTTTAGGAATTTTAAGATTTTTGGTCAAATTATAATCTGTTTTAAAACATAGAGTTCTTGTATAATTCGGTTAATGACGATAATACCCTTTTTAGGCATAAAATGAGATTAACAAAGGATTTGAATGCCAAAATTTTTCCTACTGATTTCATACATTAAATAAATTATTTTGAGCATTTGAAACTGATAAAAATATCAGATTTACATAAACATCTTGATTATCGTCAATTAGCGTGTTTTATACTAATTAGGTGCATAGTATGGTTTAAAACCATATTTAACATCTAAGACTTGTTACCTACTGAATTTTTAACAAATTTAAATATTAATACAGTAGGTATAAGTTATGAACTCAGGTTTCCAAAAATGCCCTTAAAAGCCTATGTGAAATGACCAAAATGCTCTTTCGGGGCATAGTTTGGACATAAATGGTAAACCTCACATAGATATAATATCTTAATGATGTAATGAGATAAATTAAATATTTTTACAGATTTTAATAGACCAGAACTTCAGTTTGTCATAAAATCTCTTTTATAAGTACTAAAATTACCAAAATGCCCTTGCGGGACTTAAATTGGTTTAAATTACTTTTTGGGCATATATGTTAACATCCTACTGATGTTTTAACATATTTTAAGCACAATAACATTTAAGACCTGTATATAATTCATTTGGTTACCCGTTACGCATTTACGCGTTCGGATCGGTTTATGTAACTAGTTTACGTAAAATAGCCAAAACGGGTTTAACCTTATCATTAAAACCTCAATTTCCAGAATGTGTTTAGTTTACCCATATTATACAAGTATCCAAGCTTGTCGGGTCTAAACCACATTCTATTTCGGTCTCCGCTTAATCTAGCGTTTAGAACCGTAAAGTCTCTTTCTAGCTAGCCGGTCTAAGTCCTTGACTTAACTAAAGACCCATTAGCATCCTAATAGGTTATTAAACCTTCTATACAGATTATGTAGCATCCAGTAGAAGGTACCATCATAAAGCTTTAGGATTTACGGCTGAGTTACCTTCACTTTTAAGCTCAGGTAAATACTTTTAACTTATTTTCCCTTATAAGGGCTTGGGATATGGTATTATAATAATACCACTTGGTCGGGTATGAAATCATTTAATTGGGTTGTGATTAATAAATTTACATAACCTATTTTAATATGTCTTGTTTGATAACATAAACATTGGGGGTTAATTCGACCGTGTCCTAGATATCCTCAGCTCATTTCATTTGAAAATGGCCACGACCTATGCACGGGGTATAGGCATACACCTGACTGATGCAAATGCTAAATAATATATAAACCCACATGTTGGGGATAACTCCTTTGTGGGTTCTATAAGTGGTGAGTCGGTTAATTATGACCGTGTTAGGATCTGAGTTTGATTTTGATTGTGTTTTACGTTTGAATTAAGATGAAGATGAAGATGAATGAGTTGTGCAACGGAATTAAGATGGAAGCAAACTTTTCACAATCAAACAGGAGAATTGCTTTTAGCATACAAGTTTAACATTGAACCGAATGATTGAATTTAATTTCAACAACGATTACAATTTGCAAGTATGCAACAAACTCCCCCTCAGCCTGAGCTCACAGTATTTGTTCGTGCAGGAAGAAGATTGTGAAACAACTAATAGAACAGTACAGAGCACTGTTCTATATATAGGCATGAGGAAACCACTGAAGCATCTAAGCTGACGTCACCATGAAAGTGACATCTAACCTCCTAACAAACTCTAACCTCTGATCTATACAACCTCTGCTATGCTAACTACTGTTATTACATTTCATTACATAAAGACATCTAAACTACTGCTGCATCCTTCCACTTGATGTGAACCCAGCAGTACTTGTCATGATCAGCAGAGCTTGACTCAAGGCAGTAGATTGAACAGCAGAGCTTTAGTCTTCCATCAGTCTTTTACTTGATCAGCAGTTTGTAGGTCAGCAGTTTGTACGATCAGTAGATAGGAGGTCAGCAGATGTTGAAACCACTTTCAAGGGGATAGACTTGTATACATAACATCTGCTTATTCTGGATCCACTGCTCTGATCCAGTTTTGGCTTTGATTATCTGTTCCTTTAGTAGGGTTCAATCCCAACAATCTCCCCCTGGAACAGATAATGCCAAAACTCTTCATTATTAGTAGATCTTTATTGCCTCATCAGCAGTTCCCTTATTTTCCCTTTGAGTTGTAACTCAAAGGCTAAGGCATCTGTGTCATCATCATCCCTGCTAAGTGGAAGATCAATGAGATCCTGCAAATCTTCAAGACTTAGGCCAAGTTCTTATTCCCTTGTTATTTTCTTCACTTCTCCACTAGACTTGAACACTGTCAGTACATGGGTCTGTTTGTCAGTTTTCCACTTTAGTACCTTTGAGTCATGTGGGTTTCTTGGGAGATTTTTATTTGATGAGGTGTTTGGAGATGCTGGCCTATTGATAACTGTCTGAGCAGTACTTGCAGGTTGATCCAAACCAAGAGTTTCTACAATCATTTTCTTTATGCCTTCTTTTACAAGGTCATCACCCTCTATTAGCTCTTGAATGGTTTCAGCACCCAACTGTTTTTGTGGCCTTCTTTTAAAGATGGCTGCACCAGCTGGAGCAGTGGATCTCCGGATTTGCAGCTTTGGTGGTCTTTTTGAAACCTCTGCTTCAGGATAGTCAGGCTTTTGTGGAGCATTAGGATCTGTTTTTCTCAATTTCTCCAAACTTTTGTAGGTAGCCCTAATCAGCAGCAATTTCTCCAAACTTCAGGATAGTCAGTCTTTTGTGGAGCATTAGGATCTTCTTTCCATCTCAACACTTGATTTAAAGACCCATAATCAGCAGCAGCTAATTCCACTTTCATTCTCCTCAGCTCTACCTTTTTATCAGGTACATTCTTTTTGAACTTTGCCCACTCTGGAGGAGTATGTTTCACTTTATTCTTGATCATGTCTTGAATCCTGGCTGCTTCACTTTCCAGCTCAGGAATGGTCCAGTCTTTATACATGTGTTTTTCTCCTTTGTATTTCTTATGGGCCATGATGTTTTCAACATAATCTTTTCTCAGGGATTCATCTGCCTTTTCTGATACTTGCTGGCACACATTTTTTGCAAATTGTTCCAAAGATCTGACTTGTGTGAGCAAGTATTGATAGTTCTGCTGAATTTCTCTATCAGATTTCCCTTGTGAATTTCTTTTTGAGATATCCTCTGCTTGTTTAGCTTTGACTTTCAGATATTCTTCAATATTATTTGGCCTTGGATATCCTTCAACAGATGGCAAACTCCTTTTAGTAGGATCATCCTCATAGTAGAAAGATTTTATTTCTTCTCTGACTGCTATGAGTTCAAGAGGAAATTGAACACCTGCAGGAGCTAATGGTTTTTGAATTTGAGCCGATGAGAGAGGAACAGGCTTTGGTATTGTAACAAGTGTTTGAGTTTCTGAAGATGTTGGTGGTGGTGATGGAGAATCATCATCAGGTATGAAAATCCTTCTCCTTTTTATTATAGGAGAGGCTGATGATGCTTTGGATGGATCAGTGATGATGTTTTTGATGGCAGTGGTTTGTGATTGACTAACAGCTGTTAAAACAACTGGTGTTTCAACTACTGTTGTCATTACAACAGATGTTGTAACATCTGTTGTCTTCTGCTTTTTGGCAGGAGGCGATGGTGGTGATGTTGTTTTTGGTGGTGATGGTGGTGGTGGTAAGGCAGTGGTAATGGTGTGTGTTGAGTGATAGCAGATGTTGAAACAACTAGAGTACCAGCAAATGTTGATACAGCAGGAGTTACAACAACTGTTTGGGTGGAGGTATGATGTTGGGGGCTTTTGGATGGTGGTTTTGGAGTATGCTTTGTGAGTCTGGATGGTATGGATTTGGGTTCCCTTACTTTTCTAGTGGGATTTCTTTTTGGCACAAGATTTTTAACATCCTTTGGCTCAGAACAACCCTCCTCATTCCATCTTAACATATCCTTTGCCTCTCTGTCCCTTTTTACACTTGCTATAGCTTCATCAAGTGCATTTTGGGTAACATCAACCTCTTTGCTACCATCTGACAAGGGAATCTTTCTAGTCATGGCATCCTTTTCAGGTTCAATGTAAAGACCATCATCTATTCCCTTCTTCTTCCACTCCTGAATTTTCTCCCCCTTTTTGGCATTATCTGGGGGTAATTGATCAATAAAAAGAACAGTTAGAGGAGCAGTGCCAGTGGTTTTCAATATATGGGCCTTGATAGCCTTGATGTCTGCTTGTGTGTTCTTGAACCTAGACTCCATTGTGTTTCTCAGCTCTTGTACATGTATTGCATGTTGCTGATCAGCCATTTGTTGTTGTTGTTGTTGGAGAAAAGGTTGAAATAGATTCTAGAGCTCATTTGCAGCAGGTGCTTGAGGTGGAACAACAGTGGATTGCATCTTTTGTACTTTCAACAACTGTTGCAGCATTTCTTTGATTTCTGCAACCGAAGTTTCCAGTTTTTCAACACGTTCCGTCAATTCAAGGTACTTTAAACCATCACCCAATTTAATGGGATCATCTGATTTCCCACTAGCAGTGGTTGAGGTAGGGAGTGTACTCAAAACATTAACCACTGATGCCCCTTTTTCTTGGTACTGGGGTCTTCTTCCTTCAACACTTGACAACCTTTTGATGTTGCCAGTGGTCAAAACAAATCCACTGGTGGATGTCAGAGGTGCTATGGAAGGAATTTCCTCCAAGGAAGTCTTATTGATGTAACCACTGTCCAAATGCAAACCAGTGGGTTCAGCACTTGTAGTGGCTGCTTCACTTGGATTACCACCAAGAGTTACTTGTAACTCAAGGGGTGTAACCTCCTCAGGCATTGTTGGTGGGTTAACTATGATTGATACATCAGACCCAGTCATTGGTTGAAGTATATTCTCATTGACAGGTGATTGAGAAGGACTGGTTTGTGCCTGGTTCAAATCAATAGCATCCAACAAAAGTTTAGTTGGTGGGGGGATTGTTGATGTGATGTTTGGTGTAGAAAGAGAATTTACCTCGGGCATTGGGCTGTGGATGATGGAAGCAAGTGATTCCAGAGCATCATATTGTGGTGTCCCTATATGTACAACATGTTCTTTTTTAGAAGAAATAGGAGGAGTTTCGGTTATGGGTTGAGATATTTGTACCAACTGCTGTGAGGAAGAAGCAGCAGTGGTTTCTGGTGACTTTTGTGCTGTCACTGGCAGTTGCTCTGGTATCTCATCCTTCAGAGTTGCCTTTTTGATAGGTTTGGGGGGGGGGGGGTTGAGTTTTCTTTTTGTGTGGCTTTTTGGTGATTATAGGTGTGGGTTTCAAAGCAGTTGTTTTGCTACTTTGATCACCTTGAGCAGTGGGCTCAGCAGCAGATACCTGAGGAGCAGTGGTAGCTGCTAAATTCTGCTCAGGCAACTCTGCTTGTGTTTTGCAAGGTGTTGACATTCTTGTAAAAGTTTCAGCAGTTAAGCTATTTATTTGAAAAGATTCACCTTGTTTTATTGCAACAGCATCATTCTTACCAAGTTTCTTTTCAAAATAATAATGTTTCCATCTCCATTTTTATACCCGTAATAGGTATTGGTATGTACCCCAGCCTGAAAAAGCTTCAAAGACTACTCCTTAAGGGATACCAGTGGTGGATCAAAGCAGATACCGGTTCCAGTGGTTCCAGACAATATTGATACTCGCTCAAAGACGTATGTAATGCATTGTCTGTCCCATAATGGGTCCCATTCTTCTAGCCTTTCCCCGAAGTCGATGACTATTCATCGCGATTACCTTGACACCAAAGAAGAGTTCGACCCAATGCTTTATTTCTGTCCTAGTTGATCCTGATTCGACATTAGAAGTATATTGATTTTCCCCAATAACCGAATACTTTTGTCTGTAAATACTGCATACCTGATTCCATCCATAAATCGATTTGATTCCCTATGAGTTCTAGTCTTATTAAAACCGTAAGCTCCCAAGCAGTGGGAGGAGCACGGGGCTCTGACCGCGTGCCTGTTGAAGAATGAGCCGGCGACTCTTAAAATCTTGGAAAAAGTAAGAATGGCTTTTTTATCAACATTTTTAACCAGATCATTAAAGATTTCCTGGGAATAATTGAAATTTTCTTCTTGAAGAATAGCATACCCCATATTTTGAATCTTTAATGGTATTTCATTAAAAGAGGTGGTTTTGTTTGAAACACACATAAGCAGAGTATGAAACAAAAATCTTGTTGCAGGTGGAAAATTTCCTTTTTGTAAGGTATCCCTTTTTATTTGCTCTGCATAACCCCTTTCAAGGAAATCAGTTTTTAACTTATTTTTAGGAAAATAAGTTTTACCTTGCTGATCATTGAGTTCAAAGACTTCCGAGATGGATTGTGGGGTAATTTTGACAGCTTTACCCTTTAGAGAAGAGTTAATGGCTATGACAGTCTCACCTTGTTTTTCAAGGGTTACATTTTTCCAGAAATCTCTTTAGGTCACCAAGTAAATTGGTGCATCTGCTGTAAGCAAAGTTTTGTACTTTGACGCAGACATGAGATCAATGATGGAATCAAAAGTATTGGTGGTGCCAGGTTTTGTGAGAAGACCCAGAAGGTTGTGAGAAGGTTTGTGTGGAATTTCATTGGGTTTGGCCTTTTGAGAGGCCTCTTTTGAAGATGATTTGGAAGTGGGTTTTGCAGATGACTTTGATTTTGTCATTTTGGAGATGATGATCGAAGAAGGTTGTGAAGAAATTTGAGGAGACGAGATGAAAAACTGCTTTGAGAAGAGAATTTTTTAAGAAATCAATTCGACAGTAAAACCGTGTTTGGGGTTTTGAAAGGGGTTTTATGGAGAAAAAGTGAATGCTGACGTGGCAGCGGTTACAAAAGGTCTGATCGCTATGTACTGTCCACGTGCCAACCCCTGATGAAATGAAGGACAGTGCTTTTATGAAAACTACTGATGAAAGGCAGTGGTTACAACGGTAACAAATGGAAGCAGTGGGTGATTTTCACTATCAGTAGATAGCACATCAGTGGATAAAACACTGATTTTGAGCATCAGTGCTTATCAGGAAAATGAGAGAGCAGGGGGTTGACTTTCAGCAGTGGACAGACTTTGAAGTAGAGCAGACTTTTGAACAAGCAGTGGTTATGGCAGGCTTTTAAGGATTTTAATGAAAACTTCATTTTCAGCTATTTTTAAGGATGGATTTTTGATTTTCTGAAAACATTTTAATGCTTTTATTCATAGAAAAACAAGATGTTGCTTGTTATTCCATGTTTAGCATGCCAATCCTAGAGACCAAGCTTTCAAAGGTGGATGTATCTAATGCTTTTGTGAGCACATCTGCCAGCTGGTCTTTAGTTGGAACATGATGCAGAGAAATCAAACCTTTTTCATAGCAATCCCTCAGAAAGTGATGTCTGATGTCGATGTGCTTGGTGGTTGAATGGGAAACTGGATTTTTGATGATATTTTCTGCTGCCTAGCTATCCAACATGAGTGGTGTCTTTGTAACATCCCGAAAATACAAAACTTTATATTAGAATTATAAAGTGCACAATAAACAAGAATAAGCTAACTAGGATAAATAACCTAGTTAGTTAGGAGTCTTGTAGTAACACATGAAAGAGTTAAAAGGCCAAGGATATAAACTAAATAAGAGTGGAGGGACTTAGGTTGTTAAAATTGAAACTTAAATTACTAATATTAGTAAAATAAAAATCCAAACACTCCATTTTTGGAGTTCCTGGATCGATCAAAGCAGGAGAGGGCGACCCCCACTCTCAAAAACCCTAACTTCCACGAAAACTCTCAATTGTAGGCCTAAATCAAGCAAAAATCGAAATCTGAACATGGAATCGTGATCACCTCGTCAAGGGGATCATAAGGTATGTTGAATTAGGTCATTTTCATTCGATTCAAAGTTCATGCATGTGATTAAAATCGAATGTAGAGCTTGATTATGTGTTGTAAACATGAAATTGGAAGTTATATAAGGTTTAGGGACAAACCCTAGACGATTTCTTGTCAAATTCTTGCATGATAATTGTATAGATCAAAATCACCATAGTGGGTGATTAGTATGTTAGTAGAACTTGATGAACACTAGGATTAAAACTCTTGTTCTAGTGTAAACTAAAATTATGAGGAAAACTCTAAGTTGTTGATGTTAACATATAGACATGTAGTCTAATTGAAGTTAATTAGGGTGATAAACTCAAGTCATGAACTTGGTTTAGATCATGTAAAAATCTGACCCGCTAGGTGTTTGATAAAATGCCTAAAAGAGGGTTAAAATGTTAAAAATTGGGCAAAACGCATATCTAAATATGTTAAGAAATAATGCGTTAAAGCTTATGAAAGAGTTCTAATCTTGTTATGAATTGAACTCTTTAGGCAAGGAATCCGGAACGTCAAGTGAACACGCCGGAAGTGATACTCGCGGAAAAGGTGTGCTTTAAAGGTACGTAACTTCGGTTTCGTTACATTGCGTATAAACAATAGTCTTAGAAAAGTTAATGAGGATGTAGTGTCAATTGCGAGTTGGTATGTCATAGAAGTGATGAAGTTCACTCGACAAACAAACGGGTCAAAATAGTTAACTAGAATTGTTGGTTGATAATGTTGTTTACTTATGCAAGTACGTGGCTTTAGCCCCGTTAAAATTATGTGTAAATAATTAGTTATGTTGTGTAAACGGTGTTGTAGTGAATCGAATGCGTTTGATGCGTTGTTAAAGTGGCGAGGTACACTCGACCATCAAACAGGTCAAAGTAAGGATTTGGTATTTAGTTTGGTTAGTCAATGAAGTGATGGTTTTCACTAAATAGCCAAACGGGTCAAAATGATGTTTTCAAAAGAATCACGAGAGTAGAGACTTGAAAGTCTTATACCTTGTTAAATGATAAATTGTACCATACCAATGATTTGGTGATATTAATTTAAGTACAAGAACCCGGGATATGGGTCAAACAATAAATGTTAAATGAAAAAGGGTTGTTTGAAACGGAATGCTTGAATTCCGAAGAAACAAGTATTAGCCCTAGAGGAATTGCAAAGCCATGGATTTGGCACGAATACACCAAGTATGTGAGCCCGGGTAATTGGGTAATTATGTCTAAAAGGTTTTAAGAATGGAAAAGAGGTGCTATGAACTTACACAATGGGTTGAATAATGGAAATAAGGAAATTGTGAACCAATTGTGGGTATCTCGGTTTCCGCATGTGAAATTTACATGGTTGAATCCGTAATTTTATTACGGACTCATAGGAAGAAGAATCGGTTAAATCGGACTAATGGGTAAAAAGTTATGATCTTCTAAAGTTGAAAAATAGTCAAAGGGCAAATGTGCAGAGCCCACCGTAAATTACGGTCCCACCGTAATTTACGGTGGACATCAAAAGTGTTACGGTATGTTGCCCCTGTCTTACGGCAGAACCATAAATATTCCAGGCCCACCGTAAGTTACGGTGATACCGTAATTTACGGTGGAACCCAGAAAAATTATATTTTGTTTGTTCCTTTGTGTTGTTAGAACTTGTTTATACATAACGTATTAATGTCAAAACTAATGGTTTTAGTGTTTGACTCTAGGTATGGATGAGTTTCTCCCGGATGGTGATCAAGCACTTTGTCAAGAACCGAACACGTATTTTGAAGCTTCCGCGTTAACTTAACTTTGTTTTAGACAATGATTTTGATTTAAATGGATGGATAACCATGTCCTAAGGTTTTGAACTAGTCGGTAGTGACTAGTACAATCTACTTTAAACTTTCGTTTTGTACTTAACATGATCATGTTTGATATTTCTAATCGAAAATATTTTGTAGATTGGGTTTTTAGTATAAACTCATGTATTATTTTAAGTAATCTCCTTATAAAATAAAAAGGGTGTTACAAGTTGGTAATCAGAGCTCAAGGTTGTTAACAAGTGTGTTCGGTTCAAGCTTGATCGATCGTCCGGTAAGAATTAATTGCTTTAGTAGACTTACTAGAATACTAGAAAAAGGAAATTTGATTTGATATGCACGGGAAGTGCGGGTTTACACACTCAAACCCGAAAAAGTGCACTAAACATAAATGGTTTAAGCAAGTGGTGAACTTGGCTAGATCAAAATGAATGACGCATATGTCATAGATGAAATGTTTAACAATTAGTGTAAACATTTCAGTTTCAAGATGACGTAAACATGGGGAGGGGTGTATAAATACGCTCGAACCCGGGAAAATACACTAAGTAAGAAAGGCAAGGCAAGATATACACTTGACCAAACCGAAAAAAGAATAACACATTAATTATGACTGAGTGAGAATAATATAAATTTCCGTATAATAAGATGGAAATGAATGAAATAATTATTGATAAATCGTGATGGATGTTTCAGTTAAAGAAATGTCTGGAGTAACTGGAGATGATTCGACATCTCAATTGACTGAACAAATGAAAGCTAAAATTTCCGAGACGGTCGGAAAAGCTCTAGAAAATAGTCTATCACAGTATATTGATAGATTACAAACCACAATCGTGCCGGTGGTGAACGATATGATGGCTGAGTTGAAAGACAACATACTACAAGAAATAAAAGAAAGGAGGGTGTTGGATATGAATCCAAGATCCGTAAAGAAGTCCAAGTATAATAAAGCTCCCAAGAAGGGGGTTACAAAAAGTGTGTTACATTAGTGCAGAGTTTGTGGAAAAATTCACAAGAGCACATGTGGTAAGCCAAGACATAAAAAGTCTAATTGTCCAGAGAGGCTCAGAACTAAGGACACAGCTGACATAAGGTCTGATGCCCAGAAATCAAGGACAAAGTTGTTTTATACAACAGCCACAGAGGCTAAAGCTGAACCTGATGTCGTTTCAGGTATACTCTTGTAGATTAAATTTCAGTATGAATTTTTAATTATTATTACGAGTGCAAATAAATCGTTTATTTTATACCGATTTATTTAACATCCTACATTAGTGTTAACGAAATTACCAAGGCTTTAAAAAAAATAGAAATAGATAATAATAAAAGTTCTATTGTTTATAAGAGGTGCTGAAACTGTACGTTGAGCATCGAGGTAAAAGTAATTTCGATAGATATTGCAATGGGAAGGAGTGCGTGTACACTCGAACCCGGGAAATTAATGAAGTGAATAAACCTTGTGTTGGGAAGGAGTGTAATTACACTTGAACCCGGAAATTGCAATAATAATAAATGGCGAAGACAAGGTTATAGACTCGGCTGAACTAAATAAAACGCGTAGGAGCGTCATTTACATCAACAAATGATGTGGATAAATTTCATGCAACGATAAACAATAATAAAATTAAATGAATTAATTTTGTTATTATTGCAATGGGATTAAGGTTAAAGATAAGAAATTAAGACTCGGACCGAGAATATCCGCGAAAAAGAAGTTAAACAAATGATACGTATTATTCGCTATTATGAATAATAAAGTATCAATAAATGCAAATTTAGAAACTTGGGTAGGGGTAACCATCCAAGTAATACATTATTAATCGAACCCTCATGAGGAAGAATAGTGATCGCAGTAAAGGATGTGATTATATAAAAGCCTAGTAAAAAATAAACTTTAAGAAAGTGTTAGAATAAGAACGGGTAAACCCCAAAAGCTGTATAACCATGACAGTGGTTTTACCAAATAAGACTTGAGAAATGGGCCTTCGGAACATTAGCAAAAGAAATAGACCTAAGGGTCGCTAACAACAGGAAGGTGGTGTTCGAAGCAACTAAGCAAAATGCTTGATAAATTAAGGTAAACGGAAGCCGGATAATGGGAGCATATTACATTAAGGTAATAAGCCCAAGGGAAGGGATAAGAATCAAGGTAATTAAAATTATAAACTAACAAACAAGAATGTTAAGGCACAAGGATAAATGTTTGACTATTATAAGTAATAAAGTTCATCAGAACAAGTCAAACAAAATAAATGGAAGAATTAAGGAATCGGTGTAATAAAGGCGACAGGTTACGCTAATACCACCGAATAAATTAAAACGAAATCTTAATGTATGTCAGAATGATGACTCTAATAATGACTTCGGTAAAATAACCGATAGATGGGTAGGACTATGGACATATGCGTAAACCAAGAGACGGTGACCCAGATTAAAAGTCAAAAGACTCGGATTAAGAGCTATAACTAAGAGACGATGAAATTTCACAAAACAGAAATTTCGATAGTTAGGTCCAACTATTTTAATATTGGACGGGCCGAATAAAGTATAATACTTGATATTCCAAGTAAGAGCAACGCGAATAATGAAAGTGCGAATTATTATTGAACCTATGTGATAGGTCGTAAAAGAATATGGAAAGGAAAACGCAAAACCAATAAAACCGGGGTGTTAAAAACATTAAGATAACGAACCCGGTAATGGGTTGAAAGGAAATAGGGCCATAAACCAAATAACGGTATTAGTAAAATAAACCAATGCGAAGGTGACATAAGAAGTCATAGAGTCGGAAAGATAATCCGGAAGAAAATGAGTATAGCTTTAGACTACGGTCAAGGTCAAATGAATTTTTGAAAGCAAAAAAAAAAAAATTATTTATTCCAAACATAAAAAGGGGGTGCCTTAACGCCATATGTATATTTATACCATTAAATAAATATATGAAAAGAAGACGATCCATGGGATCACCATAACCTTCAGGTTATAAACAATGTAAAGGTCTACGGTACCAAAATGACCATCGGATTACAAATACAACGGAACAAACTATAGGGTCTCACCCTAAAAAGGTGAAGACCCAATAAAATAGCTTACGAAGCTAAGTAAAGGAACCTACGGGTCAATAATGTATAGCATGGGAACCAGTCATGAGTTCCCGCGTAAAATGATAACAGAGAAGAATAATTCTTGTCGTCAATTTCTGATATGATTAATCGACATGGTTAAAGGGAAGAGCATTAAACTAAAATTCAGTTTTAGTAAAGAAACGATGTTCTAACACCTATAAATACCGAGAGAGAAATAAGAAAATGGTTAGTACTAAAGAATATGAGTCTAACGCCGAAAGCTGTAAAATGATGCATTCGGAGGAAAGATTCTTAGAATGAAAAGTCGATGTAAAACTAAACATGACGTGATGTGATCACGGACACGAAGGTAATATAGAATGTAATCACGTTATAGTGTGAATGACTAGATATGAAATTATAAACACGCAAAGGGCCGATGACGGCAATACTGCATACCCGAATGACGAGGTATGAGATAAAATGGTGACTAATTAAGTTTAGGCAATAAAATAAGTTGTAGCCTAATTAACACTGTGACCTATGTAGAGCGCTTGTTAATATAAAAAAAATAATATAGCGTCATGTAAGTATGCTGACGAGCTCAGTGACTGAATGGTCAAAGGACAACCCGATAAAAAGGGCGACAAAGGATAGGAAATAGGTAATATAGTTATGCTAAAAGTTTTCCTCAAGGAAGGGTGTTATCCGATTCAGGAAAAGAGAGAGACTAAGCCCGGGGTTTAGCAGGCCATTTAAAAATTATAGAACGGGGTTGGCAAGGTAGCTTATCGCTTCGAGCTACCGGAAGAGTTGAGTGGAATTCATAGCACATTCCACGTGTCACATCTCCGAAAATGCTTAGCAGATGAAACCGATCGTATCCGATATGATGACATCGAGGTGGATAACAGCCTCAACTATGCAGTGAAGCCAATTGCAATTTTAGATCGAAAAGAGAAAAGTTTGAGGAACAAAGTAATTAACCAAGTAAAGGTTAAATGGGAGCACAGGAAAGGTGCGGATACCACGTGGGAATCCGAAGAAGAGATGCAACGGCTCTACCCTAAACTATTTAGTACGTATTACGGTTTTGGGGACGAAACCCTTTTAAGGGGGGTGGACTTGTAACATCCCGAAAATACAAAACTTTATATTAGAATTATAAAGTGCACAATAAACAAGAATAAGCTAACTAGGATAAATAACCTAGTTAGTTAGGAGTCTTGTAGTAACACATGAAAGAGTTAAAAGGCCAAGGATATAAACTAAATAAGAGTGGAGGGACTTAGGTTGTTAAAATTGAAACTTAAATTACTAATATTAGTAAAATAAAAATCCAAACACTCCATTTTTGGAGTTCCTGGATCGATCAAAGCAGGAGAGGGCGACCCCCACTCTCAAAAACCCTAACTTCCACTAAAACTCTCAATTGAAGGCCTAAATCAAGCAAAAATCGAAATATGAACATGGAATCGTGATCACCTCGTCAAGGGGATCATAAGGTATGTTGAATTAGGTCATTTTCATTCGATTCAAAGTTCATGCATGTGATTAAAATCGAATGTAGAGCTTGATTATGTGTTGTAAACATGAAATTGGAAGTTATATAAGGTTTAGGGACAAACCCTAGACGATTTCTTGTCAAATTCTTGCATGATAATTGTATAGATCAAAATCACCATAGTGGGTGATTAGTATGTTAGTAGAACTTGATGAACACTAGGATTAAAACTCTTATTCTAGTGTAAACTGAAATTATGAGGAAAACTCTAAGTTGTTGATGTTAACATATAGACATGTAGTCTAATTGAAGTTAATTAGGGTGATAAACTCAAGTCATGAACTTGGTTTAGATCATGTAAAAATCTGACCCGCTAGGTGTTTGATAAAATGCCTAAAAGAGGGTTAAAATGTTAAAAATTGGGCAAAACGCAGATCTAAATATGTTAAGAAATAATGCGTTAAAGCTTATGAAAGAGTTCTAATCTTGTTATGAATTGAACTCTTTAGGCAAGGAATCCGGAACGTCAAGTGAACACGCCGGAAGTGATACTCGCGGAAAAGGTGTGCTTTAAAGGTATGTAACTTCGGTTTCGTTACATTGCGTATAAACAAGAGTCTTAGAAAAGTTAATGAGGATGTAGTGTCAATTGCGAGTTGGTATGTCATAGAAGTGACGAAGTTCACTCGACAAACAAACGGGTCAAAATAGTTAACTAGAATTGTTGGTTGATAATGTTGTTTACTTATGCAAGTACGTGGCTTTAGCCCAGTTAAAATTATGTGTAAATAATTAGTTATGTTGTGTAAACGGTGTTGTAGTGAATCGAATGCGTTTGATGCGTTGTTAAAGTGGCGAGGTACACTCGACCATCAAACAGGTCAAAGTAAGGATTTGGTATTTAGTTTGGTTAGTCAATGAAGTGATGGTTTTCACTAAATAGCCAAACGGGTCAAAATGATGTTTTCAAAAGAATCACGAGAGTAGAGACTTGAAAGTCTTATACCTTGTTAAATGATAAATTGTACCATACCAATGATTTGGTGATATTAATTTAAGTACAAGAACCCGGGATATGGGTCAAACAATAAATGTTAAATGAAAAAGGGTTGTTTGAAACGGAATGCTTGAATTCCGAAGAAACAAGTATTAGCCCTAGAGGAATTGCAAAGCCATGGAATTGGCGCGAATACACCAAGTATGTGAGCCCGGGTAATTGGGTAATTATGTCTAAAAGGTTTTAAGAATGGAAAAGAGGTGCTATGCACTTACACAATGGGTTGAATAATGGAAATAAGGAAATTGTGAACCAATTGTGGGTATCTCGGTTTCCGCATGTGAAATTTACATGGTTGAATCCGTAATTTTATTACGGACTCATAGGAAGAAGAATCGGTTAAATCAGACTAATGGGTAAAAAGTTATGATCTTCTAAAGTTGAAAAATAGTCAAAGGGCAAATGTGCAGAGCCCACCGTAAATTACGGTCCCACCATAATTTACGGTGGACATCAAAAGTGTTACGGTATGTTGCCCCTGTCTTACGGCAGAACCATAAACATTCCAGGCCCACCGTAAGTTACGGTGATACCGTAATTTACGGTGGAACCCAGAAAAATTATATTTTGTTTGTTACTTTGTGTTGTTAGAACTTGTTTATACATAACGTATTAATGTCAAAACTAATGGTTTTAGTGTTTGACTCTAGGTATGGATGAGTTTCTCCCGGATGGTGATCAAGCACTTTGTCAAGAACCGAACACGGATTTTGAAGCTTCCGCGTTAACTTAACTTTGTTTTAGACAATGATTTTGATTTAAATGGATGGATAACCATGTCCTAAGGTTTTGAACTAGTCGGTAGTGACTGGTAGAATCTACTTTAAACTTTCGTTTTGTACTTAACATGATCATGTTTGATATTTCTAATCGAAAATATTTTGTAGATTGGGTTTTTAGTATAAACTCATGTATTATTTTAAGTAATCTCCTTATAAAATAAAAAGGGTGTTACAGTCTTTAAGGCAGTGATACCAAAATCCAGCAACTGATTTTGAAACCACAGGAGTTGGGCTGTACAGCTTGCAGCAGCAATGTATTCAGCTTCAGCAGTGGATGTTGAAACAGCTGCTTGCTTTTTGCTTTGCCATGAAACTAAGCAATCACCTAGAAACTGGCACCCTCCTGATGTGGACTTCCTTGTGGTGTTACATCCGGTAAAGTCACTGTCTGAAAATCCTAAAAGCTTGATATTCCCATTAGCTGGATACCAAATACCAAGTGTGGGACCACTTTTTATGTATCTGAATATCCTTTTTACAGCAATAAGGTTGGATTTTCTAGGGGCTGATTGACTTCTTGCACAAACACATGATGTCTGGCCTAGATGCAGTTAGGTACAACAAAGACCCAATCATGCTTCTATATAGAGTTTGGTCAATCAGCTCATCCTTTTCATCAGACATGACTAGCTTATTTGTTGCCATGGGTGTGCTGCATGGTTTACAATCATTCATATCAAATTTGTTTAAAAGTTCTTTAGCATATTTGCTTTGATGAATGACAGTTCCATTTTGCATTTGCTGAACTTGGAGACCAAGAAAGCATTGCAGCTCACCCATTGCACTCATTTCAAACTCAGCTGTCATGAGTTGCCTGAACTCTTCACACATTTTATTACATGTGCTTCCAAAAATAATGTCATCCACATAAATTAGGACAATCATTAAATCCTTTCCTCTCCATTTTAGAAACAATGTTTTATCAATGGTACCTCTTTTGAAACCATTTGAGAGTAAAAAGGTGGAAAGAGTTTCATACCAGGCCCTAGGTGCTTGTTTCAGGCCATACAAGGCTTTGTTTAACCTGTAGACATGATCTGGATAAAATGGATCCTCAAAACCTGGAGGTTGACAAACATACACCTCTTCTTGAATTGTACCATAGAGGAAAGCACTTTTTATATCCATTTGGAACACCTTCATTTTGTGGTTGACAGCAAAGGCCAGGAACAGTCTTATAGCTTCCAATCTTGCTACAGGGGCAAAAGTTTCATCATAGTCTATCCCCTCTTCCTGTCTGTAACCTTAAACCACAAGCCTAGCTTTATTCTTGACAACAATGCCCCTTTCATCAGTTTTGTTTTCGAAGACCCACTTTGTGCCGATGGGACTTACATCTTTTAGCAGTGGTACAAGCTCCCATACTTGTTGTCTTTTAAACTGTTGGAGCTCCTCTTGCATGGCTTCTACCCAGCTGTTGTCTTTCAGTGCCTCTTGGTACTTGACTGGCTGATGGAGTGATAGAAAACCAGCAAAAAGGCAAATGTTTTGGGTTTGGCTTCTTGTGAGCACCCCTTCATTTATGTTGCCAATGATTTGGTCAGGTGGATGAGATCTCAAGAAAATTAAATCTCCTTGGTATGGTATGATGGCATTTGTTGGTGAAGGCTGCAAATGTGTATCATCTGAGCTAACCACTGCTGGTGACTTTGATGATCCAGCAGTGGCTTCAAAAGGTGGTGAAATAGGAGGCAAAGGTGTAGACACATGCTAACTTTGATCCACAGTGCTTGATGATGTGGAAGCAGTGGTTAAGGGGCTACTTTGGTCAACAACTGTTGAGGTAGCAGTGGTTGAGCTTTGACAGCTGTTTTGAACATCTGCTGCTCTTCCCATTCTGACAGACTTTTGTGGAATGATGATTTCATATCCATAGTCTAGGGTTGAATCCTCTGATGGACCTGCACTGTTAGTCTTGATAGCAGTGTTTTCAAAAGTGAATTTATCAAGATCAAACAAATCTGCAGGATTTGCTGGGATTTTCATTGATGAAAGTTCATTGAACTTTACATTCAAGGTCTCCTCCACTGCTTTGGTCCGTGTATTAAACACTTTGTAGGCCTTGGCAATGGTTGATTATCCCAGGTGATAACCACAATCTACTTTGGCTGCAAATTTTGAGATGGAATCTTTTAAATTTAAAATAAAGCATGGGCAGCCAAATACTTTAAAGTATGAGATCAGTGGTTTAATTTTATACAGAATTTCATAAGCAGTCTTTTTGTGCCTGGGGTTTATTAAAACTCTATTTCGAACATAGCAAGCAGTGTTTACTGCCTCTGCCCAACAAGTTAATGGCAAACCTGAATCAGCAAGCATGGTTCTGGCAGCTTCAATCAAAGTTCTGTTCTTTCTTTCAACTACCCCATTTTGCTCTGGTGTTCTAGGGATGTTGTACTGCCTTACAATCCCTTTCTTCACACAGAAGGCATCCAACTCCTTATTTTTGAATTCTGTGCCATTGTCACTCCTGAAGACTTTTACTGGAAGGTCAAATTGCTTTTCAACATGTGTCACAAAGTCTTGCAAAATGCCTGCAGTCTCATCTTTTGAGTGTAAAAAGAAAGTCCATGTAAACCTAGAGAAGTCATCAATAATAACCAAACAATATCTCTTCTTCTTGAGACTCATGACTTGAACTGGGCCAAACAAATCCATGTGCCGCATTTGCAAACACTGGGTTGTTTTGGACTCTTCAATGGACTTAAAGGAGCTTTTATGCTGTTTTCCTTTTAAACAGGAAATACAATGCTCAGGACATGAAAACAATTTTTGTGGTAAGCCTCTTACCAAGCCATTTTTTGAAATTTCAGTGATTGTCTTGAGATTTGTGTGCCCAAATCTTCTGTGCCAAAGTTCTGTCTCTTTGTTAGAGGCAGCTGAGAACAGACAGGCATCAGTTCTGGGACTCTCTTTTGACATATCAACAACATAAACATTGCCACTTCTTTGAGCAACAAGTTTTGTTTTTCCAGTTTTGATTATTGCTTCAACCATTTCTGGTCCAACAATCCTACAACACTCCTTTGTGAAGAATGACCCATACCCCTTATCACTCATTTGTGAAATACTCAGGAGGTTGAATTTTAGATTGTCTATTAGATTGACATTTTCAAATTTTACATTTCCAGACTGTACTGTACCAGACCCTAGAACTTTCCCTTTACTATTATTCCCAAAGGATATATCACCCCCTCCATGGATTTTGAAATCTTTGAGTAGGGCTTTACATCATGTCATGTGCCTAGAGCCTCCACTGTCTACATACCAAAGGCTATCTAAGCATGTAGAAGCTCCCTGCACATGAAGTAAAAGGATTAGTTCATTAGGGTTTCCAAAGCCAATAAGGCTTTAGATGGGGTCTCAACAGTGTCTGGGATGGATGCAGATTGATGGACAGTGGTTAGGTCAGGGGTTTGAACAGTTTTAGGACTGTTTCTTTCTAACCACTGTTGTGGGTTTTGACCAATCACCTGTTGATATCCAAAAGGATGCCTGTTCACTCTTGGTTTAGAGGGCCTTTTGTAGGTCTCATACACGTGTGGAATCCTTTGGTAAGATGATTGTCCCTTGTCTTTTCTGAATTGGTTGGCAGGGGGTGCATCAGTCACTTGAACATCTCTTTGGACAGATGTTTGATTCAGCTGTTTTATAACAGCTGTTTGGACTGGCACAAACAGTGGTTGATTCTTGGTGAATTTGACAGATGATGTTGATGGACTCAAGGATGTTTTAGCAGTGTACTCATTCTTTTTCACATCAAAGTTTTTAAGATACACACATGCTTGAGTTTTGTGGTTTGATTTACCACAGATGGTGCAGCTTTCAGCAGGAACAATGACACTTGTTTTGTTTAGATCATATGCTTTTAAATGAAAACAGTCTTTTGTTAGATGGTTTCTCTTTTCAAAAAATTCACAAAACAAATTTTTGACCTTTTCTCTTTTCTTCCTTTTCTCAGACTCCTTTGCAACAGAGTTTTGAACCACTGTTGGGATGTCTTTGATAGGAATGAACTTTGCTTTTGGAGCTGTGACACCATCAGTGGTTGTAAAGTCCATGGGCTTGAAATTTTCAAGAATGTCACACTCATCAGACCATGTGGGTTTAAATTGGTATTTCTCAATTTCCTCAAAAGTTGAGGATCCCACAGATCTTTCCAAAGTGATTTTGTTGCCAAGTTTGTCGGTTATTTTAACCTCTTGGCCATTCTTGTTGGTTGGTATAATTTCAGATGAACCAGCTTGTTTTCCAGCAGTGTTTTCAATTTCATCATATTTTCTATATCCTATACCAAACTTAACATTGCTTTCAAGCTGTTTCTCAAGCATAACCTCATACCCTTTGCAAGATTCCACCCATCTTTCACAAGTGATCTAGGTGGACTCCAACTCCTTTTTGCAAACTTGATATTTCTCTACGATAGTTTGGAGTTGAGTCTTGGTTATGCTTTGCTCTTCTTTGAGACTGCTGATTTCTTTGTCTTTTTCAGCCAATTTGTTTCTAAGTTCTTTTAACAACTTTTCAAATTTGACTTCATCAGTTAAGATTTTATCCCTGAGGTTTTCATTTACCTCTTTGATGTTAGCAAATGCAATAATGCATTCGTCTGAACACAGTTTTTCAAGAACTTGAGGTGTTACCTTAGCAGCAGCCATCATGGTACAGTCACATTGATGATCACCTTCTTCATCAACTCTCTCTTCTTTCTCACATGCTTTCTTTTCTTCCTTGTCTTCTTCGGACCAGGGATCAATCAGTGGTTCAATCAGGGTTTCTGAATTTTCTCCCAGCAGTAGTTCACCAGCAACTGCAGTAACCACTGCTTCAGCCACTTTATCCACTGTTTCAACACTTAGCTGTTCACCTTCAGTTTCTACCCCTTCTGGTATTGACTCTAATGCGATCAAACAAAATTCATCATTAGAAGGATCATTAAAAGCATTGAGTGCAAAATTTTCATCACCAAGCTCATCAGGCATGCTGCTCCAGTCAACAAAGCCTTGAGTGAAAAACCTTTGCTGATCTGGTTGTGTTACTGTTGGAGCAGCTGGTTGAGGTGCAACAGGTTACACTTGTGCCTAAGGGACAGGGGTTTGAACATATTGAATTTGTGGAACATTTGTTTGAACATAATGCACAGGCACAGGGGTTGCAGCATAGTGAGCAGTGTTAACATGGGCAGCAGGGGTATATTGGGTATAGTGCACAGTGCTTTGGTGTTGTGGTCTAGGATTTGAGCTGGGATGAGTGATTATTGGACCAGTGTTTTGACTCCTGCATTCCCTAGCAAAATGACCTAGCCTATTGCACTTAATTTTTGACTTATCCAACCCCACTTTTAAATTCCCATGTAACCCTGGGAATTTTCTCCCTGTTCTTTTATAGAATTTGCTTGTTCTTACACTAAGCAAAGCCAATTGATGCAAAATGTCCATTTCTTCTAAGTCAGTGGGATCAAAGTGTTGCAGATCATTGAGTTCAAAACACAAGTTATCTGACATCTGGTTTTCATAATTTGCAGTAAAAGCATAATTGGCAGAGTGAGAATCAGGGTTGTTGAAATTTCCACCAGCAGTTATATCAATAAAGTGATCATAACCCTTATCCTTACTACTACTACCAGATTCTTCCTGACCAAACAGAGCTGTGCTGCCAAAGGAATAATCATCAGCAACTTTGCCAGACTCTTGCAACTTCTTTTTCTGGTTTAACTCCCTTTCATAGGTCAGGAGTCTACCATGAAGTTGGGTCAGGGTCAGATCTTTGAACTCAGCAGAATTTCTAGTCACAAATGCAATTGTGTCCCATTTATCAAGTAGTGATCTAAGAAACGTTCTATTTTGTGTTGATTTTGGAATTTCAACTTTAACAAGTCTTAGCTCACTGATGAGACAACTGAAACGTTCAAACTGTTGGGTCAATGATTCACCCTTAATGTGACAAAATGTTTCATACTGCTGATTTAGAATTTCCCTATTGTTTTCAATAACTTCTTCTGTTCCCCCAAACTGTTCCTTCAATGCATCCCATAGCTCTTTGGCATTGTTATAATGTAACAGTCCAGCATAGATTTCATTGGGTAATGCAGATGCTATGATGCTAAATGCTTTGGCATCGAGTTCGAACTTTTGAAAATCAGTTTCAGTATAGTTTTCAGATGGTTTAGGTACGAACTTCTTTGCATCCTCAGCACTTGGCACCATAGGAACATGGGGACCAAAAACAACAGACCTCCAACATCCAGTGTTCTGTTGAGCAAGGATGTGATCCATCCTTCTCTGCCAGATGTTGTATTCATTACGTTTAAGCATGGGTGGTTTGAAAAGAGAGCCAATGTTATTCTTATCATCTTGTGATTGTGACGTCATCCTGGTTGTTTTACAGGCACTGATTAATCAACTTTGATGGCGATTAAACCTTGCTCTGTTTTTCAACAAAACCAACAAACTATCAGTATCAACGATCATGAGCTGAACTATTTATGTCAAAATGATTGTTAAATCAAATTTGACTGTCCAAGCTCTGATACCAATTGTTAGGATCTGAGTTTGATTTTGATTGTGTTTTACGTTTGAATTAAGATGAAGATGAATGAGTTGTGCAGCAGAATTAAGATGGAAGCAAACTTTTCACAATCAAACAGGAGAATTGCTTTTAGCATACAAGTTTAACATTGAACCGAATGATTGAATTTAATTTCAACAACGATTACAATTTGCAAGTATGCAACAAACTCCCCCTCAGCCTGAGCTCACAGTATTTGTTCGTGCAGGAAGAAGATAGTGAAAGAGCTAATAGAACAGTACAGAGCACTGTTCTATTTATAGGCACGAGAAAACCACTGAAGCATCTAAGCTGACGTCACCATGAAAGTGACATCTAACCTCCTAACAAACTCTAACCTCTGATCTATACAACCTCTGCTATGCTAACTACTGTTATTACATTTCATTACATAAAGACATCTAAACTACTGCTACATCCTTCCACTTGATGTGAACCCAGCAGTACTTGTCATGATCAGCAGAGCTTGACTCAAGGCAGTAGATTGAACAGCAGAGCTTTAGTCTTCCATCAGTCTTTTACTTGATCAGCAGTTTGTAGGTCAGCAGTTTGTACGATCAGTAGATAGGAGGTCAGCAGATGTTGAAACCACTTTCAAGGGGAGAGACTTGTATACATAACATCTGCTTATTCTGGATCCACTGCTCTGATCCAGTTTTGGCTTTGATTATATGTTCCTTTAGTAGGGTTCAATCCCAACAAACCGGCTTCCAACCGGCCCCAATTGTTTGACAAACACGTAAATCTGTATACAGGATTATCTTTAAATAGTTGTCCCAAGTTATAAATGATTTGTGCCATGTGCACTTAAATCAATTTTCATAAATGTTTTCAAAAGAGTCAGTTAATTGTATTTACCAGTGTAAACTGACGTATTTTCTTAAAGACTGATTGACAGGTACCTCTCGTAAATAGGTTGAAGCTATTAGGTGTCGTATAAGAGGATCTTGCAAGTCCTTAGATACCTGAAGTCTGTTATTTTGTTTTCTTGTATTTTATTATGATCCGCCTGTGGATCTTGTTACAATCCAGTCTGTATATTCTTTGGTGGAGACTCAGACATTATGGTTTGTAATAGTTAATTCTCCAAGCCTTCCGCTGTGCTAATATATATTGTGTGTATTGATAATGATGATATCAACTACGTCACGATACTCCCCGCCGGGCCTACCGGTAATATGTGGAAATATCGGGGTGTGACACTTAGTCAATCAATGTCAATGAAAAAATAAGAATCTTTATATTTAGAAGATGACGGTTAAAAATCACATTACATATGACATAAATATCATCACATAGTATATTTACAATATGCACAATATATATCGTGATAATTTGAACATATATTCGAAACTAAAAAACAAATACATAAATACGAAAAATTATTTATCTTATATATAAACATGAGTCTTAAAGATAACACCTAATACATGCCAAAACATTCAAAAAGAGGTGATAACCTAACAAAAAAACAATTGATGATTATATAATACTAATTATATAACCAACAAACCCAACTACTTGGTATTAACATAACATCCAAAAAAACTGATCATTAGATTGCATTGAACCAGGAAATGCAACTACTTTAACACTTTCTTCAGAATCAACTTGTTTTGAACTGCACAATAAACAAAAACGCACTTGTCTGGATGATTTATACCATTTGGTTTGGTAAATTTCTTGCGCCATTCCAAAGCATAATAACGAAAACCACTGATCTTGGGCCGTAGTGAGCCCCACATATCCCTTCATGAACTTCCTTGATCAGATATGGGCTTTGTTCTAGGCCAACACATCGAAGCAGTGGTGCAAGATATCCCTTTTTGTAGAGGATATCTCCTTGCAACACGTATTCTCTTGATTTGATCCGAACCCTTTCAGCTTTCGTCTGATCACTTGGCAGCTCACCATTTGTAAGGAACTTAAACAAATGGGTCATCCAACTCGGCCCTTCTCAATAATCACATCTTGTACCTCGAGTTCTTGTATGGACGATGTCTTCAGCACCTCAACCAACACTTTCTTGGTGAGATGTGCAAAGGTAAGTGATGCAAGCTTGCTTAGTACATCGGCTTTCTTGTTTTGTGACCTTGGGACTTGTTTGATGATGCATGATTCAAATGTGCCAATGAGTTCCTTTGCCTTTTCTCGATACTTTTTCATGTTGGGTTCTTTAGCTATGTAGATGTCGTTTACTTGACTTGAAACAAGTAAAGAGTCTGTGAAGACTTGAAGCTTTTTAACGTCCATCTTTTTGGCTAGCTTGAGTCTGCAATCAGTGCTTCATACTCGCTTCATTATTGGTTGTCTGAAATTCAAGCCGGGGAGCATATGTGAATTCCAATTCATTGGGATTGATCAGGACTAGCCATGCCCCTGACTTCAAGGCTGGAAGCTCCATCGGTAAAAAGCTTCCAGGTATCAGGGTCAGAAGGTTCAGTGGAGGCTGTGTTAGCTTCCGTTATTGTTTCCTTTGGAATTTCCAAAATGAAATCAGCCAAAATTTGGGCCTTCACAGCTTTTCTTAGAACGTAGGTAATGTTATGTTCACCTAGTTCCATTGCCCATTTGGCTAGACGTCCGGGGGTTTCAGGTTTTTCAAGCACATTTTTAATTGGTTGGTCAGTGACCACTTGTATAGGGTGTGCTTGAAAATACCTTTGAAGCCTTCTTGTTGTTTTTACTAATGCAAGAGCAAGTTTTTCCAATAGGGGATACTTGGTCTCTGCCATCCTTAAAGTTTTACTGAAGAAGTAAACGGGTACATGAGCCTTGTTTTTTTCGATGGTCAGGACCGCACTGATTGCTTCCTCAGCAACTGAGAGGTAGACAGATATTAATTCCCCGGTCTCAGGAGCGGCAATATCTGATAATGAAGCTAGGTCCTGCTTCATTTGGTTAAAGGCTTCTTCAGCTTCCTCAATCCATCGGAAGTCCTTCTTTTTTGCACACCCTTGAAGGGTTTTGAAAAAAGGAAGGGACTTCTCAGCCAGCTTGGATGTGAAACGCTTTAAGGCTGCAAGCTTACCGTTTAAGCTTTCAACCTCCTTCTTGCTTTGTGGAGATCTTGTATCAAGGATGGCTTTTAACTTGTTGGGGTTGGCTTTTATGCTATGCTTTCCCACGATGTGCCCCAAGAACTTGTCTTCTTCAAAACCAAATGAACACTTTACTGGGTTAAGCTTCATGTTGACCTTCCTGAGATTTCGAAACGTTTCTTGTACTCAGTTTTGCTCTTAATCACCAAGTCATCCACATAAGCTTCCATGTTCTTGCATATTTGTTCAACAAACGCTTTATCTACCAAGCGTTGGCTATCCAAGAATGATATTTAACCTCTCGGAGAATGCCAGCTTGTACAAGCCCTTCAACCTCTTTACATGCTGCCACGCTTCTGTCTGGGGCTAGACTTCTTTTTTGCTGAACAACAGGTTTTACGTTAGGTGGGATTTTGAGCTCATGTTCGAAGATATCTTGAGGGATGCCAGTCATATCTTCAGGACACCATGCAAAGATGTCCATATTGTGCAGCAGCAGCTTCTTGAGATATGAGAGAGTGTCTTCGGTGAGGTTCGTATTCACCCTTATCCTTTATTGGGGATACTTAGGGTTAATGACCTAACCTTGCTCCTCTTCTTCATTTTTTGTTGAGATTTCCCCATCAACAAGTAAGGCTTCATGGGTAGGTTGAAGGGTTGCAATCCCTCTTTCGGTTGGGAACTTCACTGTACCTTGGCCAACTGAAACAACCATACCAAACTCACTCTGCCTCGGTCTTCCTATGATAACATCATAGTTGGAAGGCATGTTGATTACAACAAAGGTGAGTGGTTTGTTCCTTTCCATTTTTCCTTCTCTGAAGCAAACATCAAGTGTTAGTTGGCCCAAAGGCTTGATGGGGATGTCAGTGATACCTCTAATTGAGGACTCAGCTGGTTGAAGCTTTGAACGTTCATCATTGTTGAGACGGTTGAAACATTTCTCAAACATTATCTCAGTTGCTGCCCCTGTATCAATGTAAGCTTTTCTTGTTTTGATGGTTCCCACAGTGGCTTCCACCACCAAAGGGTTTGAGAGATGACCCCTTTCCGGTGGTGGGAAGCATACACATTGAAGTTCCCAAGCCTTAAAGCGTTGCCGTTTGTGGGAAGTTTCTCCATCAAGGTTTACCATGTTCACCTCTTTTCTTTTTCCATCAGCCATTTTGTCTTTCACCCCTTTGACCAAGTGGGCAAGTTCTCCAGACTTAACGGCTTCCTCAATCCTTTTCTTGAGCTAAAAACAGTCGTTGGTGTGATGGCCTTTTTCTTCATGAAATTCACAAAATTGAGTGGATTTTTCGTTCCTTTTGCTCTTGGGCAGGGGTCGGGTGGTCGGGAGCTATGCTTTACGTCTTCAATGGCAAGGATTTCTTGGGGGGTTTTGGTTAAAGCTGTGAAGTTCACAGTCTTTTCCCTGCTTGAAGGGTTCCTGCCCTCATACATTCGTGGATCTGAACTCCTGGAACGTTTATCATAAGAACCATAGTTGCTTCCTTTTCTATTAGGGTTGTTACTCCTCCAGCTAGGACTCCTTTTTCTTTGTTCCTTGATATCAACATCTCCCCCCCCCCCCCCGGATGTGAGCTTCAACCCTTTCAAGGGCTTGGAGGTGATTGCATTCATGAAGCTTGCAACCCTCATCTTTTCGTCAGCACCTACGTATGTTAACCCTTCTTTTTTGTATCTTTTGATGAAATATCTAAGGCTTTCATCATCCCTTTGCTTGATTTGGAAGATCACCATTGCATCTTTGACGTACCTCATTTGCTGTGCAATGTTAGCCAAGAAACCTTTGCTTAAATCATCGAAGGTTTGAATACTTCTGTCAGGCAAGCCATTGAACCAAATTCGGGCAGACCCTAAAAGGGTTTGCATGAACATAAGGCAGCACTCGACATTAGACCACTTTTCAATCCTTGCAACCCTGGTAAAAATTTGGAGGTGGTCTTCGGGATCTTCGGTTCCATCATACGTTCTTATGTGAGATGACATCTTGTTCGGGTTTAAAATCATAGTCGGCAATTTGTTGAGAAAAACAAGACAAATTGCTAGTTTTGTATGGTTTGGCAAGATCTTCTTCTTCTCTTGAGGCCGAATTGCTGCTTGCATTCCCTTGAGTGGCTAGCACTTGGTTAACGAAGTGTTGCCAAAGGAAGTTTGCCATCATTTGGGCCATCATCTGTGGCATGAGGTTGAAGCCTTGAAGGCTTTCTGGTGTAGCCATATAGTTCATTCCCATAGTAGTACTCATGGCAGCACTTCGTACTAAGGGAAGAACGAATAAGGCTTGCTCCCATGTAGTGGACACAGGAGGGGGAAGGCTTGAAGCTGGTGGTAGTAGCAACTGATCCAAAGTTAACTCGTGTCCCAACGGTGCACCGGTTGCCACCGGATGGGAGGAGAATAAAGGAAAGGTGGTTGGTTTTGGTCTTGCAACTGCATATGGACTCGAACTTGGTGGAGGGTGACTAGGACCAGCTTCATTTCTGGATATAGTAGGTTGTAAGCTTATAAAAGGAGGTAGGGTTGGCCTAGTTGACAATGAGGGCTCAGGTTCATCATAATCTAGCCTGATTCTCACTCCTTTATCCCTTTTCTCTTCTCACGTACTGGTTAAGGAGAGACCTCAACTGTAGAAAGTTGCTTGCTACCCCCATCAAGTGTTAAATCGATGCGTGTTGGCGTGCCTGCTGCACCGATATGAGGGGATGGAACCCTTGAACAAGATGGGGTTGGTGTTTGAAAGGAAGAAAACTCAGGATACGTGGCTCCTGTTGGGGTGTTCCCCGTATAGCCAGTGGAGTTTGGCTAGCACTAGGTGTAGAAGTACATGGTACTTGGTTCACCTCACCCGGAGAGTCGCTTTCAGACATGATGGTTTTAACGAAGTTGGAGCTACACTACTCATCTTCAAAGATGAACTTAGTGGTGTAGCCCCAAGGTGGGCGCCAACTTGTTGCTACAACAAATATGAGACCAAGAATAGTGGAGGGACTCGTTAGGCAAAATGGTTTAAGAGTCTCGTTTTACCTAATGCAGGTCGCGGGTCCCCCTACGTATGCAATACGTAGGGTCGGATCACTCTTCTATTAATTGCTTAGAATTCAAGGTTGAAAGAGACTCAACCCAGATCTGATGCATGCAATGTGATAGTGTTATTGAATGTGAAGAATAGAACCTGCAATGTGCAAGTTCTAGAGAGAGAGTGGTGAGTGTCACACCCCAACTGATGGCGGAAACATCGGAGTGAGACGAAATAGATTGCTCGAGACATCATAATGCTAATATTTGTGACAAGTATTTAAATAATAAGTTTCATTCCATTTCTAAAGTGTCAATTACAAGGATTTGAAACAAATACAACATAAATAACGAAAAACAATACAATAAGAATACAAGTTTAAAGTGTGTATCTAAGCATCCTACTAGATTCCATGCATCACCAACATCATCGCTAAACCTGCAACATGTTTTAAAAGTGTAGTTCAATACAAAAGTATTGGCGAGCATACAAGTTTGGTGCATAGTATATAAGTAATAAAATAATAAGGAACAATCCACATGGCAAACCTAGTTATCAAGATTACCGTATAAACTGGCATGGGATTTACAAGTCAACCCTCTGTTTACGCAAGTATGAATGAATAAACCTAACATGACCTCTCGTTCATGGGTGGGCGTTACTCCTATAGCGCTATACATGTTAAGTGGAGGCTTGTACGAAGCTAATGACAAGTTCATCACATAAGAATCACCCAGAAAACACGAATCAAGCATAACAAATAGTAAGCATGTATTGGATTGTTTGTTTATGTATTTGCATAAGAATATATATACTAAGTGTGTTTTGTATATAAAAACATGTTACACCAAAAGTGTGAAAATGGTAAAATGGGTCAAGTATACTCACAATATTGCTAATTCTTCCGATTATCCAAGTGTTGACGAGTGTATGAGATTGGGAGGACAAATGTATAAGGGTTAAAGTTCAAGGTATGTTTAGAGTCGAGATTCGGAATTTAAAAGGAATATGGAAAGTACATATGCAAAAGCAATCATCTTTAACACATAATGTTTTAGATGATGTAATCAAACACCTTGATAAATGAACACAAATTCGTCATCAAAGGTTTGATTATTTGGAATATACATATAAGTAGTATGTAGTGTATATTATATCATATAGGTCAAGTAGGAGGTAGGAGGTAGGAGGATAAATCCACCATTTAGGAACCTCTTTGTATCATGGAAGTCATGTAGGAAGTAGGAAGAACAAGTCTTCCATTTAGGTACCTCTAGATGTTCACCACTACACTTGATGTTATGAACATTCAAGGAGGGTCATAAACTTACAAGTAATAATGGAATAAGAATAACTAATCTAAGAGAAAACATCAAGCAATGTGTGGATTTTCAAGTAGGATAGCCCAATCTAATCCTAAATCACACATTCATCAAGCTTAAGGCTTGAACATCACTTGTGGGTTAAACCCTTGAACAAAACAGAAAGTTTGTGAGGTTTACACCTCTGATTTTGAATGTCTCAACCTTGTTTTTAAGCCTAACTAACCATAGATGTGGTTATAAGCATAAGGACATAGGTTTGAGATGAGTTTCCTCAAGTTTAAACAAGTTTATCAAATATTGAAACATGAACTAGAAAAAATCAGTCAACTTTGGAGCCCTTTTGGTGATGTTCCAGGCTCTAATTTTCCAGGGAAAACCCATGGAAACGTAGCTAAGGTCAATACAAAGAAGTAGGAAAAAGAATCAAGTGAAACGGATAAGAAATGAGTGAGTTATGCTCACTTTTGTGTGAAGGTATCAATCTACTCGAACTTATGGAATCAGCTGCGATTTGGAGAGAGTTTGAGAGTGTTTTAGTGTTGCAAAAGTGGTAGGGAGGCTGGTTATAAGTGGTATTTATAGGGGGAAGGATTAGGGTTAAGTTGGGTTGGCATTTAATACAAGTAGGTGAGAGTTTAAGCAATAAAAAAGAGAGATAATTCAGCAATATATGGCTGAATTGCAAGGGCTGTTTGGCAGCTTTTATATTTTTTTTGTTGTTTAAATGATGTAAAATATATAAATAAGATGTATTTTATATATGGTTAATATGTCCTACAATGTCTAATGTGTATTGAACATGTATCAAGGCCTAAAGGTATATTAAACATGAATTAAAGTAAGAGTAAAAAAAATATGTTATGCATAAGTATGTGTAACAAACCAATATATCAAGTATGTACGACATGTGACTTGAGGTATCAAATAAGCGTAAAGAACATGAATTTGCGTCTTACAAAATGTGACCAAATGTTTGTTTAAGAATCACGAACACATGGTAGTTGTTTGCGAGTTAATCTTCGTAAGTATGCATTAAGTATAAACAACATGAATTTCATATAAAAGATCAATATTTTTACTACAACCGAAGTCTCGGATTTACAATGGCTTGAAATGAATTACGATTACAAAGGAGACGGATTTCCGAAAGTAGAATATACGACAAGTTTTCTAATTAGGGAAAGTGCGGAAAAGCAGGGCGTTACAGTGAGATTTCGGAGTGTTTGGCTGAATGACCATGGATGGTCATTTATAGGGAAAGAGGAAGAAAATAGTAGAAACCTTTGACTAGTTCCGGTGATGCAGTTAAGGGGTTACCCGTTTTGGAGGGATGAAGGCTTTGACCTGCGAATATAAGAGTGTCTCCGCCCACACGCTCTTTTGCGGCTGAGTGGGGGAAGTCACACGTAAAGTGTGATGTGATGGGACGTGACTCTGTCCCATGCTTTTTGATGTTCACCACAGCTGGTCGTCATTCGAACCTTTCAACCTTTTAACCCTTTAGGCTATATTGCACTTATAGTTAGTTTCTTAAGCTTGAGCTACCCACGTCATCAAGTATGCTTAATTTAAACCACCATTATTAAAATACTAGTTCTAATTCTTCTTAAAAACTCAAACCAGTTTTGAACCTAGACCGGATTGAGGAAAAAATATTCGGTGAAGTTTTCATGGTTTAAAAAAAATCATATGAAATAAATAACTTATTATTATTCTCATTAAATTAGTTAACTTTATTTCATTAATTTTTTGTTATTATATTATGAGTAAATTACAAGTTTTGTCCTTTATGTTTACACCAAATTCCAGGCGTTGTCCTTTAGCGCAAAAGTTTACGAGTTTTGTCTTTAACGTTTCAAAATCTTGCACGTTATGTCCTTTAGGCCAAACCAAGTTAAATTTTTTGGTTAAATCGGGATATTTTTGTAATTTTAGTAGGCAAATAAGGATATTTTTGTAATTTTATCCATTTAATTAAAAAATATGTTAATTAAAAAGGCAAAAAAAAAATAAAACATATATAAGTTAAAACCATCCCTCTCTTCAGTCTCTCTTTATATCTCTCTTTTCTCTCTCTCTCTCTCTCTCTCTCTCTCTATCTCTCTCAGCCAACATGAATACCTGACAGACACCACCACCACCTCCGGCGACCCTCTCTCTCTTCAGTCTCTCTTTATTCTTCTCTCTCTATCTCTCTCACTCAGCCATCATCCACCACCACAGACCACCACCACCTCCGGCGATCCTCTCTCTATTACCCCCTCTTTTTCTCTCTCTTATTCTGACGATGAAGGCAGCAAACAGAGGTGAGTTGGTTCACAAAAACAACAATGTTTTGAGTGGAGGTGGTGGAATACGAACCACCATCAGATTCCGACAAGAGATTCAAGGTATGCTGATGGAGGATTGATGTGTGCGGTGTGATATATGATTTTAGCTATATTTTTAGCCCTTTTTACCACTTTAGTCAAGTTTTAAATTTATAAAACACGATATTCAACTAACACTAAACACACATATGGGCAAGTGCACCCATCGTGAGCGTAGTATAGCGTTGGTAAGATACCGAGGTCGTCCAAGGACACAAGAGCTTTTAATACCGGTTTATCCTCAACGTCTAATCAAATCAAAATTTTAGAAAAGGTTTTAAACATGAAAATAAAAACTAAAAATGCTGAAAATAAAAATAAAATAAAAACAGATAGACAATATGAATCACTTGGATCCGACTCGCCTTTAGTGTAACCTTTGATGTTTTCCACACTTTTGCACTTTTTAAGAGATTATCTTAGTTATAGTAGTAGGCCCCTCTTTTGAAGGTGACGTTACCCTCAACCCAGTAGTTTGAGTCAGCAAGGATACAATCCTAAAGGGTTGGATTATTTGAAGATAATTAATTAAGTTATTAATGCGTAATGTGGTAGGCCCCTCTTTTGAAGGTGACGTTACCCTCGGCTAAGTAGTTTGAGTAAGCAGGGATACAATCCCAAGTAGTCGGGTTAATGTATTAATAGTAGTTTACATATGAGGGGATCAAGCCATTCGCACCCTCGCCATCCAATACCAGTGAGTATTAAAGGAGGTCCTAGTAAGCTTGACCCAGGTCCTTGCAGGATCTATACACTGAACAAGGCAAGAACCTTACCAAACCATTCCCTTAACCCCCGACCAGGTAGCCAACATATCTCCATATAGACCGTGGAGATATGAATGGTGTAAATCTTTTATTTTATATAGAAAGTAAAATAACGCCAAGACACCATGGACAAATGATAAGGAAGTTTCACCTTCAACATAAGAAACTAGTTATTAAAGTCATTAATACAAAACCAAATAAAAAGTGCGAAAAGATAAATAAAACAAAAGTATTACATTAAATGTTTGTCTTCACCAAGTGATGTAAGATACTTAGGCAAACATGGCCTTTGATTGTCAAGAACTCTAATTATCAATCTTGGATCCCAAGACTACTACACACACTCTATGATGGATGATGGATGATGGATGATGGTGGTGGATGTGGGTGTTGTGATGGTGGTGGAGTGTGGGTGAAGTGGGAGAGAGGTGGTTTGTCAAGGGATGCCTTTGAAGTGAACCAAGCACCCCTATTTATAGCCTGCACAGAAGCCCGGACACGGCCCCGTGTCCAGTGGGCACGACCCGTGTCCATCCACTTTCTCTTTCTTCATTAAATGCAGTTTGTCTGCATTAGTTGACCACGCCCCCGTGTCCGCTGGGCATGGCCCCGTGTGCAGAAGCGTATCTGTACTATCAAGATTTGCTTGGATTCTGCGAATCTTAGCGTTGACCACGGCCGTGTGGAGCTGGGCACACCCCCGTGTCGGGGAATAGAAGCTTCTACTCTTTTTTCCTTTCTGCAGACACTTGGGCACGCCCCTTGTCCGCTGGGCACGGGGCGTGTTCAGCCTTCTAAAGTCTTGTTTTTGCTTGGGAATATGCTATCGAGGGGTCGGGCTTGTCACGTTTATTCCTTTTCTTGTATTTATGTTAGATTTAGCTGTATTTTTGCTTCTTTTATCCATTTGCGCTCTTTTAACCCTGAAAATACAAAAGGAAGACAAAAGCACACTTTTTCCAACATTAGTACTAAAAATGGGTTAGTTTTATGCCTCATTTGATGTAATTTATATGTTGCATTTTACACACATCAAATACCCCCACACTTGAATCTTTGCTTGTCCTCAAGCAAAACTCTTTATAATGTGGCTTACACTCCCAAATGGAATGGGTAGAAGAGAAAGTTTAGGGCTTGTCTTGAGTATCGGGATTCCAAGATCTTTATTAGGTTTTATTTTTATGTTATTTGCAATCCTATTCGTTATGATTTATTTAGAACATTACATAAGAGAAATTACTTATTTGGGCATAACATGCCTTTTTAAAATTCCATTTACATACAAGTTCACATACCTCACGGGATGTCACTCAACACTCGGTCGAAGATGTAGTTTTGTGAAACACTCGAGACCGGCATGGAACTTACTTCTACCATATGCTTGCCAAGCAATCAATCCTCCTCCTTTTTAACTATAAACCTTTATAAATATCAAGAGGACTTTTGGGGAAGGGTTAGGCTTGGGTTAAAGGTAAGTGGTTTTGTGTTAGTGGTTAGTAGAAAAGGGCGAAAGGCGTAAAAACGTCGGTTTTCGAAAACTTTTTGTTTTTGTGACTTTTTATTTAAATGAAGCGTTTTTCAAACAAAGTTTCTTTTTGATAAACTTGTTTGTTTATTGCTAGGCTTCATAACATATATATTTTTTTTCATAAGGGATGTCACATGAAAACCGAGCTTTTTACTAAAATAAAGGGTTTAAAATAAAAAAAGTGTTTTGGTGGGTAAAGAGTGTTTGTTTTGTGGGTTTAGAAATGAAAAGGTTTAGGCTCAAAGGGGTTAACTAGGGGAATTTTGGGTAGGTGGTAAAAAAAAGTAATGGTGTTGAAAGAGAAAGGTTAGTCCTAATGCCTCCATCATTTACTTACTTGGGTTTAAGTTAGTAAGGATCGGGAATGTATAGTCATGGTAAGTTCTAGAGTCGTAAGAAACCAAGCGGCTATTAACACAAGAAACGAAAGATGAGCATTTATTTTTAAAGATGTGTATTTATATGCTCAATTAAAGGCTCAAAACTCATTTTTTGTGGGAATGAGTTTTTAATGTGATCAAGTATATATAATCAAATTTTAACTAGATTTGTCATGTCGTTTCATAATTTTCTTATGTTAGTTCTTTTTATCACGACGCTATCGGCTGTAAATTTATAAAAATATAACCTTTTTAGAACTTATCATTCCCAATTTAAACCAAGACAAGTAAAAATAAATGAAAAGTTTTTGAAAAAATTTGGGGTGTTTAGCGGTTCCAATAGAGTTTTGTGTAAGGCTTGTAATTAGGACTTGCAAAATTTCAAGGTTTTAGCATCCCCCCACACTTAAATTACACATTGTCCTCAATGTGTCCCAAAAATAAGTTTTTAGGTTGATTGAATGTGTAAAAAGATGTGTTAAAACAAAAATTTATGTTACTGGCCGTCTGGACACGGGTCGTGGTGACCGGGCACGGCCCCGTGTTCAGATTGCCAGTAACAGAAAGTAACAGAAAGCTAGGAACGGGGGCGTGTTCAGTGAGCACGCCCCGTGTCCAGTTACCTGAACTGGGCGATTTTCTGTAGATCCTTCAGCACTGGGCGTGTTGGCTGGGCACGGCCCGTGCTGAACTTGCTGTAATGAAGAAAAAGTGTCGGGTGGCTCTGTTTTTGTGCATGGGGTGTTGGTTCAAGCTTCCCTTAGTATCCTTCACCATCCCGAGTGTGTTTTACCCATTACAACATCATCCAAACACCAAATAATTTTAAAATCCATCATTCATTAAATAGAGAGACTTACATAAAGGTCCTAATAAAAGCATAAACTAAAACATAGATAAGTAGGTCAAGAAACACAAGAAATCCCAAACCGAAAAGAAGTCGTAGCCTATAGGTTATTTTAAGAGCAAAATTTCCGATAAAGATAAATTTATCGGTTGAATGAGGCTTGAAGAACTTCTCCTCCGGGTAAGGTCCCTCACGCGTCGTTGAGCCATTCTTCTATCTCCTGAGGGAGAAGAAAAGCGGGCTCATTGGCATCATCATTTTGAGGGGGTGTGACTTCCACCGGAACTTCTTGTAAATTGTCAAGAGGAGGTTCCGCGGGGATGTCATCCCACCCGGTGGGGTTAATGACTCCAAGTGCTAAGTTCCAATCCTCTTGGGGAAGGATTGGTTCCATGGGAGGTGTCACAAGAAGGTTCAACCTCTGGTGCAAGAGGTTGATTTCTTGGAAACTATTTTCCAGCCCCACCGTAAGATAATTTATACGGTCGATCAGGACCTCTTCTACGGATGTCATTTCGTCGAGAGCTTCTCGTAGTGCCATCACATAGCGTACAAGAGTTGCTTCGATTGAAGGCCTTCGTTCCCTTCGACTGTTTCTGGAATGTGCTGAAGAGGTTCCACTGTTTTGACTTGACATTCTACGAAAATAAACTGAAAAGAGTTCATTTTGATCAAACAGTAACTCGAACACGGCCCCGTGCTCACTGAGCACGGCCCCGCGTCCACTTCTCTCCAGATTTTTGGAACAACAATGTTGTAAAACTTATTTTTAAATTATTTTTCTGACCTTTGAAGCATTTTTAAGCAGAAATAACTTAAAACAATGTTGTAAAACTTATTTTTGGCAAGATTCCTTGAATAAAAACCTAACAAACATCACACTAAAGCTTGAATACATGAAAGTTTTAAGCTTTAATGGAGTTTTTGAGAAGAAGATGAAGAAGAAGGCAATGGACAAAAGTAGAAAAGAGACGTTGGTGATTAGGAACCTTCTTTAGAATATACCTAGTATGGTATGTGTGAAGATCCCACCAAATCTCTGTCTTTGGAATGGTCCAAAGTGTGCATGAATCTTGCTGCATTTATAGAAAACGACAGCACGCTAGACATGGCCCCATGTTGGCTGGACACGGCCCCGTGTGCAGACAAGATTCTGACACTTTTTGTCCGTATTCTGACCAAAAGTCAGACGGCAATCTTTTGGTGGACACGGGGGCGTGCTGACCTGGACACGGCCCCGTGTCTAGAGGCTGCTTATGAAGTTTTGTCTATTTTAAGGATTTTATCCGGATCGGGTGGTTCCTTACTGGACGGAACAACACCGAAGTGCCTGAGTTACCTTAGTTGCCCTAGATTTAGACGAGAACGCAAGAGGTTATCGGTAAGAGTGATTCCTATGCTAAATGTAGGTGGACAAGTCCAACCCTTTTCCGGGCTCTCATTAAAGAAGGTGTATGTCGAATCGCTCAGGTCTATGTATGCATCGACTGAAGTCGATGGGGAGTCCTTCACGGCACAATCGACACAGGGACGACTATCGCTCAAGTCTTCGCAAGAGTTAGAGGTGATTTCGGGAGCAACGATGTTGTTTTTATCCGAATGTGATCTCAATAATTCTTCTTGGGTATTGTCTTGAGATGAATTAGTTATGTCCATCTCAAGATCTTTTATCCAATTAAGAATTAGATCTTCCATTTGAAATAATTCTTCAAGAAGCATTTCATTTAGAAGGGATGATTGAGAGCATTCGAGGGAGAGATAGGGATTATTTTTACTCTCGCCCCTCTTAAGGCTACAGGAAAACAATGGGTCTATATAGTGGGGAGTGTAATTTAAAAAATAACATTTTAAATCTTCGTAAGTTCCACCACATATTTGACACCACGTACCATAAGAGGAGCGGTAGTAAAAAAATCAGTACCGCTCATGTTTGTGTCAGAAATTACCAACCGTCGGGATCTTACGGTTCTGTTTTCAGTATCTGATACTTGGGCACGGGGCGTGTTGATTGGGCACGGCCCCGTGTTCAGCTACTGTCTGACTTAAAACAGGATTGCCAGTACCAAAGATTGGGCACGGGACGTGTTCAGCGGGCACGGCTCGTGCTGAGCTCTGCAGAATATGAAAAATTAAGAAAAATCCTAAAAAAACCAGAAAAATAAGAAAAACGATTAGGCCGTTGATTCCTAACTTTCTTAAAATCCTTGTCTGTCCCCGGCAACGGCACCAAAAACTTGATGTGTGCGGTGTGCTATATGATTTTAACTATATTTTTAGCCCTTTTTACCACTTTAGTCAGGTTTTAAATTTATAAAACATGATATTCTACTAACACTAAACACACATATGGGAAAGTGCACCCATCGTGAGCGTAGTATAGTGTTGGTAAGATACCGAGGTCGTCCAAGGACACAAGAGCTTTTAATACCGGTTTATCTTCAACGTCTAATCAAATCAAAATTTTAGAAAAGGTTTTAAACATGAAAATAAAAACTAAAAATGCTGAAAATAAAAATAAAATAAAAACAGATAGACAAGATGAATCACTTGGATCCGACTCGCCTTTAGTGTAACCTTTGATGTTTTCCGCACTTTTTAAGAGATTATCTTAGTTATAGTAGTTGGCCCCTCTTTTGAAGGTGACGTTACCCTCAACCCAGTAGTTTGAGTCAGCAAGGATACAATCCTAAAGGGTTGGATTATTGGAAGATAATTAATTAAGTTATTAATTCATAATGTGGTACTCTTTTGAAGGTGACGTTACCCACGGCTAAGTGGTTTGAGTCAGCAGGGATACAATCCCAAGTAGCCGGGTTAATGTATTAATAGTAGTTTACATATGATGGGATCAATCCATTCGCACCCCTGCCATCCAATACCAGTGGGTATTGAAGGAGGTCCTAGTAAGCTTGACCCAGGTCCTTGCAGGATCTATACACTAAACAAGGCAAGAACCTTACCAAACCATTCCCTTAACCCCCGACCAGGTAGCCAATATATCTCCATATAGACCGTGGAGATATGAATGGTGTAAATCTTTTATTTTATATAGACAGTAAAATAACGCCAAGACACCACGGACAAATGATAAGGAAGTTTCACCTTCAACATAAGAAACTAGTTATTAAAGTCATTAATACAAAACCAAATAAAAAGTGCGAAAAGATTAATAAAACAAAAATATTACACTAAATGTTTGTCTTCACCAAGTGATGTAAGAGACTTAGGCAAACATGGCCTTTGATTGTCAAGAACTCTTACTATCAATCTTGGATCCCGAGACTACTACACACACTCTATGATGGATGATGGATGATGGTGGTGGATGTGGGTGTTGTGATGGTGGTGGAGAGTGGGTGAAGTGGGAAAGAGGTGGTTTGTCAAGGGATGCCTTTGAAGTGAACCAAGCACCCCTATTTATAGCCTGCACAGAAGCCCGGACACGGCCCCGTGTCCATCCACTTTCTCTTTCTTCATTAAATGCAGTTTGTCTGCATTAGTTGACCACACCCTCGTGTCCGCTGGGCACGGCCCCGTGTGCAGAAGCGTATCTGTACTATCAAGATCTGCTTGGATTCTGCGAATCTTAGCGTTGACCACGGCCGTGTGGAGCTGGGCACGCCCCCGTGTCAGGGAATAGAAGCTTCTACTCTTTTGTCCTTTCTGCGGACACTTGGGCACGTCCCCGTGTCCGCTGGGCACGGGGCGTGTTCAGCCTTCTGAAATCTTGTTTTTGCTTGGGAAGATGCTGTCGAGGGGTCGGGCATGTCACGTTTATTCCTTTTCTTGTATTTATGTTAGATTTAGCTGTATTTTTGCTTCTTTTGTCCATTTGCGCTCTTTTAACCCTGAAAATACAAAAGGAAGACAAAAGCACACTTTTTCCAACATTAGTACTAAAAAGGGTTAGTTTTTTGCCTCATTTGATGTAATTTATATGTTGCATTTTACACACATCAAGGATTCAGAGTTTTACAGATCGGTTACAAGGCCTAGGGATTCAAAGTTCTACATGTCGATTCAAGGTCTTGCAGGTATGATGGTTTCAATGGTGGGGGAGACCGACCCTCGCACAAATCCCCCGGCTATGGTTATTCATTGATTTCAGTTTATTGATTAGGTTTTGTTTGTTAAATTGTGATTTGATTGAATTTGAACTCTGAATTTGGCGTTGTTTAGGTTAAATAATAGGAAATTGATTAGGTTTTTTTTTCTGGAATATAAACAGTGAATGGTGGGGTTTTTAGTGAAGAAGAACTAGACATTTTGGGGTGGTGGTGACGGTGTTGGGAGTGACGATGGGGATGGTTAGGGCTAAAATTGGGTAAAGTGTTTACGGCTAAAATCTCTCTATCTGAAATCTCATTTTTTTAAGCAGGTGGTGTGGTGCGGTGGTGGTGGTGGCGTGGGGTGGGTTATGGCAGTGGCAGTGGCAAATGGTGAGGGTGGGTGAGGGTGAGGGTGGCAAGTGGTAGAGAGAGATGTGTGCAGAGGTTGAGATAGGGATTATATAACCCTTTTATTTTTTAATTTTTAAAAATAGTCGCTCAATCTTTACACAATAGCCCTTGAGAAGGTGAAATGACAACAATACCCTCATGTGCAAGGCACATGACCAGATTTAACCAAAAAATCTAACTGGGTTTGGCCTAAAGAACATAACGTTCAAGATTTTGAAACGTTAAGGACAACACTCGTAAACTTTTGCGCTAAAGGACAACGCCTGCAATTTGGTGTAAACATAATGGACAAAACTTGTAATTTACTCTTATATTATTGTTATTATAATATTTTTAACCTTCGTTAAATAACCCAACTATGAAATTTCATTCTTGCCCATCTAATATGTATTAAATATAAGATGTAAATTGTGTGATACAGCTCAACTTTATTAAATTTTAATTCTGCATCGCTAACTAATAACCCAACATAATTAATAACCTAACTATGAAATTACATTCTTGCCCATCTAATATGTATTAAATATAAGATGTAAATTGTGTGATACCTTGTCGATTAACAAGCATAATTTTAATATAATGTAGAGATGGGCATAATCGGGTATTTTTAATACCCGAAACCGGTACTACCTGTACCCAGGTACTGATAACAATGAGTGGAACCGGGTACAATGAAGAACTGGGTCCGGGTTGAACCCGGGTAGAAGTCTAAAAAAGTGTAACCGATGTACCGGTTACGGGTATTGTCGAACCGGGTTCAGGTATTGGTTGGAACGGGTAGGTTGGGTACTGTCAGGAACCGGTTCTGTCGGGTATTTGAAATAAAAAAGATGCAGAACACTGTTTGGAACCGGTTCCAACGGCTATAAGACCGTTGGAAACCGATTTAATATTAAAAAAATTGGTTTTTTTTTTCTATAAAACCCCCAAATTTTACCCTTCACTCCCATTATTACCCAAGTTCTTCATTACCTTCAATTACTACTCCAAAAATTCATCAAACGAAGAGAGAATGGCATGCAACGACGAAGTTGTTATGGTTTTGGAAACCAAACGAAACCCGACTATTTGGAAGCACTTCGACTTGTGTTTGATGACCGACAACCATGAGATGGCTAGGTGCAAGGGTTGTGGAAAGTTTATGAAAGCGGCCGCCAACTCGACTCTAAAGAAACACACCGAACGCCATTGCCCCGTGACCAAGGCGAAAAACGAAAAGGGTGAAGGATCCGGTTCCTCAAATGTTTAGGTTGTTGTGTAATGTTTAGTTAAGTTAGGTTTGTTATGTTTAGTTAAGTTAGGTTTGTTAACTTTAGTTAAGTTATGATGTAATCGGTTCCTTTGAAATAAATAAACGGTGTGTTTTAGTAACGGGTTATAAAAAAAACTCAAATTAATAAATCACATCAAGATCAAGTTCTTAAACAGTAACTGGTTTACAGTAACCGGTTTTCTAAAATTAAACAAAACCCGGTTCAAAATTGAAAACAGTAATTAGTTCTACAGTAACCGGTTTACTTCCTTTGCCTTTTGCTTGTGTCGGGTGCGCACTTTCACATGCGCAACGCTTTGGTGCGGCCACTTCGGTACAATCATCTTCGGAATCATTAGTTTCTACTTCGTCATCCTCCTCTTCATCAATAATCTTGTGCTCTAACTCCACTTCGTCTTCTAGACTCGTTTTATGTTGAACACGGGCAACGGCATCCAAATGATCCTCTAAGCAAATTGCCATCTCTAGCGATTCTGGTGTTAGTCTTGTTCTTCGAATGGATAATACCCTACCACTAAGAGAAAAGACACTTTCCGAAGCTACCGTGGAATCTTGGACCGTTAGTATATCACGAGCCATGGTGGCTAGAATCGGGAATTCCGATTCTTTTGATTTCCACCATGCCAAAATATCAAAGTTGGTATATTCCTCGGCGGTCATAGTACGCGAATAATCATATATTTTATATCGACCGAGTTCACTTGATGGTTCGTTACCCCTTTGTTGCTTGGCCGTTTCGTCTCTAACGACATTTAACATGATTATGATCGGGTCTCCAATTGTTTCATCGTTAGAGGCCGACGACCTAGACGTAAACAAAGTGCTTTGTTGTTTTTCCCCATATTTTTTTAAATAATGGTCATAAAGCTTGGACAAATAGTTGTTGAATAGTTTTTTCGTTTTATCTTTCAATGTTGGATCCTCCTCATGCATATCCAACTTGTCATAAATTTCTTCAATTAAAGCTTCAACACCCGGTACGTTTAAAATTGGGTTTAAAGCGGCGGCACATAGAAAAACGGGTGGTAAATCCAAAAAATATTTTTAAAATTTTTCAATCATAGGTTTCATCATATTCCTCAACATGTCACTTTTGTTTTCAAATTTTTTAAAGTTTGTTGTGATCAAATACAATTCGGATAAAACTTTAGAACTTGTGGGGTAATAACACCCGAAATCAAAGTTGTTGATGTTTTGAAAACTTTTAAAAAAGTACTCAGTGTTTGAATATTAGCCCAAGCCGTGTCGGGAAACGGGTCGACTTGGTAGTCATCACTTAAATTTGTATGAAAAGTTTTTAAAGTTCCCATTTGTTTTAACGCCATTTCAAACATATGACAAGTTGAATTCCACCGAGTTGGAATATCCCAATTAGGACCAATTAATTTTTGGTTAACATCTTTACAAAGCTTTTTATAATCTTGGTATCGTTCTTTGCCACTTTTGAAAACATCTTGAAGCATAGCTCTAAAAGCTATAATAAAATCTGATACAAATTTATATTTTAAACCGGTTTGCACAACTAAGTTAATAATATGTGCAACACATCGTGTGTGGAAAAAAACACCATCAACAATTGGTTTGTACTTCAACTTTAATTTGTCGATTGCATTTGAGTTATTTGAAGCATTATCAAATGATATTGAAAAAATTTTATCCTCTAAACAATATTTCATTATTGTGGCATTTATTTATTTATTTATTTTATCAAAACACAGTTTTCATTCCGATCATCAGGGCATTTATAATTTTATAAATATTTTCTCCCGTATGAGGAGAAGGAAACTCTTCAAATGCAATCGTACGCTTCATCATTTGCCATGTATTGGGATCAACCCAATGAGCAGTGACACAAATGTATGATTCGGGTAAACCATGTGGAGCCGACCACACATCACTAGTTAAGTTTACACTAGTTTTTAAAGTTTTAAGAAAACAATTAAATCTTTTCTTGCATTTTCCCATAAATTTAAACAATGTCGTTTTAAAGTACGACGACTTACATGTTTGTAGCGAGGTTGAAGCGTTTCCCTAATAAGCTTAGTAAGATCGGGGTCGTCGAAGTGTCCAAACGGCAACGCTTTTTGAATCACCAACTTCGCCATCCTATCACGAGCTATCTTTTGTTCATAGCAGAATATCGTACCATCTTTTGAGAGTTGAACTTGACCGGGTGTCAAATCTTTTAAAGCTTTACAATACTTTTTAGCATGCTTCGTTAACGTGGAGTTAGAGTCCTTACTTAACAATGCGCCACAATGTTTGCATTGAGCCTTTTGCGAACCAACACTCATTTCGACCAAGTCCCAATTGCACCATACTTCCGCATTGCGACTATGTGATAATGTTCCAACAACATATGGAGCGGTTTGAGCTTCAGGAACATTATTGACGGATGGGAAATTTGTGGTTTTAGAGTTCTTTGAATACATTGTAGAAAAGTATTTCAAGAAGTAGAAGAAAATGATATAAGAAGAATAAGAGGATTGGTGAGTTAAACAAATGAAATTTGAAAACAATTTATAGGAATCGGTTCTAACGGCTAGTAACCGGGTACAACGGCTAGTAACCGGTTCCAACGGATAGAAACCGATTCCAACGGTAATATTTGGCATTTAATGCGTTTTGCAACCCCCCCAAAATCGATCCTAACGGCTAGTAAATGGTTCTAACGGTAACATATTACCGGGTACTGGGAGGAACCGGGTACTGAGAGGAACCGGGTACGGGTTAGGAACCGGGTACTACCCGTTTATTATGAGAAAAAATGAAACCAGGTAAGAACCTCCGGGTTTTTTGAATCTGGACCCAGTTCTCCTATGTATCGGGTCGGACCTGGAACCGGTTCCGGGCCGGTTCTACGGGTTCGGGTTTGGAACCGGGTATTATGCCCATCTCTAATATAATGTACAATCTTCTAACTCTTTTGATTTACTCAATTTCTTCCTTTCTACTTAGATATGTGTTGTTTTGTTATTTATTTGTTTATTTTCTTTTTAAATGTTCCAAGCTCAATAATTCACCGGACCCGACCCGGTCGACGACCGAACTGAAAATTTAATCCTTTGGTTGCGAAAAATTTTAACATCGAAAAAAGGACTCCATTCGAAAAAAAAATTATGGGTCCGCCACATAACACAAAAGCATATATTCAAGGTTTATAATCGAACTTGCTACCATGATCATAACCCACTTCCAAAACAGCCTCTATACTCGATAAATCACGTTCTGGCCCAAAAACTTTGAAAACGTTAAATTCTGGCTTATAGAACTCACCTAGATCAAATAAATCAATCTATAGCTTTCCACACGTTCATTTAGACCCGTATAGCTCAAAACCACCACTCACCGGTGTGCCGCGGGTGGCCGCCATTAATCACCGCCACCTCACGATTATGGATCACGTGAACCACCACCACATCCTTGTCGGCCATTGTTCTCTCTCAACAAAGCCGGTCTGTGCACGAAACCCTAGTCGATTCCCACCACCTTTTCTTTCACTAGAAACACACCACCATCATAGCACCGCCCGTCACCGCCTTGCACCACCACTACCAGTAGGATCGCCTCCTTAATCAACCACCACACACACCACATCCTCGGTTAACTGTTCTCAGACTTCCATGTTCACACACAACTCTCTCCCCACTTAACACCACCACTACCCGCCACCGCCACCACCTTTGGCTACCAAAGTACAACACCTATTGTTGCAAATGGGGCAGCGAAACCCCCAACCTCCATAACGAATCTCCTCGATTCCACTGTAACCTCTAGGAAATTGACGATCTCTGCAGCTAGGTCGGGAATTCTCCATTCCATTCCACTCCTGTCCTTTTCTTTTTCGCTTTGGCTGATCTAAACGAGTGTGATCAGTTCCACCATGTAGTAGGGTGAGTTAATTATTCAAGCCTTAGTTAATTAAGTTTTAATTAACTATTAACACAAGTTATGAACTAATTAACTCACAGAACAAAAACACATATGCACATATGCACACATTTCAATTTTAATTAAATTAATAAAAATTACCGACCCCTAAAATCGGGTGTTACACATGATGTACTTTGAAAATCAAAGCTACAACAAAACCCAAACCATGTTTTTACTTCCAAATGTAAAATGTCAAATACGAAAACAGGACCCGCATTTCGTGCTTCGACATTGAGTGAATACCTGAAGGCAAATGAAACGTTGGAGGCCGTAAATCAAAACTATGATCTAACTTCATATTGACCTGCTTCGGTTTGAGCTCGAAAGCCTTTGTGAGCGGGTGCAGGCAGATTCTTCAAATCCAGCTTATTTAATTTCAAGCCAGACAGAGCCACCCCCATGATTTTGAAGCCTACTTGAAAGGTAGGCTTTACCTGAAGCTGTTCTATGCCTTCTTCAAGCACCAATGTTCCGGACATTTGTGGGGCTTTGTCTTTCGGGATCCGTCCAATAGACCAACTACACGTCTGCCATATCAGAATAAAAATATGAGTATTTTGGGTTTAGAGAGAATCTGGAGTTGAAAATGGATCTTGAACATTAAATATGTAGGCTGTAATACTTGTAGATATCTAGGGGTATAAAGGTCTGCATTGCCACACACACACGCATGCACGTGCACACACACACACATTAGAGTGTATGTGGATTGATACAGATTAAATACAACAGGAGAATTAGGGGTGTTCAAAAAGCTCGCAACTCGCTCGAAAAAAGCTTGATTAGGCTCGGCTAGATTTGTAAACGAGCCAAGCTCGAGCAAGGCCTGGCTCGGCTTGGGAGCTCGCGAGCTGGTTAGAATTATTTTATATAGATTAATTTTAAATGTATTAAAATAAAAAATATGTGGGAGGGTGTTGACGCGTTAACATTTTTAAGTTTAATTAATCAATAACATATAAAAATACGGGAAAATAAACAAAAATGATACATATAATACTTTTAATATGTGTTCCGGTCTTTAAAATATTAGAAAAATAAAAATAATACACACAGACATATGTTTAAATTTTTTTTTTTACGTTATCAAATAATGTAAAAAATTAAAAAGAAAATTAAAAAAATATTAACAAGCCGGCTCGATTTCGCTCGAGCTGGCTCGAACATTTTAGGAGCCGAGCTGGCTCGTTTAAGTTTGAGTTCGAGCTCAACCTGGCTCGGCTCTGCTCGGCTCGATTACAGCCCTAGAGAAGGGTACCTTATCAGCAAGGATATTTACTGTTCCATGGTTTGCAGTGAGATTGGCTGATGATACACTATTAGGGAGTCGGAACTGCACCACTAACGAGTCAACCACTTTTCCAGGATCATTCCGAATCCCAACCATCACACTAAGACGACACGTACCCGACTCTGAACTAATCTGAGGCTTTACATATACAGGAGTATTCTTTAATTTCTTCACCCTATAGTGTACTCAAATCAAATTATATCATCACTAATGTCATTTCTGATGATGAAAAAGATGGAATGGTTTTCAAATTTTAATTTCACAAGCAATGCATGTTAACCACGTACCGGTAACTCATGAGCTTAAACAGTCCGTCTGGAGGTACAAACGAGAGTATTTGTTCTGATTCCCAGGGTCGAAACCGCACACAAGGATGAAACTGCACGTCATTTAAAATCGAAGGGTTTGCGAAAGAAAGAGTCAAATCCGGAATGCCTGAAAGGTGAGAATTCACCTCCACCACTCCAAATATCTCACACTTCACCAACACTCCGTCGCTAAACAACAATATATACAACGGTTAGTTGGATTTCGTTGACCTGCAAACACGCGTTTAATCTATTTTTTAAACTTGAGTTAACTGCCATTTTCTTCCATGGGGTTTGTCCAATTATGCCAGTCCAGGACAAATCTTAAATTTGTACTATTTCCGTCCCTGACATTCTTGAAACATGCCAGATCAATCCAAAAACTTAACGTTTGTTAAAACCTGCCATTTTAATGAAGGGTAAAACCATCATTGTTTTCATTTTTATTTTTCCTTTTTTAAACCCTGTTAAACGGAAAACAAAACAAAAAAAAGAAAATGGTGTAAAAAAGGAAAATGACGTTTTTACCCGTCATTAAACGGCAGGTTCTAACTGACGTTAAGTTTTTGGACGGAACTGACATGTTTCAAGAATGTCAGGGACAATTTGAAATTTGGCCTAGACAGGCATAATTAGCATATTATATATAGTTATCCATCATATAACAGGATGAGAAGTAATAAAAGAGGCGAAGGTAATTATGGTGCATGCCTGTTTATAATAGCATCCATCTCCTCGACAAGATTGACATACACATCATTGTTTGCATGCTTCAATTGCGTTGTCCTCCATGGAACACATGATGACGTGGCACCAGGAAGGGTGTCGCTCACATTGGAAGTGTTACCGGTGACAACACTCAACATTTTGCTAACGATGTTTGGAGGAGCGATCATATCCCTCAGAATGTTCGGTTCGGTAGTTAGAGGGAACCCATTGTCTATCATTTCGTCCAATAGCTGCAAGTCGTGACAAGATGAAAAGAAAAGTACCGTTTACCTTTAGTTATGGGAATTATGATGACCGACAATTTTTTTCAAAAATTGAAAAAATAATTGAAACTAAAAAGATGAATAAAAGCTAGGTTGGGTAGCAGGTCAAAACAGGTAACATTTACGTAGGAGTTGAAACGTGTCGGCCAGGTTAGATTGACCAGAAACACTTTTTTGTTTCAAGTTATTAATTTATTATATCTTTTTTATAAGTACTAGTTTCTGATGTGAGTACAAAATCAAATTATCTCAATAATAAGCTAGTTTTTTTTGTACAAAACATTTAGAAGAATTTATGCATTAGAATTCACTTTGGCAACTTTAACATGTTTCCTTATAAGGTATTTTTGTTGATTTTTATCCTTTCAACCATTAGAGATTTAGCATAACTCGAATCAACACATTCACAAGTAAAAAAGAAAACAAAAGCTACAATATGTTTTAAAATCACAATTCACATCTTAAATCCCACATACCTCATATACAATAACAAAATTGTCCTTTATAACATCTTCATTCAACCCTCCAAGATAATCTGAGAGGACATCAGCTACTCTGCAAAGAAACTAGAAGTTGACCAGTCAAACACAATGAAGATTAATAACATAGCTTCAAATATGAACAAAACACCAAGTAAAGAAACATAGAAAATGACGAGACCTACTTCGACTTAAATTAATAAAACACCAAGTAACTAGTGACTTTGACATCAAGTTCACAATGTTCGATTATGTCCAGGGTGGAAGCCTTGAGGGAAGACGCACATAGTAAAGAAAACACAACATATAGCATTAATCTAGATGGGAAATGGCAGATGTGGTTTTAATAAGCCAAAAAAAAGTATAAAGTGGGACATGTGACATGTGAGGTAATCAAAACTACCATTAAGCCAATTGTACTAAGTGGCTGATGGTGGCTTGTACAGAACAAAATAAGTCATTATCAGCATTAGACAAAAGAGATAAGAATACCCAAGTAAATAAAAATAATTTTAGTGAAAAGATCATGACAACATTTTCAGAATGGTTTTATATACACAGATAATAATATTTATATAGTTTGATATAAATCAGCCATTCTCGTGCATTGACAAGGTAAAGAATAAATAATATGTTAAAACTTAAATGCTAATATGATAGTAGCTTCTTCTTGAAGAAAAACTACAGGAAACATGCATAGATGAGCCCATAGTTGTTAATGGCATGAGCCAGGAAAATATAAGATAACCGATAGATTTTGTAGGGCCCATAGTTGTTAATGGCAAATAGCGATAAGGTACCTATATGCTACATAGCAAATAGCGATGGATAGCGGCCGCTATTTTATAAATAACGATACACTAGGAAAAAAGATTAAAATTTGATATGTGTATTATATCAAATTACCCTGGTATATATGTTATTTTACATGTATATTTAACAACACAACAACAACCAAACCCAGTATAATCCCACTTATAGCAAAGCTATTGATAGGGTCTGGGGAGGGTAGGATGTAGGCAAGCCTTACCTCTATCCCAGGGAATAGAGAGGTTGCTTCCAGTGAGACCCCCGGCTCCAAAAAACCAAAACCAATACCAAGACAAAAGCTTCTGGAAAAACATATATAAGCACACAACTACTAAAAAGGTGGAAAAGAAAAATAATAAAGTTAACCACAGACATAAATAAGTAGTTGTTAGTAAAACTACGACACCGGGAAAAAGAGAAGCGGAACCATTACATGTATATTTAACATAAACCTAAAATCCAGCTATTTTATAGCTATATTTAATTGCTATTTATATTAAAAAAAACAAAAAAATAAATATATTGTCGCTATTATCGCTACAACCCTAATAGCGAGCCTAGACCCATACGCTACGTAGCGCGCTATAGCGATCGCTACGCTCACTATTGACAACTCAAGGGTATAACTTGAGTTGAAAACTTTTTCATCCGTCCCATACTTGACGAAAATCCCATGTTGCTGATTACAATAATACTTCAGATGTGCCACATGTACCATGGAAACACCATCCGCAAGTTCTTTTTGAGAAGCGGAACCATTTCATGCTAAATTCCACATCAGCGTCCTAAATTCATGCTTACGTGGCTTTATCTTAATCCTAATCTCTGTTCAATTTCAAATCATGTCATCGTTTTTATCTTACATTAATCCAAGCATCTAGAAATTCAGTTAGTACTTTAGTAAACCCGTGTCATGTCAAGGATGATAGATGGTTGTTTGTTTTGTTAAAAAGCAGCATTTACATGCATGTTGTGTAGTCATCAAAATGTTGACATCAACAAAGAGACTGAGCTCATTAAGCAAACAAACAAACGTAACCAGTAATATCCAACTCGAATAGTAGTGTCTCAAGGTGAAACGAGGGCAAGCCCCCAGCTCACATATGAACGAATGTGAACATCATATATCCAAAATTAATAAACTATAGCTGACCAACATTATGGTGAATTAATTTAACAATGCATCAATAAGCCTTGATCCAATTATTGTTGGGTTTGTAGGCCTTTGGGCCAGATTGTCAGAAATTGCGAGAAGGGGAAGACTAGAGGGCAACCGGTTTGGGCAGCCGACCCTAGCTCCGTTTGTCGGCCCGTTTATTTTATTAAACCCTAATTGTAATCTATATATATATATATATATATAGGGTTGAGTTCATTTCAGAACTCTAAATAACTACAGAACTTTCAGAACTCCTAATAAACAATCATTTTACATATAAGTTTTTGTATTTAGGATCTTTTTATCATCTATTATATGTATTTCTTTGATTACATACATGTTAAAAGTAGTTTACATATGTTTAATTGCCAAATTATATATATGTGTCATAACTAATTACATATATGTAAAAAAAACTAGTTTACATATGTGTAATTATAAAATTACATATAAAAAATGATAAAATTACTCTTAACTTGTATGTAATCGTAAAAATACACATAATAAATGATAAAGTTATCCTAAACATAAAAATATATAAATAAAAAGATTGTTTATTAGGAGTTCTGCGAGTTCTGTAAATATTTCATCATCATCATCATACTCAGTATATCCCACCAATAGCAAAGCTAAGGTAGGGTCTGAGGAGGGTGAGATGTAGACAGCCTTACCTCTACCCCGTAGGAATAGAGAGGCTGCTTCCAATGAGACCCCCGGCTCGATTGTGGTTTTGCATCAAGCCTTGGACATAAGGCACATAACACTCAGCAATTGAGACAAACGCCGATTAGTGCATGCACCCCCTTGTCTTTTGGCTATCAACGCCACCACATGATGCATGAGTTCTGTAAATATTTATGGTTCTGAAATGATCCTGGCCCTATATATATATATATATATGGGAGGGTTCAAGCAAAAACTCCGTTTATTGTGAGAACTCGAAAACTCCTAAAAAACTTAAAAAACACACCAAAATTCTTACACATATGCAACACTACAAAAAACCTAAACCGGCCAACCCCCACTCCACCACGAAAAATCCTAAACCCCCCACACCCCCACCCCCAAAAAACCTAAAAACTAAACCTGGAACCTAAACCCCCCCCCCCCCCCCCCCAAAACCTAACCCGTGTACTTATAATCGATTATCACCTCAATAAAGGAATACCTAGTTGCCACCAGTGGATGTAGTTTAGACCGAACCACGTTAAACCGTCGTGTCGCTTTATTGCATTCGTGTATGTGTTCAGTTTCTAGTGTGCTTGATCATAAAAAATATCTATCTCAATTAACTCACAACAACCAAGAAACAACTGATGATTGAGAGAAGAACACCTCAACTACACTAACCTCAATCCCCATCAATGGTGGCATTTCAACTTGAGTACAGGCCAAAAACGTGATCCCCTCACGTACAATTTGGAAAAGATAATGCGTTGGGGAAGCAATCACTGGCAAAACCTAATTTCAAAAACTGAAACATGATTAAACCCTAACGACAAACAATGGAATCCGAAAGGAATACCTTGAGGGAATCAGGTTGAGAGATAGATTGCTCCCAAAACCAAGCACAGATTGATCGATCAACACGGTGTCCAGTCAACTGCTTCTCTAACATCACCTCTCTACAATTGCGATGATTCAAAATTTCAATTCTCAATCAACAAACAGAGAGAAGAAATGTGTCGTACCCGGAATCGGAGAGAAGAAATATGCACTGCAACATGTTTGTCGTTTGGATGAATGAATTGAAAAGAGATTGATCTCCCCCAATTGACTCTAGGCAGAGGACAGAGCTATGCTATGGGTATAATGGCTGTTAAACTTTTTGGGTTCGGACTCAATTCTTACTTCTTAGACTAAAGGGTACGGGGGCCGGCTATGCCCGGCTAGGACCGGCGCCGGTCCCTCACACCGCCCCCTTTAGGGTCGGCTCGGCCCAATCGACTCACCTCAGACGAATTAGACGGGGCCCCACCTCAAAAAACTAGCCGTTTCCAACGGCACTTTTCTTTAAAAAAAAAAATTCATTTTTCAATTTAAATACCCTATATCTCATCCATTTTTATACAATTCTATCCCATTCTTCTCCAATTCTCTTCTTTTTTTATAAAAAACACTCCATATTTTTTATACCTTTTTCTCTAAATCATGAATCCTTTCAACCCAAACAACCCCAACCCGAATAATTACAACCCGAACCAACCTAACTTTTTTTCGACCCCCGCTTACACTCCGAGTATGGATCAATCGTGGGGGGCTCCGCAATTTCCTTTTTCGGGTTTCCAACAAACACCCAACGCATTCTCACAAATGTCTCAAGTTCAACAACTCCAACAATACCAAGCACTACAACAAATCATGCAACGCAACTCGTTTGAACAACTCCAATCGCAACCGCCAACTTCCCAACCGGTTCAACTTGACGATGATGATGATGAAGAAGTCGTTCCCGAATCGCCACCGCTAAATTTACATGAATCCTCCTAGCGGGTGATAGTTTTTGGAAGAAGGTAACGGCTAAATTTCATGAGCTTATGGAGCATAGCTCGGATCGTGATATAGAGGCCGTCTCGGGCAAGTGGCGTAAAATGAGCAAGATCATCAATAACTTTAACGCAATTTATAACCAAATTTACGTGAATCCTCCTAGCGGGAGTAACGAGATGGACATTCTTAACCTTGCTATCGCTAAGTGGGACTCTCAAAATGCAAAGCCTTTCCCGCACTTCCGAGCATGGAACGTAGTAAGGAAACAACAAAAATAGACGTCGATTCCAAATGAGGTAGCATCCGCCAAACGGACTAAAACTTCCGAGTCCGGAAGTTATAGTGCGGGAGGCTCCACCGGTCGTTGTCAAATCGACATAAACGACGACCCGGAAGATGACGAGGACGTGTTGCCCATTCACGAGGCGGAACGTCCCACCGGGAGGGATAAAGCAAAAAAAGAGGCGGTCGGAAAGCGCAAAGGGGCCGGCTCGAGTGGAGGGGGCGGCTCAGGTGGAGGGGGCGGCTCGAAGGCATCGGCGAAAATGGACGAGTTGATAAACGAATTCCGTTCGTTCAAACAGTTCGCGGCCGAAAAATACACTCACAAGAAAACCGTGTCGGCCGACCAAGCTCGAGCGGAGGATTTTAGGATTATGAGGTTGGATCTCGACTCGGTTCCGGAGGAGGAACGAGTGGTTTATCGGAGGATGAAGGAAGAAGTGATGAAAAAATGGTCGTCGTAGGTTGTTTTTTTATTTTTAGGTTATGTAATTTTTTATTTTTATTTTTCGGTAATTTTTTTTTTAGGAAATGTAATTTTTTTTATGTTATGAAATGAAATTATTTATGTTGTATTTTTTTAATTTTTATAAAGTTTTTATTAAGTTAATAAATTAAAACTTAGAAAATTATAAAATAATGAGGTGGGGCCCCATCCCCCACGAGCCTCCATCCCCCTCAAATATGATGGAGGCTCATCCCCCACGAGCCGCCTACGTGGAGGTTCATCCCCTCCAAGCCCATCCTCTCCATACCCTTTAGTCTTAACTCCCCTAAGAGGGGAGTCCCCTCTCTTACGCACCACCAATCAGCTAGTGTCACGTCAACTCCCCTCTTAAACTCCCCTAACACCCCATTTTGATGGCGGCACTCCCCTCTTAGGGGACTTGGGGTTTTTTTTTTATTTGTTGTAAAATTATGCATGTTTATAAATTAAAAAAATATTAATAAAAATAAAAATTAAATAAAAGACATTTCATTAAATTAAAAAAAAACAACCTAGAAAAATAAAAATTACATTCAAACTAGAAAAATAAAAATTACATTCAAACTAGAAAAATAAAAATTACATTCAAACTAAAAAAATATAAAAACAAACTACTCGTCGTCGGAACTCACTTCAAGGTGAGGTAGATCTAAACGTCCGAGATGCTCAACGAGATCGTGTTTTAGTCTCCAATGCGTTTCTTCGTCAATGAGCTCGCTATAAGCTGTTTCAGCGAAGACGGGTTCGACTGGAGGATCTTGAATGTGTACCGGTGCTATCGCCCTTCCGTCGTCTTTTATAATCATGTTATGTAAAATAATGCACGTATACACGAGTAACCTTATCTTTTTCACCGTTTTGGAACGCATTGGACGCTTTAGTATTCCCCACTTCGCCTTTAACACACCAAACGCCCGTTCCACATCTTTTCTTGCGGCCTCGTGTTGCCTCTTGAACTTTTTTTCATTCGGGATGTGAGGATATGGAAAAGACTTCCCAAACACGGACCAGCTAGGGTAGATCCCATCAGTAAGATAATACCCGCGTTTGTATAAGTGGTCGTTCACCTGAAATGGACAATATGGCGCCGTTCCGTTTCGTTGAGTAAGAAATAACGGAGATTGTTGGAGCACGTTGATGTCGTTTTGTGAACCCGCCACACAAAAAGCATGCCAAATCCACAAATCTTGAGACGCCACCGCCTCTAACATAACCGTCGGGTATTGATGATCGCCTCTCATATATTGTCCACGTAATTCTGTGGGGCACATTCTCCAGACGAAGTGTGTACAATCCAGACTACCCAACATACCAGGTAGGTGATGTCTCTCCTCATGAGCCTGATACAATAGCGCAACGTCGTGGCTCGTTGGTCTACGTAAGAATTCACCGGCATACATTGCACAGACCGTCTGGCAGAAATATTCAAGGCATTCACGAGAGGTCCTTTCAGACATCTTTAAATACTCGTCGTTTTCGTCTGGTGGGTTACCGGTTGCAAGTTGTTTAATCGCAGAAGTAACCTTTTGCAACGGCGTGAAACTTTTCTTCATTCTCCCGTCCAAGCCCTCTTGAAACCACTTGTCGTTCGCTTCGACGTCACTAACAATTTTTAGGAACAAAGACTTGGACATACGAAACCTCTGACGAAAAATATCGGCATTAAATTTTGGATTTTCTACAAAATAATCGACCATTAGTGTTTCGTGGCCACCCTCACGATCTCGAGGGACAATTTTTTTTACTAGACGATGCCGTGTCTAGTATCTCCGCTTGTTAAATGAGATTTTGGAAGAAAATTAAACTACTATCGTTTGACGGAGAACCTTCATCGTCGGGAAAGTCGGGTAGGGGAGGAAAAAACGGGAACTTGGGATCCATTTTGTGTTGTATTTGATAGATTTTTTTAGAGTGAGTTTGAGAGTGGTGGGTATTTTGTAAAAATTGTTTGAGATTGAGTTAAGTTGGTTATTTATATTAAAAAAATTGAATTTTTTTTTTTAAAAACAACCGTTGCCCAACGGTCTCTTTCCTCGATCCATGTGCCAACTCATCGCGGTGAACAACCACTGAAACCACACCCCGAATCGGGTCCCCGCGATGATGGCGGCGGTGTTCCCGATCGGGGAATGTGGTCACCGAGCCACTCCCCGCTTGGTGCCCCGGATACCCTTACCACCAGATTTATATGAAGTGAAATGAATATGAACAACTAAAAAAGCATAAATACGTTTAAGTTTTAATAATTAAAGATAACTAGTATTAAGCACGTTTGCGTTGTGGCGGAGCCGTAAAACCGTGTCAAATAGCATCATTGTCACACCACTGTGAGCGACCTCTAACGCTGAAGAAATTAGATCGAAACGTAAAACATATAACTAAGGTGGTGTTTGTTTTTTGCTAGACGTACTTCAGAACCTCTTATGTCTGCGCCGCGCAGACCACGCGCAGACATAAGGGTCTGCAGCTTGTTTGTTTTTTAGAAGAGGTTAGGTCTTCAAACCTCTTCCCCGCCTCTGCGTCCTGCAGACTTGGCCTGAGGTCTTCAAACCTCTCCTCAAGAGGTATCTCCTTCTCAAAACACATCTCCTACCAGCCACACCTGAACCTCCTCCCCCACCACCTTCACCTCCGGCGCCACCACCTCCCCCACCGGCTCCTCCTCCTCGTCGACATACACCTCAGCCGCACCCCCTCCTGCTCGATCTCCAATCTCAGCCGCACCCAACCCTAATCCTACCTCCACCTCTGAAATCATAACCACAACCACCGCCGTCACCATCTGATATCATCATCATCGGTCATCATCATCCTCGTACTCTCTCTCTCTCTCTCTGGATCTCCCTCTCTCTGGGTCTCTCTCCTCCCTCGATCTCTCTCTCTCTCTTCAGAAACCCCCAAATCGAAATTAGGGTTTCGGTTGGGTGGTGGCTGAAGTGGTGGTGCTTGGTTGTGGTGAAATTAGGGTTTCGGTTGGGTGGTGGCTGAAGTGGTGGTGGTTGGTTATGGTGGTGGAGGTGGACGGTGGTTGTGGTAGTAGAGGGAGGGAGAGAGAGATCAGACAAGTTGTGTGTGTAAAGTCTGTGTCTGTGTGTGTTGAAGATCTTTTGTATAAAAAAAACAAACCCTCTTCTCCTTGCAGACTGCAGACATTTGGTCCACCTCTTCTCCTGCAGACGCCTGCAGATGTGGTCCGCAGACTGTAGACCTTTTTCCCGCAGAAAAAACAAACAGCACCTAAGTCGATCTAATACCCGTACATTATGACGTACTTGTGAAACAGGAAAAAAATAGACGACGTAAAAACGTTAAACCACACACGCACGTGGTGTCGTTTTAACTCGCAAAACTTAGAACGAAACGTAAAAACGTTGAACCACACATGTACGTTGCGTCGTGTTAACTCGCAAAATTTAGAACAAAACGTAAAACAAAAAATTGTGAAGGATGAAAAGTACAGAGACCAAAGTTGAAAGTAAAAAGTTGTGAGGTTAAATTGTAAAAGATAAAAAGTTTTGGATTTAAAGTAAAAATTCAAATAGTTTTGGTTAAAAGTAATTTGTCATATACTTTTGGACTAAAAGTAAAAAAAAAACATTTTTTTTGAAAAACTCCCCAAACATTAGGTACAACGCATATATGCACAAATGAGTTGCTATTTTATGGTATTTAAATTAAATAAATTAAATTAAATTTAAATAATGATATTTTTTAATAGCGTAAACAGCCAAAATAGTCTCTGAGGTTTGGTCACTTTTGCCACTTTAGTAAAAAACTCAAATCTTTTGAATATGGGTCGTGGTTTAAATTTTGTTGTCATTTTCATCCAAAATCAAAATTTGGTCAGATTTTTCAGTTAAACATCCAACTTTATTGTCTTTTTCCTTCCTTTTAATGAAGGGCAAAATGGTATTTTAAGTTTTTATTATAACAAATTAAAAAAATCTGATCATTTTACCCTATATTAAAATGGAGGAAAAAAAAACTGGATGTTAACTGAAAATATGGATAATGGAAATGGCAACAAAATTGAAACAACAGGGACTCAGATTCAAAAGGTTTGAGTTTTGGACTAAAGTGGCAAAAATGACCAAATCTCATGAGCCGTTTTGGCAATTTACTATTTTTCATATAAAGTATTTTAAAAAAGGCAATTTCATATATAAATCTACAAACTTGTAAAATATCATACATACCCTTACAAAATTATAAATATCATGTATGCCCTTACAAAATAGTTGAAATATTATGTATACCTAATCCACTAAAAACAATTTAATAATGAGATTTTTACCCTTATTTTTCTAAAACTTTGAGATCTTATATATGACCTTTAACTTCAAATATTATATTTACTCATTTCTAGCTTAATTTGTTTAGTTTAAAATATCATATTTATTCATTTCTAACTTAATTTATTTAGCTCAAATATTATACACGAAGAATAATATGGTTTATGAAAAAAATAGGTAATAATAAATTTAAACTTAAAATCATCATCATCATCATCATCATACTCAGTAAATCTCACCAATAGCATAGCTAAGGTAGGGTCTGAGGAGGGTAGATGTAGACAGTCTTACCTTTATCCCGTAGGAATAGAGAGGCTGCTTCCAGTGAGACCCCCGGCTCGATTGTAGTTTTGTATCAAGCCTTGGAACTAAGACACATAACACTCAAACAATCGGGACAGAGACTGATTGGTGCATGTACCCCCGTGTCTTTCAGCTATCAACATCACCACATGATGCATGATTAACCATCCGCCGCTTTTAACGTTATTTTCACAAAATTAGTAAAATAACATTAAAGTTAGTACCATTTCACGAAATTTAAACTTAAAAGGTGTTATATAAAAATATAAAGTTACAAGATTAGCACATATGACAACTTGAAGTCAAAGAAATAAGGGTAAAATGATTAGTTATTACTTATTAGATTGTTTTTAATAAATTGGGTATATTTGATATTTTGTAAGGGCATATATGATATTTTTAGTTCACTCTATGATTTTGTGGCATGGTGTGATGGAATGCCCACCTCAGAGTTTCACTTAGCAAAAACTCGAAGGTAGGGTGTCATATTGCAATTTAGATCAAATCACAGGGTGACAAATTACACTTTAATTTTTTATTAATATAGCTAAATTATTTTTTTAAACCACATTTATAGATATATCTAATACCAATAAAGAAATACATCTAATGTCATGTGACATTCTCTTATCAAATTCATTTATATATTAAATTAATACTATTAATGTATTAGATTAATCTCTAACTAGGGTTAAAGACTCGCCCGCGTTGCGGCGCGGGTACATCGTAAACATTGAATGGATTAGTCCAAAAGTTATATGATGCATGAACCATATGAAAACCCACATTTCGACGTATCCAGTTGAACTCAATGTAACCTGTATAAGCATTGTCATTGGATTAAACGCAAAGTAAATGAAATTCATATTGAACAATAACTTGAATTTATACGAAAACGTACATAAAAATATGCACGTAAAAATGGTTTATTTAACGAAAACGTACATAAAAATATGCACGTAAAATGGTTTCTTTAAACGAAAACGTATTATATTTGACCTGACTCGTCTATAAAAAAAGTTTACGTCGAAATGTAGAAGAAATCATATTTATACATACTTGTACATAAAATATGCACGTAAAAATAGTTTTCAAGTAAAGGAAGTATAGGGGTAAACCGAAACAAAATATTAGTAAAAAATTTAATAGGTTAAAAACGTTCGTAAATCCGTGCCAAGTAGCACCAATGCCAAAACGACATCGACTCTCAACATCGTAAAAATAAAATAGATAAAATGGTAAAAATTATACTGAACGAAAACGAGACTAAAATCGTTGAACCACGCACACCCGTTATAGTGTGTTAATGCGAAGAAATAACCAGAAACGTAAAGCGTATAAAATAATAACTTAGTCGATCTAGGACCCGCCCATTGCGGCGAAGTTTTCAAAAGGGAAAAAAGGGACGCGTTGCGACGGGCCGTCAAATATGGGAAAATAGAGCAAAAACGTTGAACCTCACATGCACGCTACGTCATGTTAACTCGCAAAATTTAGAACAAAACGTAAAACGAAAAACTTGCGAAAGATAAAAAGTATGGGGGACCAAAGCTGTAAATAATAAAGTGTTGTGTTAAATTACAAAAGATGAAAAAGTTTGAGTTAAAAGTAAAAATTTCAAATGGGTTAAAAATGTAAAAGATAAAACTTTAAGGTTGAAAATGGAAAATCAAGTAATGGGTTAAAATTTAAAAGATAAAACTTTAAGGTTAAAAGTGGAAAATCAAATTTTTTTTTTTTGAAAAAAGCCCCTAAGCATGGGGTACAAATGATAATGTACAAGAAACTTGCAAATTTATATATGGAATAATATTATTAATATATAATATAATATATCTAATAATATATAAATATAAATAATTGTGATACATTATCCCAATTTATCTTTGTGTCAGTTTTTTAAACTTCCTTTTTAATGATTATATGGATTTTTGTCTTTGTTTTCTTTTTTATTAAAATATTTAAATTACAAACATATAAATAATTAAATGAGTATTTGAATTAAATTTATATTAAATCTATACTATATTATAAAGCATATCCAAGGGATTACTTAAGGTAATGTGCCACTCCCTTAAAATTCCTTTAATGCATGATGTATAAGTCTTTAAAGCACATAAATATTAATTTTTCCAACAATACCTTTTTGGGCGGTCATACTTAAACATAAAATCACAATTCAAAATTCAAACCCTCCTCATCTCTTCCTTCTCTTTCTCTTTCTCTCTCAAATTCCATCAGATCTTCTAGATCTAGATCTGCCCCTTTCTCTTGATTCACCTTTAAATCAAATAAGAAAAACATGAAATGCCATGGATTGAAGGGTTTATGGCATCTTCTCTCAACGATCACAATGACCTAATAACCCATCATTTTATCTCTCCATTTCTCTCTCCAGGCGATTTTTAGTTCTAGGGTTTATGGCATCTTCACTCAAAATCGTTGATGTTCTAGAAATTGTTGTTCAAGTGCTTGATCTGACACCAACCGGTAATAGATACAGGTATGGTTCAGAGTTTTTTGCATCCATTGTTACGTTTTTGTTGATTTTTGTCTGTGTTTTACGTTTTTGTTGATTTTTAAGCTCAGATGTGAGTCTTTTTGTCTCTCAAGGGAATATTTCAGCATGTTTTCATACATCATCTCCGCCGTACACGGAGGCCGGAGTAACACCGGTGACAGAAAAGAAAAATACAGAGGGGAAATGGAACAGTTGGATGATGGTATGTGATGTAACTCATAGAATGTCTAGAAGTTGAAACTTGAAAGTAGTTTGAAAAGTGGGTCGGTAACTTCCTTCGATTTTGGGAATTTGTCACACCCTGATATTTCCACGTATTACCGGTAGGCCCGGTGGGGAGTATCGTGACGTAGTCGATATCATCATAGTCAAACAACACAATTTTAAATGCACAGCGGAAGCAAAAGATAAATATATTACAAACCGATTCAAAAGTAACATCAATTATTACAAACGGATTGTAAGATGGATCCACAGGCGTATCTTAAAACATAAACACTGTTCAACAGACTTTAGACGCCTAGAACTTGCAAGATTCCCTATTAACGCCCTGAGCTTCCAGCCAATTACGTTCAGTACCTGTCACTTAACCTTTTTGGAAAATACGTCAGTTTACACTGGTAAATACAATTAACCGACTCATTTTAAAAAGAGTTTAAGAAAATTGATTTAGATGCACCAGGCACAAAAATATCTTTTATAACTTGGGACAATTATATAAAAGTAATCTTGTATACAGATTTACATGTTCGTTATACATTCAGGGCCCGATGTTAGAAACCGAGTCAAGATTAACAGACACGCCACAAGTATAGGTCCACAAGAGAGTGATATACCGTTTCCCTTATGCAACTGTCAGGTGTATGCCTACACCCCGTGCTTAAGACGTGGCCATTTTATTATAATGATGCCAAGGATATCCGGGACATGGTCATTAATCCCTAAAGGCTTTTATTTCAAACAATACAGATTAAAATGGGTTACCTCAATAATTTAATCACAATACGATTAAACATTCAATACCCGACCAAGCGGTATTATTATAATACCGTATCCCAAGCCCGTATAGGGAAAATAAGTTAAGAGTATTTACCTGAGCTAGCAATGCAATTTATACTCTATTAATTTCTCGGTCCCTCTAGTCGGGTGGGCGCCGGCCGGTCTTTCGACCAGATCCCCCTAAAAACCGTACGTGCGGGTCTCCCCGCATGCGGCTCACGCCATTCGAGGTGGCCCAGCCCAGCATTCATTCTAAAATCCTGTAGTGAAATTGAGACTGCTCGACTTCGGAAGCAAATTCACGTGTAGGCAGCGCTGTCTGTCGTACCGTTGACTCTATCTATTCATTGAATTTGCTTGATTCCATTTTTATATAGGATCGCTCCCTCTTTTTCCAAGAATTCATGCACTTCCTTTTACTCCATAGGGCCTTCTTTGGAACGAAGGTACTTCTACTCATGAACTCTTTTTCCAAGAACTCAGCCGTATATTCTAATCAACAAGCACAAGTACTTCTATTGGGGCTCTTAATCTGGAACGAAGGTTTTATTAACCTATTAGATTCCTAACGGGTCTTATTTAAGTCGTAACTTAGACCGGTTAGTTTTAAGGAAAGGTTTACGGTTCAAAACGCATGATTAAGCGAAGACCGGAATAGAATGTGATTTAGACCCGACAAGTTTGGAGACTTGTATAATATGGGTAAACTAAACACATTCTGGATTTTGAGGCAAAAATGATAAGGTTTGACCCGTTTTGGTCAATTTATGCAAACTAGTTACATAAACCGATCCGAGCGCGAAATATGCGTAACGGGTAACCATAAGAGTCATATACAGGTTTCCTAAGTTAATATGCCTTAAACATGTTATGATATCAGTAAGATACCTTCCGTTATGCCCAAAATGAATTTAAAACCAATTCTATGCCCAGAGGGGTATTTTGGTCATATTAAAGGTTATAAAAGAGGTTAAACCTTAATCTGAGATTCAGGTCTGATTTGATCAGTAAAAATACTTAATTTAATAAGTTATATCAGTAGGGTATTACATATATGTGAAATTTATTGTTTATAATCAAACTATGCACCGTAAGGGCATTTTGGTAATTTCACATAAGGTTTAAAGGTCAAATTTAGAAATCCGAGTTTAAGACTTTTGCTTACTGTTAAGGTATATAAATTTGCTAAAAATATCAGTAGGTATCAAGTCTTATATATATAAAATAGTTTTTATACATACTATGCACTTAAAACGCGTAAAAAGACGTTTTTAAGCGATTTTCAGGTTTTTAAAGAAACTGATATTTTTATCATTCCGGGAAGCTTTTATTTATCATATACAATTAGTAGCAAAAGGTTTGGGGTTAAAATGTTTTGTAAAACTCATTTTATAGGCCAAAGGGCATAACGGTCAACAATTAGGCATATAACAGAAACATGCAAATGAATAGGATAACTAAGGATCCAGGTTGTATAACCTCATAGGGTTATATCAACCTATAACATGGTCCTAAGGGAATCCTAAGGCATATCTAAACTAAGCTAAATCGGGTCAGAACTGAAAGTCTAACAAAAGTCAACTTTTGCGACTTTCGGTTCCGAACCGAGCCTATACTTAGAATTTGTCGGGTTGAATCATGCTTAGGCATCTTCAACTAATATTTACCAAGTTATTAAGGTGAGAAAACTGATGTTATGGTTTTTATATGAATTTTATTTAAAACTAACCCGATTGACTTTTAATTGACCCGACAATTTAACTAAGTAACGTGGTAATTAGGAGGTGCCCTTTTGAGGGTTAAACACCAACCTAATTACGGTCACGTAGCCATGTTCGATACGAGCAATGGCTCAACCGTTTAAAAGTCAAAGCGTTTATCAAAATGCTTGACTTTTCGGCTATAACGCTAGAAATTTAAACTAAGCACGAAAGGACACTTACAAAGGGTCCAAGCAAGGAGGTTTGATCTCAAATTCTCAGGTATGAAGATCATGGTCTCTAACTTAGAGAATTCAGAAATCAAGTGTGAGTTTGAAGGAAAAGAGGTGGGGTATTTATAGATTTCGGGTGACCGTTAAGATCGTTTCTTGATAAACGTGCTTTGATCTTGTCCGTACATGTGCACCCATGGTTTTATAAAACCAATGGGGCCCCTAGTAATGGCCCATAGTTTCAGAAATACCATTTGCATGTGGGTTATGAGTGTATAACAGCTGTTAAAAGGATGTTAAACTGGTTTTGCTGATCTGGGAGGGCCTCGCGGCCCGTGTAAGACATGTGCAAGTCTTACGCGCCCCGCCTGGGTGGTCTGATCAGCAAACAACTTTCAAACAATGGCAGTTTCAGTCCCTGTTGGTGTTTAAAGCCATTTCCGACATGTTTAAGGCCCGTTAAGCCAACTTTAAGGCCCTAAAATGATGCCTAAACATTGTGTACATGAAACATGCTCAAAAATATCCCGGATGCTGGTTCGTTTGGTCGTATGATCGCGATGTTCGCTTAATTACGACGGAATGCGCATAAGCGCGAAAAACGATCCAAATTGCGCGACGAATGGATTTTTCTTATGCCAGACACTAAAATAAAATATTTTAATGCTTACATAAATTTTTGGGTGTCCGGAGATATACAGAACAGAAGATATGCACGAAAATGCAAACTTGTGCACTTTTTGACACTTTTAGTCCCTGGTGGACTTGAAAGTTTATTTTTGCGCACCAAACACCTCAAATCCTATATCTAAGCTATATAAAGAATAAATAGGGTATGTTTAACTCGTGGTCATATTCCGAAAGGTTCGATACCCTACGAATCGGCATACTTTTGCCGTTTGACGCAAATAGTCCTTTAATTGCGCAAAGTTGCGCATATCATTGCTTAATGGTACTGAAGCCTTATCTAATCCATATTAGGCATTCTTGAAATTATTATTAAACATCATAATGCTTCGGGCTCGATAAAAGGTCATTCAGGGGTATAATTAAACATATTGACACTTCTAGTCCCCTTATACTTGCAAAGTTGCGCGTAACATCACTTTTAGGCATAAAAGCCTTGGATGGCCAAGGATTGGCATTCCCGAGAGTATAATCAAATATCATGAGGCTCTCGGTTTGTTAAAAGGTCACTCAAAGGTAAGAATTAACATGTTGACGCTTTTAACCCTTTATTGCGCAAACTTTCAATTAATTACACAAACGGCTACACTTGATTAACAAGTGGCTCATTTGTGAATATAAAACCATAAAAGGTTATTTAGAAACTTATTTTAGGTATGATAATACTTCCAGTTCTTTCATAATTACTGTTTTTCGATTTTTCAAAAAAATAGTCCCTTATATTCAAGGTTTGACTTTACTAGGGTTTATTACACATGTCAATACTTCATTGAACGTGATTTTACGAGGTGTTACATCCTCACCCCCTTAAAAGAAATCTCAACCTCGAGATTTGCTAAAGTAACGGAAGTACTTTCTGTCTTATATTGAACTTAATCTTCCCCAGTACATTTGGGCCTCTAAGGCCCCCTGGCTTACCTCTATGATAGGTCATGTATTCTTTTAGAGCTTCTTAATCTGCCGATCCTTAATCGATATGGTTTCTCGTCCAATCATAAGTTTCATTAATCTGCTTATCATTACGTGATAATGTGCTTCGACTTATTGGCGAAACTTATCCTTAAATCATCAGTGTGGGTCGCATTGCGAGCTCCACTAAGCTCCTTATATAGGTTTTAGCTTATAGGCTATTGACCTTTGTTGTATTCGAATTCCGAATGCTCCTATATATCCAGGGCTTATCTTACCCTAAGAAATTTCAAATTTAGCACACCCTTCTTAGGGTGATACCTTTGATTGAACCTTATTCCTTATTAAGGACTTAAGAAGGTTGCGACCTTTATCAATCCTCAATTTTCTGCCGGTTACTGGAAATTTTTTAGATGATTACGAATTCGAATGATCTTATTTGTTGTTTCCAATGCAACTTTCAGATCCTGATAATTGGACTTACCAATCTATTGTTCTAACAATAGATGTTAACATTCCATCTATACAAGGTCCCCAAAGGAGTAGCCTTGATACTTACATAATAATTGTTATAGAAAAGAGATATTTTATGGTGAGATGGTTATTCCAACCACTGCTTAAAACTAATCTTAAGGAATAGCTAATCCTTACAATTAGTCGAACAAAGCGACGATCCTGGGTAGTTGATGGCGATTCTTAATCGTTGTCTAAATAGGGTTGCGGTAATCAATGCATAAGCAAATGAACCGTCTTTCTTAATTAACAATACCGAATTCTCAGGATATTGAGTTAGGCTATATGAATCCTCTATTTTAAAACTCACTTAATCAGGGTTTTGATTCTTCCAAAGATGGCTCCTGCCGTCTTGGAGATTTCATAATAATACAACCCTAAATGGGATATAAATCTTAACTCTACTTGCTTCTCAGAAGGTAAACAGGGTAATCTCAGGAGAAAAATCAAGGTACAAGGAGGTTACAGAGATTTTCCATATCCCAGACTCCAATTCACCCACCATTGCTTGTGTCAAATTAGTGACACATTTATGTTACAAGTCCACGAATTCCTTAATCAGGAACATTTACTTGGACAATTCTATTTTTAGATATCTTCTTTGAATACCATTAGCTGACTTTAATACCGTATGACCATTGGTATATCTTTGTGGTTCCATGCATTAAACCTCCATACTGATCAGGCATGGAAGCAATCTATGGAACATATTAAGGTACACCAATCCTCATGTGGCGCTTTTGTCGTACCATCTGGTATTCGCAATCGATAGAGATCAAGAGATATCAATTTCTTATGATGATGCACTTCATCTGGAGAGAGGGTACACTAGAATTTCATGACTGAAGATTTTTGACAGGAGCAGAAGAAATGGTTCCTATGATTTTTGCCTGTAAGTTTTACCTTACACTTAATATCTAGGTTTCTCATGGAAGACTTTAAGAGTTTGTTATACTTACCATCTATGAAGGATTGATTGGTATCCGTAACAAAGCAGAACTCTTAGCGTTTATTCTACTTCATATTTTATGCTTAAGGTTCTAACAGGCAGATTTAATAACTTACAAAATTTATTCCACAAATGACTTATCTGCACCTGAATCAAACAATGCCCTTGCATATACATCAAGGATAAGGACGTACCTGTTATAACATTGTCATCTTGTATGGCCTCTTTTGCATCCATCTGAGAGGCCTTAGCGTCAGTCTTCTTATCTCCTTCAAGCTTCTTAGCATACTTTGGGCAATTGGATTTGATATGCCCTTTCTCGTTATAGTTGTAACAAGTCGCATCTCCTATCTTCTGGCATTCCAATGTTTTATGCTCACTAGATTTGCAGATCCCACAAGCCTTGGGCTGCGATTGGGATTTTGATTCGATCCTGCATTTCCCATAATGGCGCTTCTTGCAGGTCTTGCATACTGGTTTCTGGTTGGACTTTTGTTTGTTCTTCTTTTTAGAGCTCTGGGAGTTATCTTCCTCCATTTTCCTTTTTAGCTCATCCTTTGCATTTGAGGCATGAATAAGATCCTCCTTATGAGTAAGGAAATGTGGTCCTAGATAAAAATTGGAGCGAGTAGCATGGGGCTCTTTGAACTTTTCCGCGGCCTTCTTTACAGCTTTTCCAACAGTTGCGTCTATCATAATTTGAAGAACATCCTTGGAAATTCTAAGGTTCACAATTGTGGCATCATTAGCATGTGTCGCATTATCCATAACACGATCAACGGCTATCTTATCCGCGTTTGTCATACTCGATATTTGGTTCCTAGCACCAAATAAAACAATTATTTAGTTGCAATCCAACAACCGCTATTCATCATCCTGATGACCTAATATATACTTACCATGGTATCGTTAAACCATACAGGCTAATACAGTACTAACATTCTTAATGAATGTTATTGAAGAATATATATATCAATTATACTTAGCCTAGGCCATATAAGACCGTTAGTGGCTTTTAGGGTTTGGACCTAGTCCATCACCTTTTTGACAGAGGATCAAAATGTCACATCTGTCTTGATCATATTGATACTTTGGATAGCTTGAAAGCTTGTCACAACGATATTGGAGAAGAGTGTTTCCTAATGGATATAAAGCATCCATCTAAGGTTGTTGAAGTATTTCCTAATGTATCATCGGCCAATTCTACCTCACGTCATAAGTCTAAGGTCCTAATAGGCGGATACAACGACTTACAACAATTATTGTCCATAATAGACTTATCTGCGTCAGAATTAACAAATTCCCGCATAACTTCATTGATAAGGAAAGGTACCTGTTATGTCATCATCATTCTGTACCATCTCCAGGGCGTTCATATGAAGGACTCACGCGTTTGTTTTCTTGGCCTCTTCAGGCTTCTTCTAATTCCTAGGGCAGTTAGTCTTGATATGCCCCTTCTCGTTGCAACCATAACAGGTTGCATCTTTCAACTTCTTGCAATCCAAGGTTTTATGTTCTTTAGACTTGCAGATTCCACAGGGTAGAGGCTGAGATTCAAATCTGCATTTCCCAAGGTGGTATTTCTTACAGGTTTTGCACCTGGTCTTTTCACCCGACTGCTGGTTGCCTTTCTTAGACCCGGAACTCTTCTGATGATCAGAGTTCCCCTTTTTCTTCTTAACGGAGTGATAAGAATTCTCATCCTCCCTTTTTCGCTTTCCTTCATCAGAAGCTTTGGCAGCCTTGTTTCTGACTACATCGAGTGTGAGAGATAGCGACAGATCTGCTGCTGACCTGAATGTAGTAGGTCTCGATGCTTTCACGCTTGCCTTGATTTCTGGGGCTAGACCTCCAATAAAGCGAGCTATACGCTTTGGTTCCGGTGTGATCAAGTACGGAACCAATCGAGACATGGTATTGAAACTTGTAAGATATGTCTGACAATCTAGGTTCTTCATGACCAATGTCAAGAAACCAGTCTCGATTTTCTCAACTTCATGTTGAGGACATTAATTTTCTTTGATAAGAGCAGCAAACTGATCCCATGTCAGATTATATAACGGGATCTTCCCAGTAGCTTGGATTAGTGACCTCCACCAAGCTAGAGCTTCTCCTTTAAAAGATTGTGAAACAAACTTCACAATGTCTTGCTCTGCACATCCACTAATATCAACAACGGTGTCCATCTCATCGAGCCATGCCATGCAGTCGATGGCTCCTTTTTCTCCTGTGAAGTCTCTGGGCTAGCAGTTGATAAAATATTTATATGAACAGGTTTTAACATGTGGCTCTTGGTTAAGCACAACCTATCTAGACGGAACACTCCTCTGATTTGACGAGTTATGAACATCGTCCTCCCTTGACTTGTGTGATTTAGAAAGTGGCTTACTACGAGCCACATATAGAGTCTTAGAGTGTGTATCACTTGATCCATCATACTGTCTGTCGAGAGCTCGTGTAACGGCATTATCTATTAATGCCTGCAGTTCCGCACCAGTTATATTAACTCTGGGAGCATCATTATTCTCCCTCGGGTGGCTGTTAACCTCATCTGATCCAGCGATGTAGCTTGATTGCTACATACATATTGACAATGATTTATTCAGAGGTTATTATGGAATTATCATTTTTGACGATTCATCAACCATGGTAGTATAAACCATATTGGTTAGTTTGTTAATTATATTAGTATTTTCATTATAATTTGTCATAGTATATAAACATTAAGGATATTAAAGTGGCACAACAGGCCTAATCACAAGGACAAATTTTAAATTTATAAGCCACGATCTTTAGGGAATCGAGGCATTAAGGTTTGAACAGAGTTCATTACCTTTCCTTGACAGGGAGTCTATTTTGGAACCGTCATCTTCGATGATTCATTAACCCTGACCATACTTGGTTAATTTGATAATCAGGATTATTTTAAATTTTCATTATAATTAATCCAGCTAGAAACTATTAAGGATATTGAAATGGCACAAAAGGCCTTGTCATGAGGACAGTTTTGGATTTATAAGCCTTGATCTTATAGGATTGAGGCATTAAGGTTTGAACGTAGTTCATTACCTTTCTTGGTAGAGAGTCAAGGACTACAATTGTCTTTTATCTTTTAGGGCAATAGATATGGCCCGTAGGCATTTCATCACTTTAGGGATGTTTATAGTTTGATCATCTTTATTTGATGATTTAAGCCATGATTTTTAAATCACTAGGCTAAATAAGGGGGTTGGAAATTCCCAATATAAAGATAACAAGTGTGATTTTATCGCATCACTGTTGTCAGGAGTGTTAACATGTTTTCAGATGTTAACAAGAATCTGAATCTCTTTTAAACAGGTTTTACCATCATAGCTAGGTCTTAAATGACATTCAAGCTAGGTTATACCCCTTTAAGATTCTTTTTAACATATATTGGCAGGTCAATTATGAAAAAGGAATAAAAATTTGATTTATTTCATATATTATATTCATGTATAATGATAAAATGAAATTTGGATGAAATATTCCAATGATTTTAAAAGAAGCACAGAATTGCCCCAAACTGGACTTGAAAGAAATAATGTTGTCCATGAAGGGATTGAAAGATAAATATGTCCTTATAAGGACTATTAAGGAAATGGTCTTCAGCAAAAGGAGTTTTCTTCTTCACTTTATTTCTGAATGTTTTCTCCCTGGATGCACGTTTCATTCTAGCCGCGGTACAAAGCTCAGCATTTCAAGGCTCCGGAAGTGAAGGATTTCTAATACGACTTCTTCGCATGGCGACATATCCAATATATATAAAAATTGGAAGCAATAATTTACAGATTAGGATTGAGAGTATTCCTATGTTATCAGAAGGTCAAGGAATGTGCTAATGTGTCATTGAATGTGCTAATATATCAGAAGGTCAAGGAATGTGCTAATATATCAGAAGGTCAAGGAATGTGCTAATGTGTCATTGAGATTAAACACAAAAGGCTCGTGTTTAATTCTCTCAATGTTGGCTCTGATACCAACCTGTCACAACCCGATATTTCCACGTATTACCAGTGGGCCCAATGGGGAGTATCGTGACGTAGTCGATATCATCATAGTCAAACAACACAATTTTAAATGCACAGCGGAAGCAAAAGATAAATATATTACAAACCGATTCAAAAGTAACATCAATTATTACAAACGGATTGTAAGATGGATCCACAGGCGGATCTTAAAACATAAACACTGCTCAACAGACTTTAGACGCCTAGAACTTGCAAGATTCCCTATTAACGCCCTGAGCTTCCAGCCAATTACGTTCAGTACCTGTCACTTAACCTTTTTGAAAAATACGTCAGTTTACACTGGTAAATACAATTAACCGACTCATTTTAAAAAGAGTTTAAGAAAATTGATTTAGATGCACCAGGCACAAAAATATCTTTTATAACTTGGGACAATTATATAAAAGTAATCTTGTATACAGATTTACATGTTCGTTATACATTCAGGGCCCGATGTTAGAAATCGAGTCAAGATTAACAGACACGCCACAAGTATAGGCTCACAAGAGAGTGAGATACCGTTTCCCTTATGCAACTGTCAGGTGTATGCCTACACCCCGTGCTTAAGACGTGGCCATTTTATTATAATGATGCCAAGAATATCCGGGACATGGTCATTAACCCCTAAAGGCTTTTATTTCAAACAATACAGATTAAAATGGGTTACCTCAATAATTTAATCACAATACGATTAAACATTCAATACCCGACCAAGCGGTATTATTATAATACCGTATCCCAAGCCCGTATAGGGAAAATAAGTTAAGAGTATTTACCTGAGCTAGCAATGCAATTTATACTCAGCCGTATATTCTAATCAACAAGCACAAGTACTTCTACTGGGGCTCTTAATCTGGAACGAAGGTTTTATTAACCTATTAGATTCCTAACGGGTCTTATTTAAGTCGTAACTTAGACCGGTTAGTTTTAAGGAAAGGTTTACGGTTCAAAACGTATGATTAAGCGAAGACCGGAATAGAATGTGATTTAGACCCGACAAGTTTGGAGACTTGTATAATATGGGTAAACTAAACACATTCTGGATTTTGAGGCAAAAATGATAAGGTTTGACCCGTTTTGGTCAATTTATGCAAACTAGTTACATAAACCGATCCGAGCGCGAAATATGCGTAACGGGTAACCATAAGAGTCATATACAGGTTTCCTAAGTTAATATGCCTTAAACATGTTATGATATCAGTAAGATACCTACCGTTATGCCCACAATGAATTTAAAACCAATTGTATGCCCAGAGGGGTATTTTGGTCATTTTAAAGGTTATAAAAGAGGTTAAACCTTAATCTGAGATTCAGGTCTGATTTGATCAGTAAAAATACTTAATTTAATAAGTTATATCAGTAGGGTATTACATATATGTGAAATTTATTGTTTATAATCAAACTATGCACCGTAGGGGCATTTTGGTAATTTCACATAAGGTTTAAAGGTCAAATTTAGAAATCTGAACGGGTATGGTCCCAAAAGAGCCGCGCAAACCTCCGTCAAGATTGCGCGCGGGGACCATACTCCTTATTCAACAAACTTCCTACTACGAGCCTTGCGCGAGTTACACCATTTCTATTATACGCCGCGCGAGGCCTAGACGATAAGAAGCTCCGATGGCAGCACTTAGCATACTGAAGGAGCACTCAGTCACCCAAACCCCGCGCGGGTTAGTTACGTGCCCAGCAAGAATCGCACAGGGAAGCATCGCAAGGCTGCTCCAGATAGTACACAAGGTACAAGTGGCAGAAGAAAAGAGCCAATCAGCGTCCTTCTGGCACTGCTCAATCGTGCTCCACGATCATCTGACATGCAGGAGACAAAAAGTACTTAAGGACGCCTACATGGCACCAATCATAGGGCAGAGACAACTGCCCCACGATCTCCACTTACCTGCTGATGGCAGAAGGGCGTCCAGGCCGACAACAGTGACACGTGGCTCCAATCACATTGCGCCAGCTCCAGAAAGCTCCTAGAAGCCACTAACGGTCGACACCAGTGAGACAAGGAGCATATCCTCCATGTTGTCGCCTTCCGGCCCAAGGCCCATCAGCCCACATCCTCTTACACCTCTCCGGCTATAAATAGAGACCTCACTTCACAGGTTAAACATTCCATTCCCTCTACTCTCTCACTTATACTTAATTATCTCCCCAAAGCAGTCGCTTATTCACACGCCGGAGCCCGGTTAAGAGGGAAACCCCCACATTCCCCTCTTAACGAGTAACGGTGTTCTGTTTTGCAGATAACCCCAGGCATTAAGGAGCTCAGGAAACCATAAAGAAGATTAACCATCATGATAGAAACATAAACCAAACTGATTAGTCCCTTAATTAGTCCCGTGTTTCTTCAAAATCTGAGTTTAAGACTTTTGCTTACTGTTAAGGTATATAAATTTGCTAAAAATATCAGTAGGTATCAAGTCTTATATATATAAAATAGTTTTTATACATACTATGCACTTAAAAAGCGTAAAAAGGCGTTTTAAGCGATTTCCAGGTTTTTAAAGAAACTGATATTTTTATCATTCCAGGAAGCTTTTATTTATCATATAAAATCAGTAGCAAAAGGTTTGGGGTCAAAATGTTTTGTAAAACTCATTTTATAGGCCAAAGGGCATAACAGTCAACAATTAGGCATATAACGGAAACATGCAAATGAATAGGATAACTAAGGATCCAGGTTGTATAACCTTAGAGGGTTATATCAACCTATAACATGGTCCGAAGGGAATCCTAAGGCATATCTAAACTAAGCTAAATCGGGTCAGAACTAAAAGTCTAAGCAAAAGTCAACTTTTGCGACTTTCGGTTCTGAACCGAGCCTATACTTAGAATTTTTTGGGTTGAATCATGCTTAGGCATGTTCAACTAATATTTACCAAGTTATTAAGGTGAGAAAACTGATGTTATGGTTTTTATATGAATTTTATTTAAAACTAACCCGATTGACTTTTAATTGACCCGACAATTTAACTAAGTAACGTGGTAATTAGGAGGTGCCCTTTTGAGGGTTAAACACCTACCTAATTACGGTCACGTAGCCATGTTCGATACAAGCAATGGCTCAACCGTTTAAAAGTCAAAGCGTTTATCAAAACGCTTGACTTTTCGGATATAACGCTAGAAATTTAAACTAAGCACGAAAGGACACTTACAAAGGGTCCAAGCAAGGAGGTTTGATCTCAAATTCTCAGGTATGAAGAGCAAGGTCTCCAACTTAGAGAATTCAGAAATCAAGTGTGAGTTTTAAGGAAAAGAGGTGGGGTATTTATAGATTTCAGGTGACCGTTAAGATCGTTTCTTGATAAACGTGCTTTGATCTTGTTCGTACATGTGCACCCATGGTTTTATAAAACCATTGGAGCCCCTAGTAATGGCCCATAGTTTCAGAAATACCATTTGCATGTGGGTTATGAGTGTATAACAGCTGTTAACAGGCTGTTAAACTGGTTTTGCTGATCTGGGAGGGCCTCGCGGCCCGCTTAAGACATGTGCAAGTCTTACCCGCCCCGCCTGGGTGGTCTGATCAGCAAACAACTTTCAAACAATGGCAGTTTCAGTCCCTGTTGGTGTTTAAAGCCATTTCCGACATGTTTAAGGCCCGTTAAGCCAAATTTAAGGCCCTAAAATGATGCCTAAACATTGTGTACATGAAACATGCTCAAAAATATGCCAGATGCTGGTTCGTTTGGTCGTATGATCGCGATGTTCGCTTAATTACGACGGAATGCGCATAAGCGCGAAAAACGATCCAAATTGCGCGACCAATGGACTTTTCTTATGCCAGACAATAAAATAAAATATTTTAATGCTTACATAAATTTTTGGGTGTCCGGAGATATACAGAACGGAAGATATGCGCGAAAATGCAAACTTGTGCACTTTTTGACACTTTTAGTCCCTGGTGGACTTGAAAGTTTATTTTTGCGCACCAAACACCTCAAATCCTATATCTAAGCTATATAAAGAATAAATAGGGTATGTTTAACTCGTGGTCATATTCCGAAAGGTTCGATACCCTACGAATCGGCATACTTTTGCCGTTTGACGCAAATAGTCCTTTAATTGCGCAAAGTTGCGCATATCATTGCTTAATGGTACTGAAGCCTTATCTAATCCATATTAGGCATTCTTGAAAGTATTATTAAACATCATAATGCTTTGGGCTCGATAAAAGGTCATTCAGAGGTATAATTAAACATATTGACACTTCTAGTCCCCTTATACTTGCAAAGTTGCGCGTAACATCACTTTTAGGCATAAAAGCCTTGGGTGGCCAAGGATTTGCATTCCCGAGAGTATAATGAAATATCATGAGGCTCTCGGTTTGTTAAAAGGTCACTCAAGGGTAAGAATTAACATGTTGACGCTTTTAACCCTTTATTGCGCAAACTTTCAATTAATTACACAAACGGCTACACTTGATTAACAAGTGGCTCATTTGTGAATATAAAACCGTAAAAGGTTATTTAGAAACTTATTTTAGGTATGATAATACTTCCAGTTATTTCATAATTAATGTTTTTCGATTTTTCAAAAAATTAGTCCCTTATATTCAAGGTTTGACTTTACTAGGGTTTATTACACGTGTCAATACTTCATTGAACGTGATTTTACGAGGTGTTACAGAATTGTGGGTAATGGTTTTATGAATGAATTCATTGGTGGTGATGTGTAGTTGATGGATTATCTGGGCACTATTGACTCATTTTTTAAGATTGATTATGAGTTGTGTTAAAAAAAAATGGTTACTTTGTCGTTGAATGGTTGAAGGTGTTGTTGAGAGGTTATATATTAATGATATGATTTGGTGATCTGAAAGGATCTTTCATGTTACTTTTGATATTGGTTAAGTGATAAATTTGTCTTCATCAAACTATTGTGACGCGTGTCAATGTATGAAAGTTCACAACTTTTGATGGATGATGATGATATCTAACTCGTAGAGTATCTAAAAGTTGAAACTTGAAAGTGGGTTGAAAACCGGTTACCGCTTTTGTTACTGAAGTTGATTTTGTGAAGGATATGAACAAAGCTAGAAAAGTAATGTTGTTTGAAAGAACATTTGTCAACTTTGATACATGGATTGGGGATAAAAGTATTAACATGGTTCTTGCTTGTTTCTATCTTTTTATCTTTCTTAATGTTTGTTAAAGCGTATAGTTACTTACTGATTATGTAAGTACATGGGAAAGTATGTCCTTTGAAAGAATGTTTGTCAAGTTGACTTTGATCCAGTGATTGTGTATAAAAGTATTAACATGGTATTTAGGCTTAAGTGTCATATCACTTGCTTTTGTCCATTTCTCTTTCGTAGTGTTCATTAAAGTTTATTGTTACTTACCGATTATGTAAAGATACGGAAAAACGTATGCCCTTTAAAAGAACTTCTGTTAAGCTTACATTGATACATGGATTACAGATAAAAGTATTAACATGGTGTTTAGGTTTACGTGGCTTATCACTTGCTTGCTTTACTCCTTTTCTCTTTCTTAATGTTTGTTTAAAGCCTATAGTTACTTATCGATTATGTGACGATACATGGGGATGCAGTTTCATGTTTTAACTTCATATTTCATTGTATAACTGATGTAGTGATTCAAGAAACAAAACTGTAAAGAGTTAGTAAGCATAAATACATGATTTCTTCCTATTGTTTGGTTGCAGATTGCATTGGTTATGCATTCAACGCGAAGGGAGCGATGCAATGCCCCAACTGCAGGAAAATCGAGAAAGGCCAGTGGCTTTATGCAAATGGTTGTAGACCATATCATGAGGTCAGCATGGACGACTGGACCCATGATGATGATCTTTATGATGCAACCTATCCTGAAACAACCATACGATGCATCTCTTTTTTATAGCTTTAAAAATTTTTATCCTGAAACTCGTAGTCCACCAAATTGTAGTTGAGCAAAGGTATAGTCATACGCATAATTCAACTCTTCATCTGTCAAAAAAGATAAATCATCATCATGAGGGTTTCTCACCGGATGAAGGTTTCTCACCGAAGGAGGGTTTGTCACCAGAGGAGGTTTAAAGTTGGATTACGGTAGATGACTGGACGAAAAGGGTTTGCCACTTCAGGTTTTGACGTTAGAGGGTTTGAAACTAAAAGGTTTATATGGCGACAATGGCAACGGGATGATCGTCCATGGTTTGAAGGTCCTTGTGGTTCAACTGGAATTGGATAACCACCACCCATAGCTCTCAATTGATATGTGTTTGGAGAGATTGTGAACTGAAAAATATAAATCTGGTTGGAAGACGAATTGAAATTATAACATAAGATAGTTAATTTCTAGAGTTTAGGTTTTATATGACTAAATAATATTGTATGGCTTTTGTGTTTATTTTGCTTGATTAAAGTTTTTTTTTTACAGCAGCATCTTATTAGGAATGGAAGATACAACTATTAAATGGTCTGGTCAATGTTGTTGTTTAGTTCTAGGAACTACACACCTTACCCCAGATCGTATTTCAACTAAACAAACAAGAAATACATCAAATTAGGTTTATAATCAACTAAAAATCATATTTGTTAAATGCATTTTATTTTAGTTTTTTTTAGAAAAAGATGCCTACGCCAACAACAATAAAGAAAAATGCAAAAACAGGTAGAATACTTTAAACCCCACAAAAACCCAGATATCAATTGCTAGATATTACATGAATGGATTGTAATGGTTTTATTCTTTCAGATTCAATAAAAAATAAAGATGTTAAGTAAAAACCCATCACAAACAGTGGTGGATCGATGATAACGCGGCGCCCCGTCCCCGCTAAGTGTTATAGGTTTTTTTGTTCGCAAGAGGTAGGTTTAACTGGTGGAAGAGTAGTTGTACATCGACTGCGATGGGATTGCAACAATTTTGTCTTTAGAGTTCTCTATGTTAAAATGAGTAAAAAATTGTTACTTCTTATGCATAGTCCTAGGTCGGGTTGTAAACAACAGGCAAACCAGAAAATATTTGACTTGGAAATGTGGAAAGAGACCTATACGCAAATGATGAAACATGTTTTTTTTTAACGGCAAACTATATAAAATATATAGAATGAAACGGAAAAAGTATATGAAATATATAGAATGAAGTGCCCATCAGTCCATCTCCTTCTCTAAAGCTTCGGCTACAAATAACAACCTTTACCAAAGGTTTAAAGATCACTCTTGCACTCTTAACCAGTGTTGTAAAAGTCGCTAGGCGGTCCCTAGTCGGCCGACTGGGGAGTTGGGAGTACTCGGGGAGTACGCGGACATGGTAACTATAAAGAAAATTAATTGTTATATATTATCTATATGTTAAAATAAGCATAATTATGTCAACTGAGTATAATTTAAAATGAAACATGTTTAAAGTTCAAATATTCTGAATACAAGTCCGACTAGTCTGAGTACAAGGTCGAGTAGTTCGAGTACAAGGCCGAGTAGGCCGATGTTGACTGATTTTGATCGATTTTGACTAATTAAAAGTCAACAAACCATGTTGACCGCCTAGACCGACTAGGCCGATTCTTTCCGACTACGTCCGACTAGGCCGACTAGGCGCCGAGTTTGACCGAGACCGACTAATTGAGTCCGCCTAGGAGGAAGTCGCCTCGGAGGGGTTCCGAGGACCGAGTACTCGCCGAGTACTCGGCCTTGGAATCCGAATTTTACAACACTGCTCTTAACACACTCGTTTCCTTCTTTGTAAGAACATTACTTATTCTAACATCGGATGGTGGTTATGAGATATATCAATTTAGTATATTTTAAGCTTTTGAACCCAAGTTGGAGATTTACACAAAGTAAGTCCACAGCCTCTGTTGCCAGGAAACCAAAAGTCATAACATTACTATGCATGACCATTTGAACCCGACTAAGTAAGTCCACAGCCTCTGGTTAATAAACACGTGCTGGTATTCAAGGCACATTTTTTCGTGTTTGGTCACTTTTCCCAAACCAGCCTTTAAAGCAACCTGACCCACACTGAAAGTATATGACAATATTAACAAATCAACTTTATAACTTTTAAAAATTTAATAAAACCTAATGATTTTCCAAAGATTTTAAAATTGAAAAGCCACTTCAAACTGTTAACTGAACCGTCTTTGGCCTTTTGACTTGACTGGACCAACCAATCTAGCCAGTTTGGTTTGTCGTTTTTCAACTAAACTGTAAACATTTCAACCTATAACTTTTATCAAAAGCGGAGTTACCAAAACCGTGAACACCTGTACATCGTAATACAAACCCGTGTATTTATTCATACATACAGATTAAAGCATCCAGGGTTTACAACAGATGAATATTGTATAACCATTACAAATATTTTTTTTTTTTACTTTTTAGTTATACACCACAAAAAAAAAAAAAAAAAACAGTTTCACATTCACATTCAAGAACCTCTTGTCAACAATCAACATACAGGTTCAATTTCAACACCTCAAGCTGATTGGCGAATTTTCTCAAGCTCTGCATCAATCTTCATTTTATTTGTCAAATGGTTGAGCCACAACAATAGTTCAACGATATAAGCTTCTGTTGGCCCTTTGTCCGCATGGTTAAATGTTTCAACCCGGTTTATATCGTTCAGCCCATTTGGCTTCCTTACTCCTCCCGAACTGCATAAATCACAAGTTCCGTTTCTCAACCCAATTATATATACACAGGTTGATTTGAGTTATGTTTTATCTCTAACGGGTCAAATGGGTTTAGGTCATTATCTTGATTAGGGGATAAAAATGAGCCAAGTCATTCGTGAGCTACTCGAGACTGGCTTGCTAAAAACTCAAATCTAGAGCTCGGGCCCAAGCAGCCGAGCTCGATAAGCTTGTTTAATATATTAGCATGCTCAAATAGGCTCGCAAGCTTAAACGGGTCTACTATTTATATATTTTTGTAATAAAGCCATAGTTATAAATATATATACATATAATTATTAATAAATAATAAACGAGCCAAGCTCAAGCTTGAGCTTGAAAAATTACTCACGAGCTCGAGTTCTCGTTTACACCCCTAATGTTGATAATATAGTTTTTGTAACACCCCGTGTTTTGAAGGTCAAAGCCAAAGTCAAGATTGAAGTCAAAGGAAGAAAAGATTGCTAAATGCGATCTGTCTCTCCTTGCTCAATTCATGTTTCGACTTCTTTGACTTGTAATTAGTCTATTTTGATGTCGCTTTAGTTGTATTATGTGGAGTATCTAGTTATAATCGCATAGTAATCGCTTGATTAATCGCTTTATCGCTACCGCAATCGCACCCGCAACTCGAATTACGCACTTTGGTTATTGTTATACGTGTGTGTGTCTTATGTGTTACTTGTGCATGTTAATTTATGTTATGTGTGGTAATCAATCGAAACGCAATCGAAACTCAATCGCAATCGAATCGCAAACGCTAAACGAATATGAAATAAGGATGCATGTATGTTGATATAGTAGTTGGGATTAAAAGTAATTTGACTAGGAAATTCTATCGCATCACAACGCTCGCAATCGCAATCGAAACTGCAAAACTCGTCACACCAAACACTTGAACAAGTGGCCAATCGACCAGGTGGCCAGCCAATCGATCAGGCTGCCAACCAATCGACCAGCCCTCTCCTCCCCTTTCCTTTTTGGGAAACCCTATAAATACCCCCTGTCACCATCATACTTTCCACTTTTGGCAACTCTCCTCCGACCAGCTCAACTTCCCCACTTTTCTTCAGATTTCTCGCGATTCCGGTAAGATCTCATCCTAAATCTTGTACTTCCTTAATCTACACGCACTCCTACACATTTCTATCTTTTAAATCTTAACTTTTAACAATGAAATCATCAAGATTCAAAGTGTTCTAGGATGACGTCATCATGTGTTCTTGAGAACTTCATGTTTTGGCCTCAATCCACCAAGAACAACTTAGATCTAACCGATTTCCACATAAACAAACAAAGATCTTTCATAGATCTAAACATATTCACAATGAAAAGGATTGAAAGATGGTTTTCTAACTTTATTTCAACTCTTTTACACTCAATGCATTCAAAACCGATAGAATCGGAGCTTGCGCCGTTTACTACTCATTCTTGTGGTTGTGTTGGTTTAAGATCTGGATTCTATCCACGAGACTACCGATTTCGGGTTAAACATGGAACACCGTCTCGAACAGTTAACTGGTCGGATTTGGGTAATTCCACTCCGATCAGGGGTACCAAGTATTGACAAGGTTTCTATTGCTTAATACGTTATCAAAACGTCTTGATAAAACGACAAACAATCAAAACAACCAAGTGTAAGACGAACAGGTCGACCAGGACGGAGTGTCGTCCGATCGGACTGTTGTCCGATTGGACAGCCATCCGCACGACCGGTCATCCGAACGACTTGCACCTTGGCCCCACAATTAATTTTCAAATCAACCCTCAAGAGTTTTGGGAACACCGAACGGATTGCCGTCCGATCGAGTTACCACTCGATCGACCGACCATCCGACTATGTGATGTTTCGAAACTCCAACACTTAAACAATTTTCAACATGTTCAATGCATAAGGGATGCCACCCGATCGAACAACCGTTCGATCGAGTGACAACCTGCTGTGAACTTGTTCTCGCTGAAGTGCCCAACCTATCAGACTGTCGCCCGATCGAACGGTCGTTCGATCGACCGACCTAAAAGGTAGAGATACTTCTATGTTTTCAAAATGCTACAATGAAAACTTCAAAAGTCAAACCATCATACACAAACACATCCTTCACAAAGGAAGAAACAATCCACTCGAAAGGTCACCCGACCGGATGACCATCCGAGCGGACTGACAACTGAACGACCGGCTGTCCGATCGGACTACCATCCGATCGAACTGCTGTTCGTCCCACTATCACTTCTTCCGTTTTACGCGTCGCTTATCGTTATGCTTATCAATCTGTTCAGGCTAACCCTACTCTCTAGCGCTCCCTTCAATCCATTACTTCAATCGCTGTGAGTATACTCGAATCCCTTTTGATTTACGCACTTTTGGGTGTTACATACGTTACATATACCAAATCACATCAAACACACTACGCAATACTTTAACGCTAACCGTTACCGCATGTTATACGTGACTTAATGAATGCTTGTTTGTTATGTTTACACATGGAATGCTGTCTACCTGCCTTAGCAACGATAGTACTATAGTTTGGACTCAGCACCTATTCACTCAGGGGTTGTTAAGGACAATTAGTTACACGGCTCACAGTGGTGAGGGTGTATCGCGAATTGCCTTGGGCAGTCAACCCGCATTCATTGGTATCGATAGGTTCATGTCGATAACTAACATGCCTCATTTTACACTGTGTACGTGCCGGTTATGCGTAACGATTTCGAACTCTATATGCTATTATCAAACTTGTATGCTCACCTTTACACTATGTGTATTGACTTTTACTTTAACGTATGTGACAGGTGCTTAGGATGCTTATTTTCTTACTTTGCTGTGAAATCGAGGCTAGGAAAGACCTAGGTCGACAATAAACAACTGTCTGTAATGAAAATCTGAGTTGTCGGAACAGAACAATTTGACTAGATCTTTTCTGTATTAATTGTATTATCATTTATGACATGGTATGGGACGTGTTGCTTTAAATATTTGGTAAATATAGTTGTTATGGAAACTTCTGGACAATCTGTTTCGCTCAGTGCCACGCCCCGATGTTTCCGCCATCGGTTGGGGTGTGACAGATTGGTATCAGAGCCATAACTATAGGGAATTAGGCAAGACTCGACCTAGTCCGGGTCGATGTCTTAGAGACCTAGTCTATAGTTAGGAACCAACAGACCGACTCGTGCATGTCCAGTAGGGATTATGTGTGAGCGTACTTGCTATTCCTCGCTAATCTTGCCTACGCTACACTATCACTGCACTCGAATTTTCAAATATGATTGAGCGATTAAGTCGAGATTAGGTGTGAAAACCGTAAACTCTCGACTAAATTGCTTGTTCAACCCACATTTTTATCTATAAACACGAGAAATTGCGTTAAAATAGGAGTGAAATCCATACTTTGACGCATAATTGTCTTTTATTTTATCAAAACAGGAACAAAGTTGTTAAGTCAGGGGGTGAAACCCGAACCTTGACGATTTGTTCCAACCTTTACTTGGTTTTACAAAACTCTCACCAAAGTCTCGACGGACTCCAACGACTTGAAGTCACGATATGGCTAAAAGGATGCGTGTCGAGCCCAAAATTCGAGGCAAAAGCACAGTCCTGAAAGCCAAAGTGTGAACAACAGGTCCCTGTGAATAGTCGAATCACTTTGGGTAGTCAATGTCTAAATAGCCACAGACAATCTATTTCTCGATTTTTATGTGTTTCGATTCTGAGCCCGCAACCGCAGACTCTGATATTCGTTGATTTTATGTGTTATGTGTGTATTTACCTGATTATACGTTTTCGGAATTTTTGGAATTTATCGATTTCGCTATCGCTTTGATCGACACACGCGACTCGCACTACACACTATCTCAAAACATTAACAAATCGCTACTACCATGAGGAACCACCGAACGCTATGTTGCTTGCTATATTATTCGCTTATACTATACTACTCGCTATGCTATGCGCGAACGCTCTTCTCGAACGATCACGAACTTTGAATGATAGGTTTCTGTAATCTGACCGCCTCTGTGTGCATCTAGACAAGTTACATGCTTATATACTTCTGTGTTTTGTGCCCCACGTGCTTATGTGCTTCCGTGTTTCTGTGCCTTACGTGCTTATGTGCTTCTGTGCTTATGTGAATCTGTGATTATGTGCCTATGTGCTTACGTGATTGTACGTATTCCTGAGTTTTAGTAGTATTAGGAGTGTGAGGTGATATTCGATTATATTGTGTTGAGTCCTGTGGCGATGTCTGATGCAGACAATGTCGTCATCTGGATCTCGCGCTACCCGAGATGCTCGCCGAAAGCGAGCAGACAAACGCCCCGCTGCCATGATTACTAAGCAAATGGCAAAGGTTGTACCCCAAGTCGTCAGTGAACTGTACAAAAACATGAGCAAATCGTCTGAAGAATCCAGGACCGAGACTCCCAAAGCCGCTTTCAGCTTCAAACAGTTCAAGGCATGTGGACCGAAAGAGTTCACCGGCGAAGAAGGCCCTACAACTTTGTTTCAATGGTTTGACTCAATCGAAGTCACCCTGCGACAGAGCAGATGTCCTGATAATCTCCGCACACTGAACGCGACCGACGTCTTCCAGTCCCGCGCTCTAGACTGGTGGACGAACGAAAGGAACAAGCGCGGAAATGATGCAGCTTATGGTCTGTCATGGGACGAGTTGAAGAACATTATGCTCGAGGAGTTCTGCCCTCCCCATGAGCGCCATAAGTTGGAGGATAAGTTCTGGCACATTAAGCAGAAAGAAGGTGACAACGCTGCCCTGACTGCTCGCTTTAAGCAGCTCAGCATCATCTGTCCCGATTAAGTGAAGACGCCCGACATGACGATCAATAAGTACATTCGAGCTCTACCCGACTGTGTTGAAGATTTTGTGCATGCCGCAAAGCCAGCAACGATCGAAGAAACATACTTTCTTGCCGCTGAAATCAACGACAAGCGAGTAAAAGCTGGTTTTTGGGATAAAACACCAAAGAACCTGCACCAAGTCACCGCCGCACCAGCTGCCGAAACCACCGCCGCTCAACCGTCAAAGTCCTCACGCCGCAAGAAGAAGAACAACAATAGCAGCTCTAGCAACAAGAACTGTGCTGCCACCACCACCACTGCTGCTCCACTTCAAGTCGTACCGACTCAGCAACAGTCTTAGCACCGATCAACTCCAGCAATCTATGCACCGCCTGCAAAGCGAGCATACACAGGCCCCCACCCTGCCTGCCCAACATGCACTTATCATCACCCGGTGGGCCTAGCTTGCCATTTTTGCGCTCACTGCAATATGTACGGCCACTTCACTGCTAAGTGTCGTACTGGTCCCCGTCAAGCACCAGCTCAAGCCATTGCTCATCAAGCTCTGCTCCCAGCCCCACAAGGCCAACAAGCGGCTCAGGTACCCGCGGTCAACGCCCGAGTCTGCTTCGCATGTGGTGATCCCAACCACTTCGCGAACATGTGCCCGAACAGGGTTGTGAAACAAGAGCCCCAGCAGCAACAGCCTCAGCAACCACAGCAAGCCGCCCGTGGCAGAACTTTCAACATCAACGTGCGCCAAGCCCATGCTGACAACAACGTGGTCAATGGTATGTTCCTTGTGAATGGTATTTATGCATCGTGTTTGTTTGATACTGGAGCCGATAATTGCTTTGTGTCGTTTGAATTCGAGAAGCTTCTTAGTCGTAAGCGCTCCCATCTCCCCTCGACATTCGATGTTGAAGTTGACACCGGAAAAACTGTCGCCGTTAATTATGTTCTTCGTGATTGTACTCTTGAGCTCAACAATCACATCTTCCCAATCGACCTTATTCCGATGCAACTCAGAAGTTTTGACGTCATAATAGGCATGGACTTTCTTCGCGAAAACCATGCTGAAGTTGTGTGCTTCGATAAGATGATTTGATTTTCGCTCGCGAATGGTGATTTATTGTGTGTTTATGGAGAAACTGCTTCGAAAGGTCTCAAGCTCATGTCATGTGTCCAAGCTAGCAAGTATCTCCGCAAGGAATACAGAGCTTTCTTGGCTAACATTGTAGTAGCGGAGAAGGAAAAGAAAGGAAGACCTGGTGTAAACGATGTTCCAGTGGTCCGAGTATTTCCTAACCTTTTTCCTAAGGATCTTTCTGGACTACCGCCAAGCCGTGATATCGACTTTCGTATCGACCTCATTCTTGGAGCCAACCCTATTGCCAAAGCTCCTTACCGACTCGCTCCATCCGAAATGCGTGAAGTCTCGAATCAGCTCCAGGAATTGCTTGAGAAAGGCTTCATTCGCCCGAGCACCTCTCCTTGGGGCACGCCAGTTCTTTTCATTAAAAAGAAGGATGGGTCGTTCAGGATGTGCATCGACTATCGGGAATTGAATAAGTTAACTATCAAGAATCGCTATCCCCTGCCTCGCATTGATGATTTGTTTGATCAGCTACAAGGTGCTATGTGTTTCTCCAAGATTGATCTACGCTCAGGCTATCTCCAGCTACGCATTCAGGAGGAAGATATACCCAAAACCGCTTTTTGCACTCGATACGACCACTATGAGTTCGTTGTTATGCCTTTTGGTTTAACCAACGCACCCGTGGTTTTCATGGATCTAATGAATCGCGTGTGTAAACCTTATCTCGACCGCTTCGTCATCGTATTCATCGACGATGTCTTGATCTGTTCCAAATCGAAAGCCGAACACACGCAACATCTACGTTTGGCTCTCGAGCTACTCCAAGGGAATCAACTCTATGCCAAGTTCTCCAAGTGCGAATTCTGGCTGGAGGAGGTTTAATTCCTCGGTCACATTGTAAATAGTCAAGGTATTCACGTCGATCCCGCAAAGATTGAAGCCGTTAAGAGTTGGATTACACCTAAGAACCCGTCTGAAGTCCGTTCTTTTCTCGGACTAGCGGGCTATTATCGACGATTTATCGAAGGATTCTCCAAGATCGCTGTGCCGCATACCGCTCTTACGCATAAAGACAAGCCTTATGTTTGGGGAATTGAACAAGAGTCTGCTTTCCAAACCCTCAAGCACATGCTCTGCAATGCTCATGTCCTCACTCTCCCCAACGGGAACGACGACTTCATTGTCTATTGTGATGCTTCCAACCTTGGCCTTGGTTGTGTCCTCATGCAGCGGGACAAGGTTATAGCTTACGCATCTCGTCAGCTCAAAATCCACGAGAAGAACTATACAACCCACGATCTCGAGCTAGGCGCAATTGTTTTTGCATTAAAGATTTGGCGACACTACCTATACGGTACCAAGTGTACGATCTTCACCGATCATAGGAGCCTACAACATATCTTTGACCAGAATGAACTTAATATGCGTCAACGCCGATGGGTAAACTTCTTAATGGTTACGACTGTGAGATTCGTTATCACCCGGGCAAAGCAAATGTCGTTGCCGACGCTCTCAGCAGAATGAGTTATTTGCTCAGCATTCGTAATACCCAAGCCCAATACGATCTCGAAACCCTCATCCGCGAAGCCCAGCATGCATGTTTTAATGAACGCACTTTGAAGAAGGAAAGAATCTATCACGACGGAGCCCAGCTTGTGAATAAGTCGAATGGGATATTCCACTTTCTGGACCGAATTTGGATCCCTAAGCGGACCAATTTGCGGCAAATATTGATGGACGAAGCCCACAAATCCCGATATTCCATTCATCCCGGTGCCGATAAAATGTACCAGGACCTTCGCTACAAGTACTGGTGGCCGAGCATGAAAAGAGATATCACCCTCTACGTTGGAAAGTGCCTGACTTGCTCGAAGGTCAAGGCTGAACACCAAGACCCTCTGGCTTACTCGAACAACCCCCGATCCCTATGTAGAAGTGGGAGAGTATAGCTATGGACTTCATAACAAAGCTCCCGCGCACACCAACAGGCCACGACAACATCTGGGTTCTTGTTGACCGTTTGACCAAATCAGCTCACTTTTTTCCAATACGAGAAGACTACAAGGTAGAAAGATTAGCCCTAATCTACACAAATGAGATCATTTGTCGACATGGGATGCCTTGCGACATCATCTCTGACCGTGATGCTCGGTTTACCTCACGACTGTGGGAAACGTTTCAAGCGGCTCTCGGTACTACGCTTAATCTGAGTACCGCATTCCACCCTCAAACCGACTGCCAGACTGAGAGAACGATCCGTACTCTTGAAGACATGCTCCGTTCGTGTGTCATAGATTTCGGTGGTAATTGGGATGCTTACCTGCCGTTAGTCGAATTCTCGTACAACAACAGCTATCATTACAGCATTCAAATGGCACCATTCGAGGCTTTATATGGAAGAAAATGTCGATCGCCTATTGTATGGCACGAGATCGGTCACTCGCAATTAACCGGTCCTGAGCTATTGCAAGAAACGACTGACAAAGTCCTCCAAATTCGAGACAATCTGCTGAAAGCTCTGAGTCGACAGAAAAGTTACGCCGATAGACGACGCAAGCCCCTTGAATTTGACGTTGATGACTACGTACTCCTAAAGGTGTCACCTTGGAAGGGTGTGGTCAGATTCGGCAAGAAAGGGAAACTAGCGCCTCAATATGTTGGACCTTTTAAGATTCTGGAAAGGATCGGAAAAGTTGCCTATAGACTCGAATTGCCGGAGGAACTTAGTAATGTTCACCCGACTTTCCATGTGTCAAACCTCCGAAAGTTCCGGGCTGAGCTTGATTTAATTGTACCTCTCGATGACCTCCAAGTAAACGAAACACTACACTTCGTGGAAAAGCCTGTCGAAATCATGGACCGTCAAACCAAGCAGCTCCGACGCTCGCGCATTCCTATTGTGAAAGTCCGATGGGAAGGCAAACGAGGCGTAGAGGTCACTTGGGAGCTCGAAAGCGACATGAAGGCAAAGTACCAAGAGTTGTTTGTTACAGCTTCGGCCTAATTTCGGGATGAAATTCCCTCAACTAGGGGAGGCTGTAACACCCTGTGTTTTGAAGGTCAAAGTCAAAGTCAAGATTGAAGTCAAAGGAAGAAAAGATTGCTAAATGCGATCTGTCTCTCCTTGCTCAATTCCTGTTTTGACTTCTTTGACTTGTAATTAGTCTATTTTGATGTCGCTTTAGTTGTATTATGTGGAGTATCTAGTTATAATCGCATAGTAATCGCTATTTATCGCTTGATTAATAGCTTATCGCTACCGCAATCGCACTCGCAACTCGAATTACGCACTTTGGTTATTGTTATACGTGTGTGTGTGCCTTATGTGTTACTTGTGCATGTTTATTTATGTTATGTGTGGTAATCAATCGAAACGCAATCGAAACTCAATCGCAATCGAATCGCAAACGCTAAACGATTATGAAATAAGGATGCTTGTATGTTGATATAGTAGTTGGGATTAAAAGTAATTTGACAAGGAAATTCAATCGCATCTCAATGCTCGTAATCGGAATCGAAACTGCAAAAATTGTCGCACCAAACACTTGAACAAGTGGCCAATCGACCAAGTGGCCAGCCGATCGACCAGCTGTTCGATCGAGCTGCCGCTCGATCAGCCAGCCAATCAATCAGGCTGCCAACCGATCGAACAACCCTCTCCTCCCCTTTCCTTTTTGGGAAACCCTATAAATACCCCTTGTCACCATCATACTTTCCACTTTTGGCAACTCTCCTCCGACCAGCTCATCTTCCCCACTTTTCTTCAGATTTCTCGCGATTCTGGTAAGATCTCATCCTAAATCTTGTACTTCCTTAATCTACACACACTCCTACACCTTTCTATCTTTTGAATCTTAACTTTTAACCGTGAAATCATCAAGATTCAAAGTGTTCTAGGATGACGTCATCATGTGTTCTTGAGAACTTCATGTTTTGGCCTCAATCCACCAAGAACAACTTAGATCTAACCGATTTCCACACAAACAAACAAAGATCTTTCATAGATCTAAACATATTCACAATGAAAAGGATTGAAAGATGGTTTTCCAACTTTCTTTCAACTCTTTTACACTCAATGCATTCAAAACCGATAGAATCGGAGCTTGCGCCGACTTACTACTCATTCTTGTGGTTGTGTTGGTTCAAGATCTGGATTCTATCCACGAGACTACCAATTTCGGGTTAAACATGGAACACCGTCTCGAACAGTTAACTGGTCGGATTTGGGTGATTCTTGTCCGATCAGGGGTACCAAGTATTGACAAGGTTTCTGTTGCTTAATACGTTATCAAAACATCTTGATAAAACGACAAACAATCAAAACAACCAAGTGTAAGACGAATAGGTCGACCAGGTCGGAGTGTCGTTCGATCGGACTGCTGTCCGATCAGACAGCCATCCGCACGACCGGTCATCCGAACGACTTGCACCTTGGCCCCATAATTAATTTTCAAATCAACCCTCAAGAGTTTTGGGAACACCGAACGGACTGCCGTCCGATCGAGTTACCACTCGATCGACCGACCATCCAACTATGTGATGTTTCGAAACTCCAACACTTAAACAATTTTCAACATGTTCAATGCACAAGGGATGCCACCCGATCGAACAACCGCCCGATCGAGTGACAACCTGCTGTGAACTTGTTCTCGCTGAAGTGCCCAACCTATCAGACGGTCTCCCGATCTAACGGTCGTTCGATCGACCGACCTGAAAGGTAGAGATACTTCTATGTTTTCAAAATGCTACAATGAAAACTTCAAAAGTCAAACCATCATACACAAACACATCCTTCACAAAGGAAGAAACAATCCACTTGAAAGGTCACCCGACCGGATGACCATCCGAGCGGACTGACAACCGAATGACCGATCGGACTACCATCCGATCAAACTGCTGTTCAAACCACTATCACTTGTTCCGTTTTACGCGTCGCTTATCATTATGCTATCAATCTGTTCAGGCTAACCCTACTCTCTAGCGCTCCCTTCAATCCATTACTTAAATCGCTGTGAGTATACTCGAATCCCTTTTGCTTTACGCACTTTTGGGTGTTACATACGTTACATATACTAAATCACATCAAACACACTACGCAATACTTTAAAGCTAACCGTTACCGCATGTTATACGTGACTTAATGAATGCTTGTTTGTTATGTTTACACATGGAATGCTGTCTACCTGCCTTAGCAACGATAGTACTATAGTTTGGACTCAGCACATGTTCACTCAGGGGTTGTTAAGGACAATTAGTTACATGGTTCACAGTGGTGAGTGTGTATCGTGAACTGCCTTAGGCAGTCAACCCGCAGTCATTGGTATCGATAGGTTCATGTTGATAACTAACATGCCTCATTTTACACTGTGTACGTGCTGGTTATGCGTAACGATTTCGAACTCTATATGCTATTATCAAACTTGTATGCTCACCTTTACACTATGTGTATTGACTTTTACTTTAACGTATGTGATAGGTGCTTTGGATGCTTATTTGCTTACTTTGCTGTGAAATCGAGGCTAGGAAAGACCTAGGTCAACAATAAACAACTGTCTGTAATGAAAATCTGAGTTGTCGGAACAGAACAATTTGACTAGATCTTTTCTGTAATAATTGTATTATCATTTATGACATGGTATGGGACGTGTTGCTTTAAATATTTGGTAAATATAGTTGTTATGGAAACTTCTGGACAATTTGTTTCGCTCAGTGCCACGCCCCGATGTTTCCGCCATCGGTTGGGGTGTGATAGTTTTGTCTGTATATTTAGCAGATTAACAGAATTTGTGCTGTCCAGTTTGATACGCTTATCATAGTTTCATATTTTGACTTGACCCGTTACCCAACCCGTATAATTTCCAGTGGTAAACAGATACTGAAAAATTTGTGACTCACATGGTGTCCGCCCACTCGCCAACCCAACCAAATCCATGATGAGCCCTATTGAAAAAACAAGATATACACGAAGAAAAGCTAAAACTGATTAGTTTGCCAGCTGAAATGGAAAGGGTAAAGAGGGTCAACTTTGCTTACTTTGTTGTGTTTACGGCTATTGGGGAAAACCAACATAGCGTTTTTTCAATTTCGGCTTTAATAGCAGGAACATCGAGCTGCAGAAACAAATAATATAAATTTCTAGAACATAATCAAGGCTTTGGGTCGAAATGGTACATTTTAATATCCCTTTGGGCCCATTTTCAAGACTTTTTTTTTGTAAATAATCAATGCAATTTAGGAGGTTGTACGTCTTTGAATACACTTTGACCTGTTAACCATTTCGACCAATTTCACTTGTTTCCTAATTAGTTGTATTTTCTAGTTTTGGCCTGTTAAAAATATAACCTAAATCGACCCGTTCATAAGCAAATAAGGTTCAGCTAAAGACAAGGTTAACATTTAGCGTGACTCTTTATCTACATGAAATAAAGCTAGTCTGGACCGATAAGATAATTCTATATCAGGAGGTAGGCTCTGGTATAATGTGCTTCTTGCAATGGAAGTCTCCAAGTTGTTAACTGAATGCTTGCATATTTCTCCAATTTGATTGAAAAAAGTAAGCAAATAACTTATGTATACTCTTCCTACTAAATGGCTAATATTAAATCATAAGAGAAGGGGATTTCATACCCCTGTCACGGCAAATCAATGAGGCAGTAAGCCCTTGTCTTTTAGGGGATAGAGCCATATGACCGGGCGAAAATGGTTATACGGGCAGTATCACTTTGTTAGTGGTCACGTCAGTGTACCCATCATACGGTCCGTGTATTTTGGTGAATTCCAACTCATACGCGTGTATAAGACATTAAGGTCCATATGATGTGCCAGTCTAACACACTATACAACTCCTCCTGACCATTTTCGCCATGTTATACAGCCTCTATGACAGTTAGGGGTGGCAAAATGGGTGGGTTGGGCAGGTTTGGGTAATGGGTTAGGATGGGTATAGGTTAAGATGGGTTTGGGTTAGGATGGTTTTATTAAGAAATGGGTTAGGATGGGTTTAGGTCAAGATGCATTTGGGCATGACAGGCTAAAAATATAAATAAAAAAAATCAAAAATAATCAAAAAAATAAAAAAAATAATCAAAAATAATCAAAAAATCAAAAAACTAAAAAAACTAAAAAAAATCAAAAACCAAAAGGCCATCCTGTGACAGTCAAATGTTACCCCACATCATCGCGGTATTTTTTCAAGATTTCTCTCAAAGAACTTGATTATCCGGATTGTTACCATCGTCGCGCATTCTCCAGCAAGACCAGGCCCAGCTGCATCATGCAAACCAGAGCTGCAGTGTGCTTTATCCATGTTCTGTAATAAGATTTTGACAACATAAGCCAAACCCGTAAGCATAACCACTTCCTAAATCAATCTTGTTTCGAATACAAATCAATTAAACTGCAACTTCTTTTACTATAATTACTTTAAACAGATACAAAATGACTTCTAAACATAAATCACATGGTGTTACTATCTTTAACACTCTTATCATCCTATATGTCAGTAAAGAATTAACCGATAACCGCTCACCTTGTTTGTAGAGTTGACAACAGCATCAACTTCCAGATTCCAGGGGTTACCTCTCCACAAATAAATCTTGGGGTTTATTTCAACATCAACTGGAAATCTAGAAACCATACCATTCCCACTCCTCTCAACCTCAGAATATACAGTTAACGGGTCCGGAAAGTGTAATCTTCGGTCTTCTTCGGTTTCATATGAACATCTTAAATTAAATGACTCCATCGGGGAACTTGGTCCAGAGTCACAACAGCATCCATGGTAGGTAGCTTTCAAAACAAATGGAAACATAATTATATTCTGATTGATTAAATTACTGGAAGTGAAATTGAAAAGATATGATTGTCTTGGTAAGGTTGCATCATAAGTATATATAAAATAACATAATAGATTAAAAGGTTACTCACATCGCCATAAGCTCCTCCGACAAGAGATCTGTACTATCCGTCACATGTAGTGCGGCTATTGACCCTAGTGAACCATAATAGTCGTTCATCTGCACTTCAGCTCATCACCTCAGCCTCCTTATGTTGCTACCGGAGAAGCAACCTTAACCGTCGTCGTCGGGATTAGACGTGAAACCCTAGCCGTCATCTGTTCTGCTTCGGTGACATAAACCCTAAGGTAGTCGGCTCTCCTTCTCCATCGCCTCTCTCTCTATTTCTCGTTCTCTGTCTCCCTCTCCTCTCTTTTCATTTGGGAATTCAAATTTTGAAAATACAGAGAGAGGAATTTGACAATTTGGGGGAAATGTTTTGGAAGCTTTTGAAAATGAAATCTGGCGAGTAGACAATAGGGATCATGATCCGTGTGAAGAGTAATAGACGGCATGATCATGAGCCATGTGAAGTGATGGATGGTAGGATCATGATCTGTGTGTTTTTGTTTGTTTGTAAGGGTATTATTGGAAAGTGAGGATATAATTGTGTTAGTTGTGCTTAAAAGACTTGTACATCATGCTCGAAAGGTGTTTTAAGGGAAGTGGCAAATTACCTTAAGTCGTCCTTCTAATATGTTTATAATATAGTATAGATAATTCTTGTGAAAACTTTCTTCATCTTCAAATTGTGATTCAGGATTCTCATTTTTGGTGAAATCATTTTGATTTTCTCCATCAAAAACTTTTTCAACGATATCATTTACCAATTCTGACTCACACACATCAAATTTAGTATAAGTCATGTTAATATCATCAGGCAGCTGATCAACTTCATTTGAAACAGATTTTAATTTGATATTCAACGTCTTATCCACCCCCTTAATTTTTCTCTGACAATAATTTTCCATCATCGGAGGTGGAACCTGATGATACCCATCCCTTTTTCCATTCTCAACAACTTTTTTTTTTCAGATTCATTCTCTTCTGTTGTCTTTTGAAAAATATGATCAAGAATATATGATGAAGATGAGTAACTAATCAATTGCTTATTCACCCTTTCAGTTTCAGCCAATTCTTGCTTAAGCAATGCAATTTTATCAAGATAAACATTTATTGTCTCTTGTTTATCTTTCAAAGTAGTTTCAATTATTCTTTTAGTATCAACATCTTTATGACATAATTCAACAAATTGTTTAGTTTCCTACTCATCTCATCATAAGCTTCTTTCATCTAAGAATAATCAAATTTAACAAATCATTTTATTTTTGTAATTCTTGAAAATTTGTCTTTTTGAACACAATCATTGCATGTTTCTGAACATTTTTTCTTCAAATTTTCATTTTCTTTATCAAGTTCATTGCATTTTTGTGTCAAACAATCTTCTTGTTGATTCAAAACTTTTTCTTTTTCAAGAATTCCTTTGCATTTTTGTCTCAGAAACAATTCCTTTTTCTCAAACTCTGAGTGAGTTTGATTTAAAAACTCTTGTAGTTCAATTGCTTCATTGCATTTTTGTTCAAGAAATTCTTCCTTTTTAGCAACTTCTAGATAAGTTTTGTTTAGAAAATCTTCCTTTTTATCAAGAACTGTGCATTTTGGTTTAAAAATTCCTCATTTTCTACACAGATCTCACATGGTTCAGTATAAAATTTACTCTCAGTTTCACTTTTCTTTCCACCTGAATTTTTGTTTATTTGCTCATCAATCATCTTCTCCTTATCTTCTTCAACAATCTGAGCTGTCATCGCCTGATCTTCTTTCATTACTTTTTTCGTCTTAACAATTTCTTCAACATCTTTCTTTGTCTCATCCCTGCTAATTCCAACACTGCTGTAATACATTTATGCAAAATGATTATAAATCTCATCAGCTAAAGAATAAGAAACATCAGAAGTTTTAGAAAAACCATCAAAACAACACTCTTCTTCTTTAATCGTCTGCTTAGGTTCTTCAATAACTTCAACAAGCATTGCCCGTCCATCATTTTGAGAAAACATATTATTCCAGTTAAAACCCTCGTCTTCTTTAACCGTCTGCTTATGATAACTAACGCTTTGTTTTTCGGCTTTGAAGGTCCTGCCTCAATTTGTGGCCTTTGCTGCCTGTGATATATTGCTTGTTTATAATAATCACTGAAAGGATTGATATCACCTTGATTTTCTTGATTTGTGCATTCTCTTTTAATATATCCTTTCCGTTTGCATCCGAAACAAGTTACTTTTGACTGGTCAAAACCCAATTTAGTATCTGATACAAACAAATGCTGTCTCCCTGTAATTTCAGCAAATCTCTATGCTCGTCTCAAAATACTCGCCATGTTCCACATGATATCCATCAGTTCTAACTCTTCTGGATCTATCTGATCATAGTCCTCTTTTGTCATATTACACTTTTTGGTTTCCCAGCAATTAGACTGTCATATGATTCAAGAACTGATGCGAGAAACGCCATCTGTTGTTTCACTGTTGACTCATCTAAACACTGAGCATTTTGCATATTTACTTACACGTTGCATTGTAGCACATGAGACTTAGTATTATTATGGTTCGAATGTGAGTTTGAACTTTGTGAAGATTTTGAATTTGGAGTTAATGAATCAGATTCATAGCTTGAGAATGTTGTAAACCCACTGCTGCTTGAATTGTTGTTTGTTGAAAAACCAGAAAACCCTATTGAACTGTCTGCATTGTATGCGGTCTGTACTTTTTGACTCTAAATATCTGATGAAATACCACTTTTGTAACACAGACTCACATCTTGCTGTGTATTATGTATCTTTGTTGCTTTTCCCAACTCTAACTCGTGTGCTTCCAATCTGGATTAACCTGTTAAATCCAATAGTCTTGTATTCTAGACTATTTTTCATGATCAAAATAAATGTAGACCAATGACTTTCATTTGGAAGTGCATCTACGAGCTTATCCACCAACTCTTCCCGATTCTTTTCAATCCCTAACATCTTCAATTCTTTAATCAAATAACAAAATCTTTCTATTAATTGTTTTATTGTTTCACCTTTCAGACTTGTAATTTTTTCAAATTCCTTTTTAATTAACGCTCTCTTGCTTTTTCATCACCTGTTCATTTCCTTCATATTTATGTTTCAATGCATTCCAGATTGAATAAGCAGGTCCATTGTTGTAATAGGGATATAATACTTTCTTTCACTGATTGTTGTAAAAAAATTATCATTTTCTTTTCATTTTCGAATTTTAGTTTTTCCTCTTTATCATATTCCATAAGTGATTTCTTTTGAGCGTCATTCCCTACTGGTTCATCATATTCAATTAAGATTGCATACCAACATCCCATATGATAGGCTTGAATCCAGCTTGCAAACCATTCTTCCCATTTTTTATATTCATATATATTCATCAAATTAGGTTGTTTTTGTTGCGTTCCATGTTCATTTTCAAACTTCAAAGTTTGAGCCACCCAATCAGGCATTGTTGCAAAAGCATTATAGAACTCGGAATCCATGTTCAACTCCTTGAATTACTCGAAAAGTACCTGAAAAATCAACAAACGATCAAACTAACTTTGAAATGAAAGAAAATTAATTCCTTTCGTGCCAGAGGGAATGCCTCTCGTGCTAGTTGGTCAAATTTGAACAAACAGATAACAGTCAAGCTCTTTCGCGAGAAAGGGAATACCTTTTCGTGCGAGAGGTACAATTCTTTCAGAAAACAGTTTTATCTAACCCTTTCGTCCGAAAGGGTGTAACGATTCGTGCGAGAGGGATCCCGGACGACTGGTCCTGTTGTCCGAAACTCAAGTTGTGTTTTTCATCATTTTTCAAGATTTTTCAATGATTTAGTTTAAATTACGATCTGATTTTTTTCAAGGATTGGTTAGTTTATGATTTCGCACAATATGTTTAAAAATTAGAAAAAATGTCCATGAATTCTGCTTCAATTTTGAGTTTTAAGTAGAAAGAATAGGAGTAGAAGAGATGTGATGAGAAATATGATGAAATCAGATCCAATTCTGCTCAAATCTACAGGTATCTTGTGCTATTAGTCGCTGAAACCGGTCTCCATGCTCTGATACCACTTGTGCGGACCGTTTCGGGTCACCGAATGCTCCGACCAGTTAGGTAGTCTTCATATCTCGTGCGAAATCCGAGTATGAAGTTGACAAACACAAGAACAATCTAATTAAACTGGTTTCTATTGATTATCTGAAGGTACACAATTGTGAAACCAAATTGACAGAGTTTTCTTTATCAGGTCCACGGAAGTTCTAAATGTCAAGACCCAACACCTCTATTTGTAGGTGTATCCAATCATCCAAACAGCTAAGGACGATTGGGACATTATGAGCGAGAGGCACTTGGGACGACTGGGTTGCCCTTTCGCACGAAAGGTCCTTTCGCGCGACAGGCTACATACATTACAAACTTGTCTTTTCTGACACGAAATCCTATACAATCAACTACAACTCATTACATTGACGACTGTAAATATGATTGACGGAGGCAATAGACATAATGTACTCACAATATATATATATATATATATATATATATATATATATATATATATATATATATATATATACTTATATAGGGGAATGCTAAAATGAGAACCACCTCGAGTTGTAAGAACCGTGAGAACTACACCGTAGGGGGCGCGGTGGACCAAATTTTTTTTTCATAAACGTAGATGCATGTATAAAAACAACATTTGTAAAAAAAATTCAAAAAAAAAATGTCGTGTGTGTTGTTTTGAGCGCCACAAGTTTGTGTTTACGGGGCCCGTAAATCTGGCCGGAAAATTTACGGGTCCCGTAAACACAAACTTGTGGTGCTCAAAACTATACCCACGACATTTTTTTTTTGATTTTTTTTTACAAATGTTGTTTTTATACATGCATCTACGTTTCTGAAAAAAAAAAATTGGTCCACCTCGCCCCGGATAAAAAAGTTCTCGCGGTTCTTACAACTCGAGGTGGTTCTCATTTTAGCGGATACTTATATATATATATATATATATAGGATCAGGAGTAAACGCTCAAAAGTGTGAGAACGGTGAGAACGCTTGCTGGCCTAACACGTGTCACGCGGCATAGAGAAGGGCGGAGGGGCTTTATGGTCCTTTCATATTTCTTTTTTTAAACGCGTGTCACATCCCTTTTCCATTTTTTTGGCGTTTAATAAATACTCCGCGTTTTATTGTTTTTAGATCAGGATCATATTTAATATTTTTGGCGTTTAATTATGTTTTGGCGTTTTTATTGTTTTTTAAATCAGGATGCATGTCTATGATGTAAAAAACATCAGTAATTTTCTTGATGTTTATTATATCAAGTAGGATACAGGTCTATAATTTGACAGACAATTATGGCGTTTTGAAAAGATAAATAAATTCAGTTTTCCATGTAGTGTTTTTTAATATAATAAATGTTTGGCAATATTGTTACCGTCTCTTCATTTAACTGTTTAGCATTTACTGTTTTCGTTCATTTTTCATCGGTGAATTAGCGTTGATTTTTCAGTAATACCTTGTTTGGCATTTTTGGCGTTTTATAGCAAACATCGTGCTTTGCTAGCATCCGTTCTCTCAGTTTTCACACTATCAGTCGTTTTGGTGTTTTTGGCGTTTTATATTAAAAAAAAATTAGTAGAAAATTAGATAACAAAATCAGAGAAATAGATAACAAACAATAGAAACTGAAAAAAAAAGTAAAAATTATAATCTAATTTCTCTTCCAAATCTTCACTATCATCAGCCTCTTTTACTTTAACCTTTTTGGCGTTTTGAACCTGTTTTCAATACCTTATGTAGATACTTTTTTTCCTACATAACGCCCGTCTTCATTAAGGGGTAAAAGTCTTTTTTTTCTTTGTTTTTTCATGAAAATTTGTCCATCTCATTCAGCAAAAGCTTATAGATATACCCACCTCAGAGTAGAATCCATTCAGTGAAACTTCATTCAGAACAATCTATCTCTTATACTAAAGCAAAATAATGTTGACCATTTGACCATGATGTGGCAATGGTCTTTGGCCAGATAATTGTGATTTAGGCGCCATTTACCTCATTCTCTCAATTCTCAATCAATTCTCCTTACCGCCTCACAATTCCTTCATTCTTCTTTCAAACGCTTCTTGAATTATATATGGAAAGTTGAATAATTCATCAATTACCGGAAGATCTTTTGCGAAAATATGAAAGCGTTTCCATTCTTAATCTATTAAAGATAGATTGGTACCTTTTCTTCATTCTATCTAAAAGTGGTATGTTATTCATCCGTTTCTGAGTCATGGTTTCTTTCAATCGGCGTTTCAGACTTACAATCATCGATCGTTTCTTTCAATCTGTGTTTCAAACTCTTTGATCGTACCATATACAGTTGATTTCAATAGGTATGTTTATCAGACACACTAATTTTAGGGTTTCTGATGTAAAATTGTTCATCAGACACACTAATTTTTTGTTGAAGAAAATACAAATTGTATTTTTTTTTGTTGATTCAAGCATAAATACGGATTCCTCAGGAGCGGGTTGGATTACTCCCGTGAGTTCATCTCTCTTGCTTCTTATTTGATTGCAAAAACTAGGGTTAGGGTTTTGTTTTTTGTTGATTTAAGCACTTACCAATTTTTTTTGTTCAATTTGTGTGGTTTCAGGAGACAAGAACGATTGGATATTTTTTACGATTCTGGATTATCTGTAGGAAAGGGAAATTCTGATTGGATATTTTTGTTCAATTTGATAATTTATTTGTTAATTTCTAATTCAAGATGCACAAAATATGAGATTATATGTTTATTTTTTAATTTTTGTATTTGATGTGATGTCTTCTAGGTGTTTGATGAAATGCTGCATATGATCAAGTGGAGCAGTTGTTAAAATTCTCTTTGTTTTATGATTCTTATGTTTTCCAATTGCCTTTTTTTCTACTAATATAATTATATAACATGTACACTTGCAGACAGTTTGTGCGTATGCAGAATGCATCAGCAACATAGTATGTCTTTCTAACGCGTCTCGCCTGGCTATTAAGGTAACCACCATATCCATTATTCATGATACCAGTTAATTTTTGTATTTGGTAAATGTTGTGAGACACACATGATTGGTTATAACTAGATACATGATGTTTGATACTTTGATGTAATGCCTCACTGATCCGCTAACAAGTGTGACTGAGTTTTAGTATTCTTCATAAGAAATCTGTCAACTGATAATGATCCAAAGGTACGGTTGTAGTCGAGTTTATAAATGATAATTATATATTGTGGATTTTTGTGTGTTATGATGTTTGTTTGATGATTTTTGTTTTCTTCTTTCCACTCGAGCTGGTGGTTTAGGTATCAATCTTGCACACCAGATATTGTCATCATTTTTGAATCAGATTGGAATCCTCAGAATGATCTGCAGGTTTGGGAGTGTATGATATCTATCGCTATTTATAGTCACTACATACTAATTTCATGACTTTTGTTAGGCAATGTGCAGAGCTCACATGATTGGACAACAAGAAGTCATTAATATTTATAGGTTCGTGACTTGCAAAAGTGTTGAGGAAGACATCTTGGAACGTGCTAAAAAGAAAATGGTAGATAAACTATTGGTTATTTTGTAATCATTTTACTGTCCACTGTATTATGAAATATGAATTGATTTGTGCTTTCTTGGTGAAATTTGGTCAGTTGATATTATATTAGGGTACATGTAATCCCTTAGATGGAACAAGATGAACACATTTACATGCAAATTCACTTCTCAGCTCTGTTCTACTATGAATTTTGTTGAATATGTTTTGTATAGGTACACGACTATTTGGTCATTCAGAAACCAAATGCATAGGGAATATTGGAGAAGAAAGAACCAGAGTGTCGGGTCATAATGGGTTTGAGTCAACTTAGGCCGTTTAGAAAAGGTATTGGTCAAAATGGAACCCGTTCTTTGTTTGTAAACAGTGTCTGTTTGATTATGGATATAGATAGAAATCTAACAAATAGGTTTTTGACACTTTTTATAGATATAAATCTAACTAATAGCATTAAAGGTTTATATTGGTTTCGTAATATATTCTAATGTATAAAATCTTCTAAATATATAGTAAGAAGATAATGATTGTAATCAACTTTACAACTTGAAAATTTAGGATAAAGTTGAGAACTTTTTACGAAATTGAATGTTATTGATGAATGGAGATGTTAAGGTTTATTTTGGATTAGTGTTTCATTTTCTGCTCTGTTCTTGCTCCATCAGGTTTATTTTGATTTTCTGCTATGTTCTTGCAACCCCTGAACTTTACAAAACATGGACCAAAGTGGTTCGCTTCAAGAAACATGATGAATCGTTGAGGCATTCAATGAAGTGTATGAGTTTGATAGTGTTTCCTGGTAAAGATATGCTTTGCCAACCTCTCCTAAAGAATCAGTCCACTGATAAGAATCTTAGTTCAGTGCAGGTGAGTTATGATATATTGTATTTTATCTGTTCTTGAGTTACCAAAATGGGTGGAATGGGTAATGGTCACTGACTCTAAGCTGGTAACTTTTTGTAAGACAAAAAATGGCCGGGTTGGGTCAGATTGGCCTGACTTGCCAACATTTTTTTGGATGCTATTAGTTATTACTATATTAAATATGATTACAAAAGCTATATTATCAATGTAGGTCAAGTACATCGAGCATAAATGAGTTAATACAAAGACGAGCATATCTACATATATATATTTTATTAATATATAGAACTATGATTTGTATTATTTGGTAATTGTACCAGAATATTTATATTACTATTCTTAAAAACCAATTAAACATGTATTTTTTGAATACAGAGAACAGAGTTGGAAGTTGAAAGGCGTGGGGTTATTGCGTATGTTAAGTTATTACATTGGTTTTTAAACATGATATGCTTAGATTCTTATTTTGAATTGAATGTATGACAGGAGAAATATAGAAGCTAATTTAAGTTATTGGGACCCACCTAATTACAAGCCGTAGTGAGTTGAGGATAAAGTTGCAATGCCAGTAAGCTTAAGACCTAAGAGTTGCATGTTAGAATGCCTTAATATTTTGTTGGAATTTGTGTAATAGATTAAAGAATATCCCAGATCCAATAACTTTGAGTTAATTGATTTATATAAATTGATGAATTAATATGACCAAGATATTACAAGAATGTGATTGATGATTTAAAATGAATAGATGGTGATCTTCCTACGTCAAATCAATCAGCAGAAATCTTGAAGTGGCGCTTGGAAATCGGTTAGCTTAGCTATTAATCTTGAAGTCAATTCCAGGTGGAGGTGGATATCAAGGAGATCGTGAGTGGTGCGATGATAGAGGTGAGAGAGCTCGAGATTGGCCTTCCTCTTGTTCGGGTAATTTGTTTATTTTTTTGGATCTGCTCATGTCGCGCGCGTTATGCACATATGAATTTGCTAAAACCGTGATATGCATATAGTGAAAGTTTTGAGATTACACAGTTGAATTAAAACTTCTTATAGATTCACGTTTTCTCATTAAGTAGCTTTTTTAGAACTTGACACCATATGGTTTATGGTGGATGTTTATTCCAGATGTTTTTAGAACTTGGTCAGCATTTATCTTGATATGTTTATTAAGTGGTTCATTTACAGGGTAAGATTTTTATATCTATGTTTGTTTCTAAGTTCGCACGCCAAGGGTTCGAGGTATTACCTGATACTATACCTACTAATTACTAACATCTTCTTATAACTCCAGGCACCACCAGCTTTATTGTCTCTGGTTTTAAAGAGACAACAATATAGAGTTGGATCCGATGGTCGGTTTCTCGGGTTTTTTGGGGTTCAGGTTTAACCCGATAACTGAACCATTGAAGATTCGCGTTTTATTGGATTGGGTGTAATCGGGGTTTCTGGTAAACGTGAGTAACACCTTTTTAGATAATTAAGAAAAATAACTATGATGAATGTGGCAAAATGGGTAACTACCGATACCCTGTTTTATAAATGTGGCAAAATGGGTGGGTGGGGGATAATGGGTCAAACTGGGTTTGGTGATGCAGAGTAAGCATCTTTCTTTTAAGAGTAAATTACCTTTATTCCCAGACCAAGTCCAGCCAACAAGCCATTTTCATTCATTTTATTTTATTTGTTATGAAATATATATATTATGCTAATCATGATTGCAAAACAAAGGTGCATGAGTACTTTTTGCAGCATTTTGTAACTACTTGAAAGCAATCACATCTGATCGGGATGCAATATACAGTAAGAGCTTGAAATGGGCCAGTCAGTACATATGGGCATTATCCTTGCTGGTGATTTTATGGTAAGTTTGCTTTTGTTGGCTTTTTTTTTAATTTAAATTTTAGTTTTTGCTATATTTTGGTAAAGTTGCTAAGCATTATGTTTTTACAAATCTGAAATCATTAGAGGCATCTTTGTTCAAGTCTTGGTATAACCAGTCAGATGGTTAAGCTGCTAAAAAATGCATTCAAAAGCCTAAAAGACTTTATTATAAGGTAATTAGACAAAAAAAAACTTATTTTTTTGGTGACTGAGGTAGCGGTGACAATCGAGCAACACCAAATAACATAGTTAATTCTTCATTTTTTTGTTCCACTTGACTGCGTTGTTTCTAATTTTTCCAGCTGACCTTTATGTATTAATGTTATTTGAATAATTGTTTAATTTTGTAAACTGTTATGTGTAGGTGGCATTTTGGCTCACCAGATTGACTTCTACTGATTGTTGCGGGTGCTCATCGGGACAGAACCAGACAGTACCAAGACCGGAAGATTAAAATATCAAATCAAGGAGAACCAAACCTGTCTAAACGAGTTCCATTTAAGACTGTAATGATTTGCGTTTTGGATTTCCTAATTCTCACAAGGAGTGTAATAGTTTCTTAGCGTTATCAGGGAAATGACCACCATACCTACCTAATATAGTTTTTTTTTTGCTACTTATCTTTACTTTGCTTTCATAATTAAATTGGTGTCGAATTTTGGGTGCAGGCCATTGATACCGAAGACAAGGAGAGCAAATAACTAATTGGACATAGAGTTTTTGTTATTACTGGTATGTTAAAATTGAGACAAAGTTAAACTTTTATGGTAAATGAACTAATACATATATTTGGAAAAGTATTGGAGTTATGTGTTTTTTTAATTGTTGTTTTATAGAGAGGCATGAGTGTAGCAGGTGGTTTGAGTGCGAAAATCTGGTGGCAGATGAGTTGTTAGTGGTTGTGGGCGGTGGTGATTGTTAGCCATACCGTTGTGGTGATTAAGGAAAAGAGGGATGGTTTTCAACAACCGGTGAGCCATTTGTAGTAAAGGAGGATGATTGTCAGTTTCATTCCAAGGTAAGTGTTTACTTTTTTTGTAAATACAGGTGTAAGTAAACTGGCAACTCACATATTTTACTGTTTTTTTGTTATGTGCATTCAAAGGACATTTTTTATTAGGTAAGAGTTAACTACTTTTATATAAAAGTGAGAAAAGCGGGTTTGTGATTTAAATCCAATTTTTTTTTAGATTTAATACAACATTTCTTTCATTTCAAAAAATTATTTATAGACGTATACATGATAATTAATATGAAATGTAATCCTTAATTAATTTTTATAAGATATTATTTATCTTAATATTCGAACAAACCTGTAATAAAGTATTTACGTATTAAAGTATAAATTTTTTGTTGTTTAGCCACCCGTGTATTACACGGGGACTTAGACTAGTACTCAATAAAGAAGAAATGACGTTCCGCATCTGTGGCTTTTTTAAGTATCTTTTTTTGGCGTTTTAAAGTGAATGGTTTGTTGGAAAGATGGCGTTTATTTTTTTGGTGGTGTGATCAGTTGATTGTGCAGAGTCGTCTCTCTTATACGATGTTTTTGGCGCGTAGTTTAGGCGGGATTTTTATTTATAATAAATGATATTAATAAAGTAGCCGTCTTTTTAGTTACTGTGTGTATTTTTTACTGATTTTTGTTCAGGTTTTTATGAGTTTTTATGGTCTTAGACATTCTATCTTCCAAGTTTTGGCGTTTTTAATGGCTTTAAGTAGTTTTTGGCGTTTATTTCAATTTTTAGCTTTTAATAATTCTTCTCTAAATTTCTTTTATTATAGGTTGGGAGTTTTTGGCGTTTTATTTCATTATGGCGTTTCACATTAATTATGACTTTTGTCGTTTTATTAATATAATGTTATTTTTTTATTCTAAGTTGAAAAATACATAACAAACAACAGAAAAAGAAAATTAAAAAAAATAAAAATAGAAACAATTCATCTTTTCAAATCTTCACTGTCGTCAGTCTCTTTCTTTTTTGAAACATGTTCACTGACGGTTTGGCTTTGTCATGTTTGTGTTTTTCTGGCCATTTGGAAAGACAATATGACATGAGTTTTTTGTTTGAATATGTATCTTCAAACCACTCTTTAGTGTCATTCGTCTAATTCATGGCATTATAATATTCATCAATAACAAAACACAAAAACTGACATAAGTCTGCCCCCAGTATCTTTTTCTTGAAGTTTTGTCCATCTCATTCAGCAAAATGTTATTTGAGTCGCAGCACCTCAGGAAAGAATGCATTTTTCCGAAACTTCGCGTTGAACAATATTGAATATACAAGAAACCATTTTTGGCATTTTTGGCGTTTTTCTCAGGAAATAGTGTATCTGAAAGAAAAGTCCATTTTTTGGAAAATTTTGATATTTGAGAGATTTTGGCGCTTTTCTAAGATGATTGGTAAATAGTAAAATATGGCCTTTTTTTTAGTAGGTGTATTCGATGTTTTGGATTTTTTGGCGCTGTAAGATGAATGTTATATAATAGAAATATGGCGTTTTCAGGTTGGGGGAGGTGTGTTCTTATGTATGAGAATGTTTTTTTATATAGGGATGCGTTTGGGCAGTAATGGCGTTTTATTCATTAGTTGGTGTTTTGGTATAGAAGTGTAAAGACCTTTTTACCCTTAATGAAGCGTGTCGACTCAATAGAATTCGTGTTATTTACGAAAATGCCACCACGCCAATCTAGTCCATAGATTGTTTTGATCGGACGATCGATAAGCGTTCTCACCGTTCTCACACTTTTCACCGTTTTCTCTAAATCCCGACCCATATATATAGGGGGAGGTTCATTTGAGAAGAAAATTAAATTGAGAAGAAAAAGAACAAATGATAAAATTGTAAAACATTAAATAGTTTTTCTCTCATCTCATTTATTATTATCTTTGACTAATTAATTAGTCATAAAAACTATCATCCTCCACACTAAAATTTTTTCCTAGACACATCAAAATTTATCCTACATGTTTTTGAAATTTATCCTACACATATTGAATTTTATCCTACACAACTAGTAATTCATCCTACGCACCTCATAATTTATCCTACACTTTAAATTATTTTTTTTCTTTTTTGAAAAGATATATTTTTTTGAAAATAAGTTATAAAATTAATTTAGTTAGCTATTAAAAAGGAAGACTAACAATTAATGATCTATCTAAGTTTACAAATATACCCTTACACTCATATTAAATACAAAAATTAAATGAAGTAAAATGAAGCATTCTTATTGGTTGAAGTTTGTTCTTTTTTATTCTTACAAAAAAAATTTTCTCATTTGAACCCTCCACTATATATATATATATATATATATATATATATATATATGGGTATGCGGCATTTTCTTTTTAATTTTTTTTGCTGAAACAAGTTATTTTTATGACTTTTGAGAAAAAAAATTCGGAAAAACCTTTTGGATGGCCTATATGGGTTAAGATGAGAACCATCTTGAGTTGTGAGAACCGTGAGGTTTTTTCCGAATTTTTTTTTCTCAAAAGTCATAAAAAATAACTTGTTTCAGCAAAAAAAAGTTAAACAGAAAATGTCGCATACCCACATTTACATGAAGCGAAAAACAATATTTATCTTCGTACAAAATTTACACCAGCGCGTAAAAAAGAACTTGCATAAGTCAAAACTACCGACTCGACAGTTTTTTACTTTTTTTACAAATGTGTTTATAATATTATCATTTACGTTTGTACAAAAAAAATTTGGCCCAACTCGCGTGGTAAGAAAAAGGTTATCACGGTTCTCACAACTCGTGGTGGTTCTCATTTGAACCGAGCCCTATATATATATATATATATATATATATATATATATATATATATATATTACTGAAGGGGTATGATCCCAAATGGTGCATAACCATATGCGCGCATGATTATACCCACGACTATTCTCTAAACACTTGATTGATGAGCTACCCTACATGGGAGCACTCGCCCGTGTGTATCACAACAGCTCACATAAAAGACATGTAGTACACTAGGCAACACCATGTAGCCTATCAAGCCAACACCCCCCCCCCCCCCCACGATGAAGGAATCATGCAGGGGATAACAAGTACCAAAAGACAAATACGTGGCACCAATCAGTCGTCGCCAGGCGCCGCCACATAATCTCCATGGACGACCAATAAAAGGGCCGACAGAAAGTACATGTGAACAATGACATACTGCCAACAACATTGCACCACATCACCAATACCTCTACAGGCACTAACACTCCTGCCAGAGGGAACCAAATGGACATTCGTCGACAGTGACAGTTGTGCCAAGGCCCATAAGCCCATCTACTTCCCCACACTGTTCGGCTATAAATAGGAACCTTCAACCACAGGTTTAAGGATCGGCTCTCTTACTCTCTCACTCTTAACACACACTCGTTTACGCTTCTTAAACATTACCTATTCCTACACCGGATGGTGGTTACAAGGAGAACCCCCCCACCTTTCCTCCTTATAACGAGTTTCATGGTGTTCTTGTTTTGCACACCCATTCTCATAGCAAGCTCAGCCACTGATCAAGAAGAGGCCAAAGATTAACTAACTTTTTGAGACCATATTCCCCATAAGCCTAGACCCTACAGTTTAGACTTTGTGTGTCACACCCCAACCGATAGCGGAAACATCATGTTAGGTTTTGTTTGACTTAACATTATGCTCAGGTGATATCTATAACCTAGTCACAATGCGCGGAATTCATTACGATTAGGTGACAAGTACAAGATTAGTTAGTTTTCAATGTTTTCATTCATATAACTTCAGTTTACATCCAAGAAATCAACTGGACAGGGCTTCGCCGTTAGTTCTGCAAAGTTACAAAACACTAGGTCCTCGCCGGCTATTTATAGGGCATCTAAGTACCTTCGTGCCGACCTACACTTCCGTACGGATGTGAACTAAAACTTACAAATCACAAAATCTAACAGTTAATCCTATTACAAACTTGACACGACTCGATGACGTAGGCAACAGACATTATGTATCAACAAACTCCCCCTTGGATGTTGCCGCAGTCTCGATCAGTTTTCAAAATCTTCAAAACTCTAACGCCCGAAGAAATACTTCCTAACACGTTGAAGTTTCAGCTTGAAGTATGTCATCGGTGTTTGATCTGTAGGAGGCACTTTCGTCATAAACTGATATCTTCTGATAGATGCTTTCTTCATAATCGATTTAATCCTTTCTTCATTCTTGACCTCCTTCAGAAATTCCTTTCTTTCAATCTCTCTCCACTTTGTATTCCACATCTTCCTTGAATTCACTCCGTATGCATAGCAGATCTTGATAACATTTTGATACTGCATAGCCTGGACAATATCCTGCACCTGATAATGTATCTTGTTAAAGCACAACATCTCTATGTCTTTCTCAGAAAGATTCACCAACCACATAGGATCCAAAATCCTTATTGCTCTCCGACATCCATCAGTGTTCAGAACAATCACAACTTCTCCGGTCAATCTATCATAATTCCACCATCAAAAGTCAGTATAGAAATCTTGTTCAAGCCTCATCAATGGCATATTCTTCATGGCTCGAGGACGTTTGATATTCAGTGACACTTTCTGTCTTCGATACAACTCGTTTCGGATAATGTGGCTTCCATGTCAGAAAGTCATGACGAGCTTCATATATGATTAACTTCCACAGCTTCTGATCACCCGGTTTCATCTGAAAGTTGATTAACTTTGTCTTGCACAACTTTTCCACATCCTGCCATGGCAAAGTTTTAATGTTACTCGGATATTTGAAATACTGGACCCCGTACTCCCTTTTGATAGTAAATACATTCAATTCAGGTATCCAGCCCCAACTAATATCCTACAAATGTGATCGTGGATGCACTCAATAGAAAAGAAAGAACCCAACCAATAACAATGCATGAATCAAAAAGTGACGTTGAGATAAACCTCTTAGCCCAGATGGAGAATGCCAAACAAGAAGTTTTGGTGGCAAACCACACAAAAAAAGGGTTGGTAGGAAAAAAAGAATTGATGTCTGTAAGTGAAAAGATCTATTGCAAGGCATGCAGAAAAATACCTTACCTGCATAAGAGGTAATATATAGCATCAGAAGCCATCTGGCTACCTACAAAATTATTAAATTCCTAAATAGAATTAGAAGATGATAACGATGGATTTCATGTAACCAAACTCCCACGGACTAAGAATGAGCACAATATTAGTTGTGTTATAGTAGATCATTTAACTAAGTCTTCCCATATCTTTCCAATACACGAAGAATATAAGATGGATAATTGGAAAGAATTTATGTTAAGGAAATAGTTAGTCGTCATATGGGATACCCATTTCTTTCATTTCAGACCGCGATAGCCGGTTTACATCTACATCCTGGCAAAGTTTCCAGAAGTAGCTAGGAACCAAGGTAAATTTAAGTAGGACTTATCACCTACAGACAAATGGCCAAAGTGAAAGGACCATACAAACACTAGAAGACATGATTAGGGCATGTGTTATAGACTTTGGTGATAGTTGGGATTAACACTTACATTTCAAATAGAGGGGTTAGTACACTTATTGAGTATTTCAAAACTCACGAAACCTTTCTAATATTGAGAATCTAGAACACCCAATTTATTGGAGTATTGTTAATACTTGTATTTGGAATACAAGTAGGGGAGACTTTACATCAAATTAGGACAAATAGTTTCATGTATATTCTTGTTTAAGCTTTATTTTTAGTAATTAATATTAATATTATTATTAGTTTTTTTTAATAAAAGATACCTTTAATATTCTATATTTTAGTTATTGTTTCTTAAGCATATAAAAAGAAAAAAGCAAAGTTTTTTTTCAGTAAAACGTATCTTTAAAGATAAAATTTTAATAAAAAAAGAAGCAAATTTTTTTTTGAAACATAAAATAAAAATTCTAAACCTTTTAAAAATTGTATAAAAATATATAACATTTCTTTTTCTAAAATCACAAAATAAATATATATTAAAAATCTAATAACAAAATGTTTCTTAAAAGTTGCAAATATAATGTTATAAAGTTTTTACAAGGGGGAGGGGTGGTTATCACTTGCAAAAATTTCATCACTTACAACATCCAATCAAGTTCTGTCATGTCATCAACCATTATTCCATCACTCACAACTTTTTTTAGTGGCAATAGTCATCACTCACAACACCTAACAATAAACCCTCACACCCTCTCACACGGTCCATCACTCACAACCTTATCGCGCGTTAAGTTTATCACTCACAACCTCACATGTTCCATCACTCACAAAGCGGCAGTGGTTTGTTTAAGTTTATCACTCAGGAAAACTTTTTATCACGGGAAAAATTCCCACCCCCACTCCCCTAATACTAATTTGAATGATTGACGAGGGAGAGAATGCTTAAATTTTCCGTTGTATTCTGTTGGAAATTTATTAATAATAATTATATTTGTGATTAACATAATAATTATTTAATTATCAGCTAAGATGAATAAGAGATCAAAGGTTTAATGTTGTGTGGTGAAACGTTAATGTTACGAGAAATTATGTTTTTCTACATTGGTGGAGATATAAATCATTCGTTGGTTTATTATTAGTAGAATTCTCTACAGAAATGTATTCCTATGTGACAAGTCAAACCCAGTGGCAGCCAGGAGGGCAATGGGCGTAATGTGGCGTAACATGCGCCGCTGCCTGGGCACGAGATCGGGACTGGGACGAGGGCAATTGGCGTAATGTGACGTTTTGATGGCGCATAACTGCTTAGATCCCCGCCTTTATTTTTTGGGTACGGCTCGAGTATGTGGCTTGGCTCAGTTAACTGGTGTTGTTAAGAGTTTTTGATTTCTCACTGGCTGGGTTGGATCAATGAGTTCATTACAATTAAACTCTGAATTAAACTCAGACTTTAATTTCACTAGACTTTTTGGTTCATATATACAAGACTTTGAGTCTAGTGAAAACACACAAAAAAAACATTTGATTTCGCATGGTCCGAATATCACCCACAAACACCAATGAATTTCCTAATTTGCATCACTTTACACTCTTGTTTCAGGTAGTTTTTAAGATGATTGCTTATACCCAGAAGTACAATCTACTTTGGCTATTGTATCCTGGGAAACATACAGGTTCACCTGGGTGGCCCAACATCTATTTTAAGGGAAGCGTGTTCATCACATGCCTCAGTCATCTTTGTATTCTGTATTTTCTTTATTTCTTTGTAATATGTTCTTACTTCTTAGTCTTTGTTTATTTTCTTTATTTCTTTGTAATATGTTCTTGGTCTTTGTTTAGATTCTATATTGTAATTTATTTCTGTTGTGTTCTTTTTTTCTGCATTGTAATCCGATTATAGTTTAATAAAATTATTATTTTATTTTATTTCTTGAATGGTTGTCCTACATATTCTGTCAGCAAAACTAGATCCTTTCGTTTTTTATACGATGATTATTTTATATTTTTTTTACGTTTGAACACTGTTACATAGTGAACCTTTTAGAGGCATCTTAATAAAGTTACATATGACTTTTACTTTAATAGCTTCACATAAGTGTTTATGTTGATGGTAGTTTCATAGTTGACTCACTCTATGTAACATAGTGACATTCTTCTCTAAAATTCCAATGTGAACTCATTGTTGACGTACGTAGTTATTAGCAATTTGATTCATATAAATGGACGTATGTTAACTCTTGAATAATCGTCGTGTATAGAACATTTTGTTTAATAATCGCTTTCTCGTGAAAAAATGACACAGGTTACTCTTACCGCGTTCATGTAAGTGCACGAGTTAGAAGGCACGACCCAACACAAAAGAGCCATAACATGTACAGCACTTGAGATGAAAGATCAACATTGCACGCGTTATGGTGATGAGTTGTATGGTTGATAACATACTGCTTGACTTTTGAAGTTCAATCTTCTAAAAATATTGGTCAATTTAACAGAAAGTCTGGAATCGAACGAGAAAAGATAATTCAAAATAAAATTAAAGATTGTAACATCACATACAAAACTATTGGAAAATATGATGAAGTTTGTTGCTTAGAATAGCGCCATCAATGACGTTTCTTTCACGTGACGACGACATATGGAAGAAAATAAGAAAGGAAGGTGTCAATAGTTGTTATAAGTGATTAATTCGCTTTGAAGGTTAAAGTGAAAAGACCAAATAGCCCTTGCAAAACTATACAATCCATATTCATTTACGACCATTGTAATTCACTGTCATTCTTTTTTTAGAACGTCTAAAAAGTCCGGTCTCCTGAGTACATCATAGGCAAAAGACCATCCACATCTGCGATTGCAAACAATGCTGGTGATCCGACCCGTCATTAATTCTAGAGGAAACACACCGTCCGAAGGCCCCACTGTAGTAACACTTTTGGCTTACACATAACATTTTGTCACGAACAAGAGTTCAACTGATGAACTTTCCTGAAAAAAGTCACCAAGTTAGTGCTAAAGCGTTTCCCTATTGGTAATTCACTATCATTCATACCGGAAAAATAGTTAAAACCCTATTTCCAATCAGAAGCGGTGAAATCGGACTAGACTAATAATAAATTGTAACAAATCAAAAATGAATTACGATTAAAAGATGGTTGGGTTGGGTTAACCCACCTTTACTATGTTTTAGTTTAGTAAATATATATTCACAAAAACTGTATTATTAAATTAAATTAAAATTAATTAAACTTAAAATAAAGCAATAAATAGAACTATTTAAAGTTGTAAAGCATTCTAACTGTTTGATAAAGTTGACACATTAACAAACTTGATTTGGAATTATCATTTTATCTCAAAATAATTATCAAAGTTAGGTAAAAGACAGCGATGTAATTTTATAAGTATAATGTCGTCAGAAATAAATTGTTTTGTGTTGGAAATCATTGTCAAAGCAAAGTATGAATATCATGTAGATATTATTTAATCGTAACAGTGTACAACTGTACATCTCCAACTTAATGTTTTCCTTTGTCTTGCAAAAGAATTGAAAACTTATATAGATTTTATTAAAACAGAGAGATGTAAATATGATTATTTAAAAAAATATATATTCTATAAAGTTTAGATAAGCATTAATATTAGTTTATCTATCTATACTTTCTATAAAAGAAGAAATCTCAATGACATAAGAAAAGTTGGTGTGGCAGTCAGAGAGGCTGTCCAACAATGATTTTCTTATGTCATTACTGCATCATAAAGCCTAATATATAAAATCATTTTAAATTCTATTCAAACCGCTGCCCTTCACTTTACAATCAAACCTCTGCTCGTCTTAGCCAAAGTAAACCTCTGTCCAGATTCAAAATTCAAACCATATATTCGAATCCTATAAATAAGATATATGAATCTGGCTCTACATTCAAATTTCAACTCTATCTCTCTCGCTCATATCTGCGAGCGTATCTCTCTCTTTCAAATGCATATTTCTCGTGATTCCGCCTACTAATCTCCGATTATGCTTCTTTGTTCGAATGTTTGTTGATTCTGTTTACATATCATCGTTCCAATATCATGTGTTTGAACTTCGGTTTACATGTTATCGTTCCGGTATCATTGTTCCAACATCGTCGTTTCAATGAAGCTTCCCTTCACACATCAACCTTTCAACATCGATATTGCAGTATCATTGTTGCAACATCGTGAAAATTTGCATGTGCTACCTTCTTTGATGGGAGAGTTGCATTGTTCGATTTTCGTTAAATCGAAAGTCAGCTTTTCTTATGTCAGCGAGATTTTCTTTTATTATACAAAGTATAAATTGGTGCAATATCGTGAAAAGTTATATGTGCTACCTTCGTTGAGAGGAGACCTTTGCATTTTAGGTTTGTTTCTTATTTTGATTACCTGTAGTTTAATTTGATTATGAACAAACAAGTGTTGATGATGTTGAGAGATTTTATTGACACTGACATTTTAGAATATGTTAAGATGCATATTGAGATTATTAAATTAAATAAACATACATAGAAAAATAAAAATTTACTGAAATATTTATAAACTATTATACGCTAGAGTTAACACTTGCTAGGATTTCGTAGACTCTGGCCTTTCTCCATGTGATTTCATGCTCTCTTTTGTTTTTTCAGATAAGTTAGCATGTTGCAGATTTTCTGCTCCTGTTTTAGTAGTTGTGTCAGAAACTCTTCTGCATTCTTCTAGAAACCTGATGGAGGAGAGTGGAGGACTTCGTCGAGCAATGCTATGTTGTTCCAGGTTTTGTTGTAAATAGTGTCATTGATTATGTCGACTTTCCAGTTTAGTTCTTCGTCTGTTCTTTTTTCTTTGAGTGACCACATCGAGAATTGTGTTTTAACATCGCTGGTGTCTGACCAGTGGTATAAGCTGAAGTTTGCCATGTAGATTTTTGTTGGATTTTCTGATTTGGAATAATTTTTGACAGACAGTGATTTGTAGGACAATTTGTTGATGTTTTGAATCAAAAGTAATTATCGGTCTTTTACAGAGTTTAAAAACACGTCTACATGGTAAATGAAGAGGTTAATTGTAATTATGATAATCTGCTTTTGTTCTTTGAAGTTCGAAAATTTGTCCCTTGGGTTTCTTGATATTTAATTTTATAGTTTTCCCATAAAAGTTGGGGTTTGAAAAGGTTTTTGCATTAAAAGACTGTTGTTTTGAAATATACATTAATATGTTTATATTAAATCTACACGTTTTGATTGATTAGATTATTAAATGTACAATGACTTTAAGTGTGATTTCTTTCACTGTTAGATATTTCAGTATATAAACTCATAGCCACTTCACCTGTTTTCATCACGTTTTCCTACGAAGATATCATACTTTCAGGAAAGTCGAGTAATATAGTTTATTGAAATGGCGTCATACACTTCTGGGAAATCAGATGATTTAAAGCAGCGTTTTGTTAGGCAAATTGAGGAACAGGTGTATGAAGATAGGACTACTCTTCAAGAGCTGAAGAGATGTTTTGATGGATTGCAAGTTGGCTTGTTCACGAGAGCGCAGGTTTCCAGAAATCTGATGCGGATGCCTTCAACTTCCATTAGTGAGCTTTGTGTTGTCAGTAATATAGAGTGCGGTAATAGAGACGTGGGGTTCATGGCGATGTTGAAGGACATACATCGAGAGGTTCAGCAATCGATGGAGTTGAAGCTAAAATTTCTTAATTCTTGCTGTTATTGCTAGATTTGAAAGTTTAGTTGTTCACTATGTTATGTAATTATTGGACATTTAATGTCATGAATAAATGAATAAATTTTAATCTTATGAATCTATGTTGTTGCGTTTTACTTTTACTTATTTAGTGTTTGAGTTTGATTTAGATTATGTTGATATTGAATTGTGTATGAACAGATGTTTGGTAAGTCAGCAGAGTTTTAATAGGTCAAGGGTTGGTTTAATGGTGAACATATGAGTGCAAAGATAAAACAAGGTATAAAATTGGATCATTGATAGCAGCTTTTTGAAGAATTTGTGCTCCTGCAAATTACAGAGAGTCAATATTTGGAGTTGTAAAAGGTCTGTTGTAGTTAAAGTGCGGTAAAAGAGAATATTTGCTGATGATGAAAGATTGAAGAAGGAAAGGTCTGTATGGGAGACCAGATGTTAAAGAACAATAGATGATATTCAAAATATGTTGAGCCAACAAAAGGTTTTTATAGTAACAGTGGTTAGGTTAATAGCAGATGTTGGGAGTTTGTTAGTCCATTAGATTAGATGTTGCATAGTATGTGAAATTGTAATTGTAGACCTTTGTATAAGCATGCTGCTGTTGTCATATATGCGAACCTTCTTATGAAACGACTGTTGATTTACCAATGTTGAATAAATGAATAAATTTTAATACTATTAATCTTTGTTGTCGCATCTTCATTTTAATTATTTCAGTCATTCCTAAGTATTATTATATAATTTTGAATAACATCTAAGGATTGCAGACTGATATTGATGTTAATGTGTAACATCTAGAATATTTGTTCATCAATAACAGTTTTTTGGAAGAATTTGAGGTAAGACCTAATTACAAAGAGTCGATATTTGTTGTTGTAAAAGGTGTGTTGTAGCTAAAGTCTGACAAAAGAGAGCATCTGCTGATGAATAAATGTCTGAAGATGCAAAGGTCTGCTATGGGCCAACAGATGTTAACGAACAACCGGTGATATTCAATCTTAAAATGTTCAACAGAGGTTTTGATACTAACAGTGGTTGGGCTAATAGCAGATGTTAGACTTACGACTGTTGAGTTACAGCTGTTGAAAACAACTGTTTTTGAAACTTCTGCTTGCCTAAAAATACATCCACTGCTAAAAGGTACCGTCTGTTGTCATAATTTCTGTTTATCTAATGGTTCTTTATTTACTATACTGCTGACTGTCATCCATTATCACAAGAGAGGTTCTGACGTGGACATATGTTAGCTAAAAATAAAACAACTGCTGAAAGTTATCATATGTTCTCATAACTTCAGTTTATCTAATGACTGTTTGACTCACACTGTTCCCAACTTCTTGTCACGACCCCCGACCCGGTTTGACCCGTTTCAGGAGCCGCGGGACAGAAATCCCGTGGTATTTATTTAATTGAGTTTAAATGCGGAAGTTTATCATCAGGATCTTTTTAAAGCTAAAATTTTCCCGATTATTTTATTTCACATCTCAGGATAAAATCCCGGTATTTTACAATATTATGATTTCACGGAGAAATCTTTATTTTACAAGACATATTTCTTTATTTTATAATGAGCCACTTTCTTAAGATTGCAGTGCTCCAGCACTTTTCCTGAATCACAACAGATCACCTGAAACATGTTTGAAAAAGGTTTTGTCAGCGGGAAATACTGAGTGAATCATTCTATTTACTAAAACGACACATTTGTTATAATTTACAGTATTAAGAAAGATTACAATGTTTACAGATATCAACCAACTACCCACAGTACTTTGTCACTCGACCCATTGGCCCATTCGTCCAATGGTGTCTGTGATTATGGTCATATCACCCCTTGGCTGCCCCAATGGTGAAGATTATCAAGTAATGTATACAAAACCCCACATACCGGCTGTAACTTGGTGATTACATAAACTTAATCACTGTAATTATAACCTTTGAAATAAACATGCCTTTGAAATCAAATTTGATAAAAAAAGAATGACTCACATTGCAGATTTAACACAGATAGAGTCTAGTCTATGGATTAGCCTTGTTAACCTAATTTAAATAACAATGCACACAAAACTGGGTTAGTAACCAATACAACATTTACGATAACTCACGAGATCAACCCTCACAACGAATGACAGAGTATTCCCCGAGTTCAGGTGGTACTCAAACATCCTGTCGGAATCATGACGAATGACAAAGGATAACCCTAATGTGGGCAGCACTTAAACATCCATTGGATATATTGACCGATCGGACAATGAATCGTAGCAGCGATCGAGTTATTACCCTGATTGCGGCAGAAATTAGTGAACCGTGTGTGTGTTTTGGACTGTTTTCTACTATAACTCGGAGTATAATTGGATTTTGAATGTCGCATTAACACAGAATTGCATCAAACAGACTGTTCTATTTATACTTGAAAAATGCCCCCTCGCGCCACGCGAAAGGTCTCCTTGTGCGCGTCGCGTGGCGCGAGAGACCCTAGTCTACCATAGGTTTGCTTCGTGTCTGCATAGCTCAGCTGAGTTGGTTTCGCGTTATTTCGAATTTTTGACAACAAACTGTGTGGATATTAACGATTGGGTTTTACCCCCCCTGAGTTTTAGGGGCCCTGATCCTGATTCCGATTGTTCTGAAAATTTTAGGGTTTGTTCAAAACCACTTGGGTTTCTCAATTAGGCTTTTCCTTTTGGTCAATTAAAGTAATAAACAAGACTTTTGATGAGAGTTGTTACATTCTCCCCACTTTAATAAAAATCTCGTCCTCGAGATTTACTGCAATAAATGAGGATACTTTCGCTTCATTTCTGATTCTAGCTCCCAAGTGTATTCAGCTCCTCTTTTTGAATCCCATTTAACTTTGACTAGAACTAATCGCTTGTGCTTGAGAAACTTGATCTTTCGATCCTCAATTTAAAGAGGTTTCTCAACAAATTTTAACTTTTCGTTTACTTCTATGTTTTGGAGAGGTACTATCAAAGATTCGTCTGCTAGACATTTCTTGAGATTGGATACATGAAATACATCATGTACTCCAGATAACTCTTCTGGTAGTTGTAAACGATAAGCAACTGGTCCTATACGTTGGATCACTGGAAATGGTCCTACATATCTTGGACTTAGCTTTCCTTTCTTACCGAATCTAACAACTCCTTTCCAAGGGGAAACTTTCAACAGTACTCTGTCTCCAACTTGGAATTCTAACGGCTTGCATCTATTGTCTGCATAACTCTTCTGGCGATCTCGAGCCGTCTTCAGCCTTTCCTTGATTTGAGTAATCTTGTCAGTCGTCTCTTGCACTATTTCAGGACCTGACAATTGACTTTCTCCTATTTCTGCCGAACAAACTGGAGTTCTGCATTTTCTTCCATATAGTGCTTCAAATGGGGCAGTTTCAATACTTGAATGATAACTATTGTTATAGGAGAATTCGATCAGAGGTAAGTGATTGTCCCAATTTCCACCAAAATCTATTACACATGCTCGGAGCATGTCTTCTAGAGTTTGGATTGTCCTTTCACTTTGCCCGTCTGTTTGAGGATGATATGCAGTACTTAGGTTTAGTCGAGTTCCCATTGCTTCTTGGAAACTTTTCCAGAAATGAGAAGTGAAACGACTATCCCTATCTGATACAATGGAGAGTGGAACTCCATGTAGGGATACAACTTCATCTACATACAACTTTGCCATTCTCTCCATGCTAAAGGTTTCTTTCATAGGTAGAAAGTGAGCAGATTTGGTTAATCGATCCACAATTACCCAAATTGCATCATTACCTTTTCTGGTTTTGGGTAACTTAGTAACAAAATCCATTGTTATGAGTTCCCATTTCCATACTGGTATTTCTAATTGTTGGAGTAGACCTGAAGGTTTCTGATGTTCTGCCTTAACTTGTGAACAAGTAAGACACTTAGAAACATATCTAGCTATATCCTTTTTCATACCTATCCACCAGAAATTCTTTCTTAAATCTTGGTACATTTTATTGTTTCCAGGATGTATGGTATATCTAGATTTATGAGCTTCCTCTAAAATCTTATTTCTTAATTCTCCCTGATTTGGTACCCAAATTCTGCTTTTGTGGAATTTCCAAATTCCATCATCTCCCTGTTCTAAATCTTTTATTCTTCCTTTCATTCCTTCAGCATCTTCCTTGATTGCTGTTTCCTGCACATTCTTTATTTGTTCCATTAAATCTAATTGTAGATTTAACCTGAGAGCACGAACTCGTCGTTGTTTTTCATGATACTTACGACTTAAGGCATCTACAACTACATTTGCCCTTCCCTCGTGATATTGAATATCACAGTCGTAGTCACTTAGGATTTCCATATCTTCTTTGCCTCATATTTAACTCTTTTTGCCCGAATATATATCTTAAACTTTTATGATCTGTATAGACAGTAAATTTACTTCCGTACAGATAATGTCTCCAAATCTTAAGGGCAAAAATTACGGCTCCTAATTCTAAATCATGAGTCGTATAATTTTCTTCGTGCTTTTTCAATTGCCTTGAAGCATACGCAATTACTTTCTTGCGTTGCATTAGCACACATCCTAATCCTAGTTTTGAAGCATCACAGTAAACTTCAAAATCTTCAGTCCCTTCCGGTAAAGCTAGGATTGGAGCATTTGTTAATTTCCGCTTCAATATTCTAAAGGCTTCTTCTTGTTTAGGTCCCTATTCAAACTTAATGGCTTTACAGATTAGCTTAGTTAATGGTACATCTATCTTGGAAAAATCCTTAATAAACCGTCTATAATATCCAGCTAAACCTATAAAACTTCTAATTTCCATTGCAGTTTGCGGAACCTTCCAATTGGTAATTGCCTCTATCTTAGCAGGATCTACATGAATACCTTCATGATTTACCATGTGACCTAAAAATTGCACTTCTTGTAGCCAAAATTCACACTTCGAGAATTTGGCGTACAACTTTTCTTTTCTTAACAAAGTTAAGAGTATATGCAAGTGCTGACAATGTTCGTCCTGACTTTTGGAATAAATAAGTATATCGTCTATGAAGACAATTACAAATTTATCCAAGTACGGTTTACAGATTCTATTCATCATGTCCATGAATGCTGCAGGTGCATTCGTTAACCCGAAGGGCATAACTGTAAACTCGTAATGACCATACCTAGTTCTGAAAGCAGTCTTAGGTATGTCTTCTTCTTGTACCTTTAATTGATGATATCTGGAGCGTAAATCTATTTTAGAAAAATATCTAGCTCCCTGAAGTTGATCAAAAAGATCATCAATCCTAGGTAATGGGTATCGATTCTTAATTGTAACCTTATTCAATTCTCTATAATCAATACACATTCTCATCGAACCATCCTTCTTCTTTACAAACAACACTGGAGCTCCCCAAGGGGATGAGCTAGGTTGTATGAATCCTTTACTTAGTAATTCATCTAATTGTGTTTTTAGTTCTAACATTTCGGTAGGAGCTAACCGATAAGGTGCCTTAGCTATCGGTGTAGTTCTAGGAATTAGATGAATCCTAAATTCTAGTTCCCTATCTGGGGGTAATCCTGGTAACTCCTCTGGGAATACATCCGGGTATTCTGAGACTACAGGGATCTCCTTAAGTTCTTTGTTCTTAGTATTAATGATTACTGAAATCATATATACTATTCCTTGTTTTCGTTCATAACTAGCAACTTTCATTACTGATATGAACTTCATGGGTTTACGTGGTTTATCTCCTGTAATCGTGATTACTTCTCCAATAGGTGCCTGAATTTCTATAGAATTCTTATCACAAAGGATTCGAGCATGGTTGGCTATTAACCAATCCATTCCTAACACAACATCAAATTCAGCTAATTTCATAGGTAACAGATATGCAGAAAATTTATGACCTGAAAGTTCTATTTCTACTTTTTGCAAAACCTGATCTATTTTAACTAAATTCCCATCTGCGGTTTCGACTGTAAAAATCTGCCTAATGTTGGTTAAAGGTAACTTAAGAGCTTGACAGAATAAAGTATTTATAAAACTTTGGTTTGCACCAGAGTCAAATAATACTTTTGCATACACGTTGTGAACTAGGAACGTACCAGCTATTACATCTGGAATGAGTTCTGCTTCTTGAGTGGTTAGCTGGAATGCTCTGACATTCTTCTTAGTAGCTCCATCAGTCGCCTTGGTTTTGTTGTCTGCAGGTTTGACCAATTTAGGACATTCTGTTTTAAAATGCCCCGCTTCCCCACAGTTAAAGCAGATTATGGTTTTCTTTCTGCAGTTCTCTTCACTATGTCCTACAGCTTTGCAAAGGTTGCAGGTTACATTACATCTTCCATAATGTTTTCTTTTGCAATTCCTACAGAAAGGCGGATTTGAAGATTGCCCTGATCCTCTTCTCTTGAAGTTGCTATTATAACTCGTACGAAATCCTTGGGTAATTTTTCTGAGCCAGTTCCTTTTTCCTGTTTTCATCTCTTGTGCGTACCAATTCATCAGTTAGGGTGTTGGCTAATTCCACTGCATCGTCAATAGTGCGAGGTCTCGCAGCTTTAACGATATTGCGGATTTCACTAATTAATCCACAAATATAGCGAGAAATGAGTACCGGTTCTGGCGAAGCCAGTGTTGGTACCACCCTAGCATATTCAAAGAATGTCGAAGTATATCCTCGACAGTCCACATTAACCATCCGATGGTTTAGAAACTTATTTGCCATTTGATATTTTTCATACTCGAGACAGAATTTTCTTTCTACAAGACTCTTAAATTCTTCCCATTTCATAGCATATGCCTCAATCCTTCTTTTAGCTTGTAACACAGTGTTCCACCATTCTAACGCCCCTTCTTTAAAAAAGATTGGAAGCATACATAACTTGACCTCCTCAACACATTTACTTATAGTAATTACTGCCTCAGTTTTCTCTAACCAATGTAATGCTGCAATAGCCCCTTCATTACCTGAAAACTCAGTTGGTTTACAGGCAAGGAATTCTTTGTAAGTGCAACCAGGTGTTGCAGCTTTCATTTTCTTGAAAATTGGGGCTTGCAGATCATTATTGTTATTAACATGATTTCCGCCTCCGTTTATACTATTACTAAAGTTGTCGCCTTGTGTACGTTTACTAGGAATGATTGATTGAGGTTTAACAGGTTTTTGAACAGCAGCCACAATTGCTGGAATAGCATTGGCTATTCCTTGTGCAACGATATCCTCTATATCTTGCCTATTTAACAATTGTTCTTCCTGAATTGGCTCAGATTGATTTACTTCATTTACTGGTTCATTACCAATGTTTGCCATCTGATAATTAATTTATAGATAAATAATTAGTATAAAATAAGAAACAATCCAATGTTACAATTAATTACACATAATCACGAAAACGAATATACAAACAAAATTGTAAATTTTCTAAAATTCCATTTGTTTTATAGATTATATCATGCCTCTATATACAACCGTTTTATTATTTATATTTACACATACTGATTTTACTATTACTATTACTGTAACACCCCGAAAATATAAAACTTTATATTAGAATTATAAAGTATAAATAAATGAGAATTTACTAACTAGGAATTTTAACCTAGTTATTTACAAGTCTAGAAATATCTTAAAGTAGGGTTAAAAGCAACTAAATTAAATGTTGATCAAAGTGGAGGGGCTTAAGTTGTAACAATTGAAACTTGATGGTTAATAAACAAATAAAACAAACCAAACACCCCCAAAAGGAGGTGTCTGGTCGTACAAGCAAGGCAGGGGCGATCCCCACTCTTCCAAAACCCTAAAACTTCAATAATCTTGCAAATTGAAGGTTTAATCCAAGTTGAAGTCGAAATTAAGGCATAAGTTACTGATCCTCATCACAAGAGGATCACAAGGTATGTAAAATTTTGATAAATCTCTCAACTTGAAATTCTTATGAATTGGGAAAAATCTGAAATTAGGGTTGCATGTGAATGTTATGATGATTAAGGAACAACTATAGTGTCTAGGGACAAACCCTAGACCAATAGAAGTTGAAATCATAAGAAATTTTGGTGAATCCATGAACACCATTGTAGGTGATTAATGGGTTATGTGTAAATTGATGAACACTAGGATATTGGGTGTTAATCTTGTGTAATTTGACAATTTGGAAGTGATTTCAGAAATCTAGAAGCTAACAATCATGTAAAATGTTGATTGAGGTGAAATTAGGGCTAAATGATAAGCTAGAAACTTGTCATATAATCATGTGAAAAATCTGCCCTTAAGGTGTTTGTGAAAATGCCTCAAAGAAGGCTTAAAATAGAAATTTAAAGATTAAACGCATAATTATGATGTTTCGGTGTATTATGCGATGTAAGGTTTAAAAAGAGTTCTAAACATGTCTTGAATTGAACTCTATAGGAAAGGATACCGGAACGTCGAGTGGACAAGCCGGTGGTGATTTGCGGTTGAAGGGCGTACACTAAGGTATGTAACTTGATCCGTTACATTCGTTGAATTATGAATAAACTATGCGTTATTGATAGAATTTATATTGATTATGGTTGGAATGTGAATTGATAGACTTAGTATAGTCAACGAACCAAATTGGTAGTCATCATAAGTGGATGGTTCCACAAGATGAGCCAATGGATCTATTAGTTGTGAAAATTGTAGTTTTAAGCGTTCTAGTAGACGATAATGGCGATAATAGTCACAAAGGCATTAAACCATGAAATTGGTAAGAAATGCGGGTGATAACAAGCCTCGGATGTTGGGCATAAGGCGCCATAGGTTTATTAGTTAAATGGTAGCAAAATGTGTAAGGTTAGAATGGGTCGAATAATTACATAGTGACATATGGTCTTTCGGTCCGTAAATTAAATTTTGGGTATCAAATTTATAATAGTTATGTCGGTAATGAATTTACAGACATATAGGAAGAAAAATCACTTAAAACGGACTTACGAGTCAAAAGATATGGCCAAACGAAGTTAAAAACTGGATTTTCCGGAGCTGGCAGCAAATGCAGCTCACAAGACTTGAGCTGCTGGAAAACATGACCCCCCGCGCCACGCGGAAGGCCACCTGAAACACGCCGCGACACGCGGGAGGTCCTCGCGGCCCGCGTAACGTCTCTCGAGGGGCGCGAGCGACCTGATCCGAAGAACTTTGTTGTTTTCAATAGTTTTGATGCAAGAACTCGATTATAAGTGTTATATTATTGTCAAAACTAACCTTTGATGTGGTTTTGACATTAGGTCATGTTGGGGAACTTACGGATGGCGATCAAGCATATGTTGAAGAACCGAACACTACATTTTGAAGCTTCCGCAATGTTTTTAATCTTTAGTATTTTTGTGTATGGGTTGTAAACACTTGTTAAACAACTTTTGAAATGTTTTAACTTAGTCATTACTTGACTAAGGTTGATGTTACTTATGAACTTCGTTAATGAAAGTCATGTTACTTAAACAATATTTTATTTGAAATGGTATAATCTATTACTAAAAATCAAGTAAAATTAGACGGGTGTTACAAGTTGGTAATCAGAGCTTAAGGTTGTCAACAAAGTGTTCGGTTCAAGCTTGATCGATTGTCCGGTAAGAATTAACTCATTATGTTAGTAGATTATGTCTTGTGTAAGGAATAAGAAACGAATTGTTATGCATGGGAAGAGCGTGTTAACACACTCAAACCCGGAAAGTGCACTAAATGTGAACGGTTAAAGCAAGTTAGGAACTTGGCTAAACCGAAACAAATGAAACAATGCCATGAATGAAATGTTTAACGTTTGATGTAAACATTTCAGTTTCAAGATGTCGAAAGAGAGCAATAATGATCCGGTGCCGACAAGCACCGAACAATTGAAAGAAATGATTGCCGAGGAGGTAGGAAAGGCAATTGAGGGCAGTCTATCCGGGTTTATAGACAAGATCCAAAGCACAGTGTTGTCGCTCGTAGAAGAGCGAGTTAAAAGGTTGGAGGATACTGTCAACCTTACGAAAGACAAAATGGGAGAACGTAAAGGGTGCTTATATAAGGAATTCATGGCGTGTAAACCGCCAATCTATAACGGGGAAGTTGACCCGATAATTTGCCAAAGATGGTTGGGCGATATTGAAGGGTTGTTTGAAAGGACCCATTGCGATGAAAGCGATTTCGTTGCCTACGGAATGGGTCAGTTAAGAGGACAAGCCAAGGATTGGTGGGATAACAAAAAGAATGAAATAGGGGCCGAAGCGACAAGGACCATGACATGGGAAGAGTTTAAGACACCATTTCTTAAACATCATAGTCCCAAGGCGGTCATTAACAAAATCAAGGAAGAGTTTATGCAACTTAGGCATAAGGGTGAAACCATAGACAAGATCACGACGATGTTTATGGATAAGATGAAGTTTAGTAGTGAGTTGGTGACGAACGAAGAACAGAAAATATACTACTACTACTACTACTACTACTACTACTACTACTACTACTACTACTACAATATGTTGAGCGCTGAATATAGGGAGTTTATGACTCCTTCAAAATACGAGACCCTTACCGAAATCATTAATGTTGCTCGGGAACGGGAAATCGAGTTGAAGAAGCAAGTTGAAAGAGGTGAACGAAGGGCACATGATGTGAATCCAAGCCCGACAAAGAAAGCCCGAACTGGAGAATCGGGGAAGAAGGTAGATACTAAAGGCGGGTCGCCAAGTTGTAAGGTGTGCGGGAAGGGATACAAAGGGGAATGTCGGTTCAAAGACAAGCCATGCCCTATATGTAACAAGACGGGGCACACGGCCTCGCTATGCCCGGGAAAAGTCTCTGTTTGCTACAAATGTTATCAACCCGGCCACAAAAAGTCCGAATGTCCGGACTTAGTTGGAAAGAGAGATGTTAAAGAATCTCCAACAGAAGCTCCCAAAGCGAAGGCGAGGTCCTTCCAACTTACCGCGGCTGAAGCGAAGACAGAACCCGATGTGGTTTCAGGTATATTCACAATTAACTCAATTCCAGCACGTGTATTGTTTGATACGGGTGCAAATAAATCCTTCATTTCGCATGGATTTATTCGACATCCTTCATTTGTATTGACGAAATTACCTGTGCCCTTAGAAGTTGAAATAGGGGACAACAAAAGTTTTATAGTTTGTGATGTTTGTCGAGGCTGCAAATTAAGCATCGACGATGAGGAATACTTGATAGACCTAATCCCGATGTCAATGGGAGAATTTCAAGTAGTCGTTGGGATGGATTGGCTAGCCCAGCACCATGCAAAAGTCGTGTGTTTTTGTAAAGAGATAAAACTAACATCTCCGAGCGGGAAACACGTCACCATTTATGGTGAAAAGGGAGGTAACCCCATAGTGTGCTCAATGTTGAAAGCTCACAAGCTTATGAAGCGAGGATGCAAGGCATTCATGATATACACAAATGAGCCCGAGAAAGAATCACGGAAGATTGAAGATGTACCGGTAGTACGAGAATATGGAGATGTGGTTCCGGAGGATTTACCGGGGATACCGCCTGAACGGGAAGTAGAGTTCGGGATCGAGTTGATTCCGGGCACAAAACCCGTAGCAAAGGCCCCGTACCGACTCGCACCGTCGGAATTACAAGAGTTGATGTCCCAAATTCAAGACCTGCTTGACAAGGGATTCATAAGGCCGAGTGTGTCTCCTTGGGGCGCACCGGTATTGTTCGTGAGAAAGAAAGACGGGAGCATGCGCATGTGTATCGATTACCGGGAGTTAAACAAACTCACGGTAAAGAACCGATACCCACTCCCGAGGATAGATGATTTATTCGACCAATTACAAGGTGCGAACTGGTTTTCAAAAATTGACCTTAGATCTGGGTATCACCAACTAAAGGTCAAAGAAGAAGACGTGCCGAAGACGGCTTTCCGCACGAGATACAAACATTATGAATTCCTCGTGATTTCATTTGGGCTAACAAATGCACCCGCGGGTTTCATGGACCTCATGAACCGGGTTTGCAAGCCAATGTTGGATAAGTCGGTCATCGTGTTTATCGATGATATCTTGGTGTATTCAAAAAGTGAAGCTGAACACGTACACCACTTGCAAGAAGTGTTAGAGACACTGAGACGAGAAAGGCTGTATGCGAAATTCTCTAAGTGTGCCTTTTGGTTACGAGAGGTACAATTTCTTGGCCACGTCATAAGTGCTGACGGAGTATTGGTGGATCCGTCAAAGATAGAGGCTGTGTCAAAATGGAATTCCCCGAAGAACCCTTCGGAAATTAGAATCTTTTTGGGGCTTGCGGGATACTACAGGAGATTCATTCAAGATTTCTCCAAAATTGCGTCACCGCTAACAAAGTTAACCCAAAAGAAAGAAAAGTTCATTTGGGGTGTCGATCAAGAAGAAGACGGAGTCGAAGATATGGTGGTTTATTCGGATGCTTCACTATCGGGGCTCGGGTGCGTTTTGATGCAACGGGGCAAGGTGATAGCTTATGCCTCGAGGCAATTGAAGATACACGAGAAGAAATATCCCACGCATGATCTTGAGTTGGCTGCGGTGGTATTTGCCTTAAAAATATGGAGACATTACTTATATGGGGTAAAGTGCACCATATTCACCGATCACAAGAGCTTAAAATACTTCTTCGATCAGAAGGAGTTAAATATGCGACAAAGGCGATGGCTAGAAACGGTGAAAGACTTCGATTGTGAAATACATTATCACCCCGGAAAGGCTAATGTGGTGGCGGATGCTCTGAGCAGAAAAGCGGACTATGTCCCAATACGAGTAAGATCGATGCAACTCGTGGTGACCTCGGGTATACTTAAACGTATTCGAGAGGCGCAATTTGAAGCAATGAAAGAAGAGAATTGGAAGAAAGAATAATCGGTCAATTGAAAGATTTGTTGGATGGAAATTGAAGACTCGATCCGGAAGGATATGGGTTCCACATACTTGTGGAGTGAAGGCGCTTCTACTTAATGAAGCTCATAAATCCCGTTATTCAATTCATCCGGGTGCGACCAAGATGTACAATGATTTGAAACAAAATTATTGGTGGCCCGGAATGAAGAGGGATGTGGCGAAGTATGTGGAAAAATGCTTGACATGTTTACAAGTCAAGGCGGAGCACCAGAAACCATACGGCAAACTCCAACCGTTAGAAATTCCGGTTTGGAAATGGGAACATATTACAATGGACCTATTAACCAAGTTGCCTAAGACGAATCGTGGTTTCGATGCCATATGGGTAGTGGTGGATAGATTGACGAAAAGTGCTCACTTCATTCCGATTCGTGAGACTTATACGTCAGAAAAGATGTCAGAAGTTTACACTAATGAAATAATAGCACGTCATGGGGTGCCGGTATCCATCGTGTCTTATAGGGATACGTGGTTTACTTCAAATTTCTGGCAAGATTTCCAAGAGCAAATGGGAACCAAATTGTTCATTAGCACTGCGTACCATCCTCAAACAGATAGACAGAGTGAAAGAACGATACAAACATTGGGGGACATGCTACGGGCATGTATAATCGACTTTGGAGGAAGTTGGGATGTTCACCTACCGTTAGTCGAGTTTTCGTATAATAACAGCTACCAATCTAGTATTAAGATGGCACCGTACGAAATGCTTTATGGTAGGAAGTGTCGAACCCCGGTATGTTGGGGTGAAGTGGGTCCACGTGAACTCGCTCACCAAGATATAGTATGAGCCACGAATGAAAAGATCGATATAGTTCGGGCACACTTGAAAGCGGCTCAAGACAGGCAAAAGGCGTATGCTGATAAAAGGAATAGACCAATCGAATTCCAGGATTGCGACATGGTCATGCTATAAGTTTCCCCTTGGAAGGGCGTTATTAGATTCAGAAAAAGGGGGAAGCTAAGCCCGAGGTTTATTGGACCATTTAAAATTATCGGAAGGGTTGGCAAGGTAGCTTACCGCCTTGAGTTACCGGAGGAATTAAGTGGGATTCATGGCACGTTTCACGTGTCACAATTACGAAAGTGCCTAGCAGACGAAACGGCCTATATCCATTACGATGATATCGAAGTGGATAATAGTCTGAATTATGCGGTGAGACCGGTGGAGATTTTAGATCGAAAGGTCAAACATTTACGAAATAAACAAATTGACCAAGTCAAAATCAAATGGGAGCATAGGAAAGGTTCGGACACTACGTGGGAGTCCGAAGAGGAGATGCGACGTCTCCACCCTACATTATTTGGTACGTACTTCGGTTTCGGGGACGAAACCCTTTTTAAGGGGGGTGGATGTGACAACTCGAAATTTAGAACCTTTTGTTGTATCTTGGTGTAACTTGCTTGAACGTTATGTGATTAGTTAACTTGTTGATTCAATGAATGACCTAAGTGAAATTATGTGATTTTGTGTTATGCTTGTATGTATGAGTGTGATTAGGTGAACCGAGACACAAGAACCCGACTCGAGACCATGCGGTCTCGAGTGAACAGTGCAACATATGGGCCGGTTGGGCCGTGCACCTCATCCGAAACCCTTAGGGTGCACCAAAGTGGAACAAGTATATAATCCTTGTGATTAGCCACACTTGTCATTTTGGGGCAAACAACACACATATTCCTCTACACACACACTCTCCATTTTTCTCACTAAAACCCTAAGCCACAACATTCTTCTCCTTCATTCTTGGATTCAACCGACAACCATAAGGAGCTCTTGGATCGGCTCACACACACACCCATTTGGAAGCTTCATACACACCTTTGAACCCCATACTTGAACCGGTAAGTGTTTCATATTGTGTTTTTATGTTTCGGTTGATGATGATGAGGTATGATGAAGATTATTTGATAATATGTTTGCTTGGTAAGTTTTATACATGATTAAAGTGTGGATTATGTGATAATAGGCACCGTAACCATTGTTTGAACATGACAAAAGTGTTTGTTTGATTTAATGAGTTCTTGTTGGGTTAAATGATGCATGCTTAGGAAAACATGACTTTTGTAGAATAATATTTGAACAAATAGTTTGAACAACAAAAGAATGATAAGCTTAGGGTTATTCATGATCATCCGACTCTATGTATGAGATTATAGAACAAATGTTTTGTTTGCAAGATGAGCTTGTTATCTAGTTTAGGAATTATAACTCTTGTCCGAAAAATGCAAAAATGTGTTTGAATAAGGGTTGTTGTGTTATGATTATTTGATGAACATGATGAATAAATGAAGAACTTGTTGAATATGATATAAATGTGTTGTGATATTTGAAATTAAGGTGTTTGATCCATTTTCGGTTAAGGTTAGACAAGGAGACATGTTTGTGAAATATCATTGGTTAGTACATTATCTCATGAACATGAAATTCTATTGGTTTAGTACATGTACCAGCGATCAGCAGATGTGTCTGTCGAGACCTTCGGTCTCGACTCGAGATCATCACATGACAACTCGAGATCACGGTTTCGACATAAGGTTGCGAGTCGAGAACCTCTAGTCTCGACTCGAGACCATGCTTCATCAACACACACATCATGACTAGAGACTATGGTTGCGAGTCCGGTTGTGACTCGAGACCAGTACGTGCGTGACCCGAGACCTCCTCAGATTGCGACTCGAGAACTAGTAAGCTACAACTCGAGACCGCACAGTCTCGACTAGAGACCGCACAGTCTCGACTCGAGACCACACACATGTGCACGCTATTTTGGACTTTCACACTGTTACGGGCCTAAGTGATTGGGCCGAACCGCTGGGCCGCATGTATTACTGTTAATTGAGTATGCTGTGCACTGTTGTTGAACTGCCATGATAAACGTGTATGCCATGATCATTGCTTGTGTATGAATACGTGTAGAAGATACGTGCACTACTTGGTTTGAACCTGACTCGAATGGTATCTATGTTAGGACGTAGTTGACCACTTACAACTTGATTGACTTTTCTGTGTATCTGCCGAGCAAACCAAGGTGAGTTCACACCCTCTACAAGCATGGGATTCCCAGGGGTTTGGGAATAGGGTTAAGGAACATGGGTTCCTCGTCCTCCTTGGGTAGGACAGCATTGGTTCAGGAATGTAATTCCTCGTCCTCATTGACAGATAACTCGTACTAGACCAAAACTCTATCACGAAGTCCCTCCTTTTTATATCAACTTAATCGCCGGGCCAATGGCGAGCGGGTCATTAGTTAGATAGCGCTATTTAGGTCTGACAAACCTCACACCGTGCCGCAGAGGACGGGCGTGAACTAATGGATCTGGGGCACGTCAATGATGATAGACATTGACAGTTTCAGGGCACATAAACATGACTACAGTCAGCAGTCGATATGGTAACGAGTCTAGTGTATACATGGGGTAGCCCCCACGGCCGAAATGCCAGATAACTAACACGGGGTAGCCCCCACGGCTGGATTGCCAGAGTAACCGGGAATAAACAAGTCACGTTTTTAACTATGGGGTAACCCCCACGGCAGGATGCCAGATAAAGGAAACTGTTTTCGAAACAACCTAAAACGAACACCCAACCGTGAACTCACTCAACTTGTTGTTGACTCGTTACTACATGCTTTGCAGGTCAATAGGTACTTAGCTGGAGCTTGCATGGAAGAGAGTCGTTGTGGGACATGGACGGCTGTGTGCCATGTTAAACTTCGAAACGATTAAACTGATGTTTTGGTTTTAAGACTTATGCTTCCGCTTGCAACTTAAACTACGTTTTGTTTGAACACCAATTGTATTGGTTGGATTTTTATAACTACTTATATGTTGTTCAATATGATTGGTGGCTGGATCCTGGTCAGTCACGCCTCCAAGTGGTAGTATTCCGCAGGTGGATTTTGGGGGTGTGACAGATTGGTATCAGAGCCATTGGTTATAGTGAACTTGGTTTTAATAAGGGGAAAAGGTTTTATTAAAATCAGACTATAACCTGTACAGTGCTCAACGGTCCACAACGACGCTTCACTCCGCATGCAAGGCTCGACATTCTAGGTGATATGATCTATGTGTATATTACCTACTTGTTAGTTACATAGTACATTGCCCATGGTATGCTTGGTTAGTATAACTACTGTTGCTTGAAAACGTGTGTACTTATTCACTTCTGTCATCGCATTTTCGCGAACCCCTCTCACTTACGTTCCTCTTGATATGAAGATCATGTCTGGACGCGTTAACCTGACACAAGCCCAGTTGACGGCTCTGATTAACGAACGAGTTGCTGCGGCACTTGCAGCTGCACACGCAGGAGGTCAGCATGCTCAGCCACCCGTGTGCACTTTTAGGACTTTCATGGATTGCCGACCAACTACTTTCAGCGGCACTGAAGGAGCAGTAGGTCTCCTCCACTGGTTTGAGAAACTAGAATCTGTGTTCGAAATGTGCGAATGCCCTGAGGTGCGCAGGGTGAAGTACGCTACCGGTACTCTCGAGGGTTTAGCCCTCACGTGGTGGAACGCTCAGGTTCAGATGCTGGGGTTGGTTGCTGCCAACGCCACCCCGTGGGAAACTTTTAAGGAGATGATCAAGGAAGAATACTGCAGTCGTGATCACATTCATAAGCTGGAAGTCGAGTTCTTCAACCTCAAGATGATGGGGTCAGAAATTGAGGCGTACACTAAGAGATCGAATGAGCTTGCCTTACTGTGTCCTACTATGGTGGACCCTCCATTTAAGCGTATTGAACTCTTTCTCAAGGGCCTGGTGCCAGAGATCCAAAGCCATGTGACTTCAGCAAACCTCGCTACTATCCAGCAGGTTGTTCAGTTGGCTCACCGTCTTACTGACCAAGCGGTGGAGCAGAACAAGTTGCCAAAGCGCATAGGTGCGGCAACTACTTCAGGTACTCTTAGCGACAACAAACGGAAATGGGATGGAGCTTCGAGTAAGGGGTCGACTTCTGTTCAGTCCCAGTCTCAACAGAGAAACACTGATGACTACAAGAGCCCTAGTCAGCAATCGTCTGGTGGTCAAAGTCATGGTGGGTACAAAGGGAATCACCCCAAATGCAATCGCTGCAGCCTGCACCACAGCGGGCCGTGCACCAGGGGTAACTGTCATCGGTGCAACAAGCCAGGTCACACTGCAAAGGATTGCAGGAGCTTATACCCCGCCAATCAGAATCGTCAACAAGCTCAACAGAACCAGCGCCAGCAGCAGCAGCAGGGTGATAACAAGGGGTGCTTTGAGTGTGGAGCTGAGGGTCACTTCAAGAGAGATTGTCCCCAACTGAACAGGAACCAGAACAACAACAACAACAACAATCAGGGGAATGGTAACAATGGGAACAACAACAACAATGGCGCCAGGGGGCGGGCATTCGTGATTGGCCAAGGTGAAGCAAGGAATGACCCCAATGTTGTGGCGGGTAAGTTCCTTCTCGACGACTTTTATGTTACAGTTTTGTTTGATTCGGGTGCCGATACTAGCTACGTGTCACTAAAAGTTAGTCAAATGCTTAAGCGTATTCCAACACCTTTGAACAACAAGCACACTGTAGAGCTAGCGAACGGTAAGAGCTTAGAGGCCACACACGTAGTCAAGGGTTGTGAACTTATTCTCGCTGACCAGACCTTCTCTATCGACCTTATTCCTATCGTCTTGGGTAGTTTCGACGTTGTCATTGGGATGGATTGGTTATCCCAACACCGAGCAGAGATTCTTTGCAACGAGAAGATTGTTCGTATTCCAGGTTCCGGTAGTGAACCTCTCATGATTCGTGGCGATAAGAGGAGTGCCGTTGAGAACGTCATCTCCCTTCTTAAGGCCCAGAAGTGCTTGCGAAAGGGCCACACTGCCATTTTGGCTCTCGTTACTGACACCTCGGAGAAAGAGAAGAAGATAGAAGATTTCCCCGTTGTACGCGACTATCCCGAGGTATTTCCTGAGGAGTTACCTGGTCTCTCGCCTCATCGCCAAGTCGAGTTTCAGATTGAACTAGCTCCCGGAGCTGCGCCTATAGCTCGTGCACCTTATCGTTTAGCTCCATCAGAGTTGGAAGAGCTCTCTACGCAACTGCAAGAACTCTTGGATAAGGGCTTTATTCATCCTAGCTCATCACCCTGGGGAGCTCCAGTACTATTTGTGAAGAAGAAGGACGGTACCTTCAGAATGTGCATCGACTACCGGGAACTCAACAAGGTGACGGTGAAGAATCGTTATCCTCTACCGCGTATTGACGACTTGTTCGACCAGCTGTAAGGGTCGAACTACTATTCAAAGATTGATTTGAGATCGGGATATCACCAACTGAGAGTCCGAGAAGAGGACGTCTCCAAAACGGCCTTCGGAACTCGATACGGGCACTATGAGTTTTTGGTCATGCCTTTTGGACTGACAAACGCACCTGCAGTTTTCATGGACTTGATGAATTGAGTGTGCAAGCCTTATCTGGACAAGTTCGTCATAGTCTTCATCGACGACATCCTGATCTATTCTAAGAGTCAGGAGGAACACGAGCAACATCTACGACTCATTCTGGAACTCCTTCGAACAGAACAACTTTATGCAAAGTTCTCGAAATGCGACTTCTGGCTTCGAGAAGTCCATTTCCTAGGCCACGTGGTAAACAAGGATGGGATTCACGTTGATCCATCCAAGGTAGACTCGATTAAGAACTGGCCTGCAACTCGTACACCAAAGGAAATTCGCCAATTCTTGGGTTTGGCAGGTTACTACAGGAGATTCATAAAGGATTTTTCTAAGATTGCACAGCCTCTCACCTCACTGACGCAGAAGGGCGTTGTTTATCGCTGGGGAAATGCACAGGAATCAGCATTTCAGCACTTAAAGGATAGACTTTGCAGCGCACCTATCCTTTCTTTGCCAGAGGGCACAAGCGACTTTGTGGTCTATTGCGACGCCTCAATTCAGGGTCTTGGTTGTGTATTGATGCAACGAGATAAAGTTATAGCTTACGCCTCACGCCAACTCAAGGTTCATGAAAGAAACTACACTATACACGACTTAGAGCTGGGAGCTGTCGTTTTTGCACTGAAGTTATGGCGACATTACCTGTATGGAACCAAGTGCGCCATCTACACCGACCACAGGAGCCTCGAGCATATCTTCAAGCAGAAGGAACTGAACATGCGACAACGACGATGGGTCGAGCTACTGAATGACTATGAGTGCTCGATCCGGTATCACCCGGGCAAGGCCAATGTTGTGGCTGACGCCCTCAGTCGAAAGGACACTGCGCCTAAGCGCGTACGAGCTTTGCAACTCACGATCCATTCTAGTCTTCCCTCTCAAATACGAGCTGCTCAGATAGAAGCACTGAAACCAGAAAACGTCAGGGCTGAAGCCCTACGCGGATCAAGGCAACGCTTAGAACAGAAGGAAGACGGTGCTTACTACGTAACGGGACGCATTTGGATCCCACTCTATGGCAACTTGCGAGAGCTTGTGATGGAGGAAGCACACAAGTCTCGCTACTCGGTACACCCTGGTTCGGATAAGATGTACCACGATATCAAAACTACGTACTGGTGGCCTAGCATGAAGGCCCACAAAGCAACTTATGTCAGCAAGTGTTTGACTTGCGCGAGAGTCAAGTCTGAATACCAGAAACCCTCAGGCCTACTCCAGTAACCAGAGATACCAGAATGGAAATGGGGGCAAATTTACATGGATTTCGTTACTGGCCTGCCTAGATCCCAGCGCGGAAACGATACTATTTGGGTGATCGTGGATCGACTCACAAAATCTGCACACTTCTTGGCTATCAAGGAGACGGATAAGTTCTCCACTCTTGCAGAAATATACCTCAAGGAAGTTGTTTCGAGGCACGGGGTGCCCACCTCTATTATCTCCGATCGAGATGCACGTTTTACTTCAGAGCTATGGCAAGCAATGCACAAATCCTTTGGCTCACGTTTAGATATGAGCACAGCGTATCACCCTCAGACGGACGGACAGTCCGAACGCACTATTCAAACCTTAGAAGACATGCTTCGTGCGTGTGTAATCGACTTTGGCAACAGCTGGGAAAAGCATCTGCCACTTGTGGAATTTTCGTACAATAACAGCTACCACACCAGCATTAAAGCTGCTTCGTTTGAGACATTGTACGGACGTAAATGCCGGTCACCTCTCTGTTGGGCAGAGGTGGGGGATAGTCAGATCACTGGTCCAGAACATGTGGTGGACACAACTGAACGAATTGCTCAAATACGAAAACGCATGGCGGCAGCTCATGACCGCCAGAAAGTCTACGCCGATAAGGGCAGGAAACCACTAGAGCTCCAGGTTGGGGAGCGGGTACTACTCAAAGTTTCACCCTGGAAGGGTGTGGTTCGTTTTGGTAAACGAGGCAAACTTAACCCACGATACGTTGGACCTTTCGAAATCATCGAGAAAATAGGCAGGGTGGCCTACAGACTGAACTTACCAGCAGAACTCGGTGCAGTTCACAACGTTTTCCACGTGTCGAATCTGAAGAAGTGTCTGTCAGATGAGACCCACGTAATTCCTCTGAAGGAACTCACTATCGACGAGCAGTTACGATTCGTCGAGGAACCAGTCGAAATCACGGACCGGGATGTTAAGGTCCTCAAGAGCACTAGAATACCTCTCGTTCGAGTTCGTTGGAACTCACGTCGCGGCCTAGAGTTCACCTGGGAGCGCGAAGATCGGATGAAACAAAAGCATCCCCAACTGTTCGCAAACAGTACAACCACTACTGAGGCTGAAGCTACGGAATTTCGGGACGAAATTCCAGATCAACGGGGGGTGGATGTGACACCCCAGGAAAACCGGGTAAACCATACAACTTAACTAGCTTCCTCAGTGAGTGCTTACCAAATTTCGGGACGAAATTTCTTTCAACTTGGGGATGATGTGACAACTCGAAATTTAGAACCTTTCGTTGTATGTTGGTGTAACTTGCTTGAACGTTATGTGATTAGTTAACTTGTTGATTCAATGAATGACCTAAGTGAAATTATGTGATTTTGTGTTATGCTTGTATGTATGAGTGTGATTAGGTGAACCGGGACACAAGAACCCGACTCGAGACCATGCGGTCTCGAGTGAACAGTGCAACATATGGGCCGGTTGGGCCGTGCACCTCATCCGAAACCCTTAGGGTGCACCAAAGTGGAACAAGTATATAATCCTTGTGATTAGCCACACTTGTCATTTTTGGGCAAACAACACACATATTCCTCTACACACACACTCTCCATTCTCCCTCACTAAAACCCTAAGCCACGACATTCTTCTCCTTCATTCTTGGATTCAACCGACAACCATAAGGAGCTCTTGGATCGGCTCACACACACACCCATTTGGAAGCTTCATACACACCTTTGAACCCCATACTTGAACCGGTAAGTGTTTCATATTGTGTGTTTATGTTTCGGTTGATGATGATGAGGTATGATGAAGATTATTTGATAATATGTTTGCTTGATAAGTTTTATACATGATTAAAGTGTGGATTATGTGATAATAGGCACCGTAACCATTGTTTGAACATGACAAAAGTGTTTGTTTGATTTAATGAGTTCTTGTTGGGTTAAATGATGCATGCTTAGGAAAACATGACTTTTGTAGAATAATATTTGAACAAATAGTTTGAACAACAAAAGAATGATAAGCTTAGGGTTATTCATGATCATCCGACTCTATGTATGAGATTATAGAACAAATGTTTTGTTTGCAAGATGAGCTTGTTATCTAGTTTAGGAATTATAACTCTTGTCCGAAAAATGCAAAAATGTGTTTGAATAAGGGTTGTTGTGTTATGAATATTTGATGAACATGATGAATAAATGAAGAACTTGTTGAATATGATATGAATGTGTTGTGATATTTGAAATTAAGGTGTTTGATCCATTTTCGGTTAAGGTTAGACAAGGAGACATGTTTGTGAAATATCATTGGTTAGTACATTATCTCATGAACATGAAATTCTATTGGTTTAGTACATGTACCAGCGATCAGCAGATGTGTCTGTCGAGACCTAAGTGATTGGGCCGAACCGCTGGGCCGCATGTACTACTGTTAATTGAGTATGCTATGCACTGTTGTTGAACTGCCATGATAAACGTGTATGCCATGATCGTTGCTTGTGTATGAATACGTGTAGAAGATACGTGCACTACTTGGTTTGAACCTAACTCGAATGGTATCTATGTTAGGACGTAGTTGACCACTTACAACTTTATTGACTTTTATGTGTATCTGCCGAGCAAACCAAGGTGAGTTCACACCCTCTACAAGCATGGGATTCCCAGGGGTTTGGGAATGGGGTTAAGGAACATGGGTTCATCGTCCTCCTTGTGTAGGACAACATTGGTTCAGGAATGTAATTCCTCGTCCTCATGGACAGATAACTCGTACTAAACCAAAACTCTATCACGAAGTCCCTCCTTTTTATATCGACTTAATCGCCGGGCCAATGGCGAGCGGGTCATTAGTTAGATAGCGCTATTTAGGTCTGACAAACCTCACACCGTGCCGCAGAGGACGGGCGTGAACTAATGGATCTAGGGCACGTCAATGATGATAGACATTGACAGTTTCAGGGCACATAAACATGACTACAGTCAGCAGTCGATATGGTAACGAGTCTAGTGTATACATGGGGTGGCCCCCACGGCCGAAATGCCAGATAACTAACACGGGGTAGCCCCCACGGTTGGATTGCCAGAGTAACCGGGAATAAACAAGTCACGTTTTTAACTATGGGGTAACCCCCACGGCAGGATGCCAGATAAAGGAAACTGTTTTTGAAACAACCTAAAACGAACACCCAACCGTGAACTCACTCAACTTGTTGTTGACTCGTTACTACATGCTTTGCAGGTCAATAGGTACTTAGCTGGAGCTTGCATGGAAGAGAGTCGTTGTGGGACATGGACGGCTGTGTGCCATGTTAAACTTCGAAACGATTAAACTGATGTTTTGGTTTTAAGACTTATGCTTCCGCTTGCAACTTAAACTACGTTTTGTTTGAACACCAATTGTATTGGTTGGATTTTTATAACTACTTATATGTTGTTCAATATGATTGGTGGCTGGATCCTGGTCAGTCACGCCTCCAAGCGGTAGTATTCCGCAGGTGGATTTTGGGGGTGTGACAGTGGACTTGTAACACCCCGAAAATATAAAACTTTATATTAGAATTATAAAGTATAAATAAATGAGAATTTACTAACAGGAATTTTAACCTAGTTATTTACAAGTCTAGAAATATCTTAAAGTAGGGTTAAAAGCAACTAAAGTAAATGTTGATCAAAGTGGAGGGGCTTAAGTTGTAACAATTGAAACTTGATGGTTAATAAACAAATAAAACAAACCAAACACCCCCAAAAGGAGGTGTCTGGTCGTACAAGCAAGCCAGGGGTGATCCCCACTCTTCCAAAACCCTAAAACTTCAATAATCTTGCAAATTGAAGGTTTAATCCAAGTTGAAGTCGAAATTAAGGCATAAATTACTGATCCTCATCACAAGAGGATCACAAGGTATGTAAAATTTTGATAAATCTCTCAACTTGAAATTCTCATGAATTGGGAAAAATCTGAAATTAGGGTTGCATGTGTATGTTATGATGATTAAGGAACAACTATAGTGTCTAGGGACAAACCCTAGACCAATAGAAGTTGAAATCATAAGAAATTTTGGTGAATCCATGAACACCATTGTAGGTGATTAATGGGTTATGTGTAAATTGATGAACACTAGGATATTGGGTGTTAATCTTGTGTAATTTGACAATTTGGAAGTGATTTCAGAAATCTAGAAGCTAACAATCATGTAAAATGTTTATTGAGGTGAAATTAGGGCTAAATGATAAGCTAGAAACTTGTCATATAATCATGTGAAAAATCTGCCCTTAAGGTGTTTGTGAAAATGCCTCAAATAAGGCTTAAAATAGAAATTTAAAGATTAAACGCATAATTATGATGTTTCGGTGTGTTATGCGATGTAAGGTTTAAAAAGAGTTCTAAACATGTCTTGAATTGAACTCTATAGGAAAGGATACCGGAACGTCGAGTGGACAAGCCGGTGGTGATTTGCGGTTGAAGGGCGTACACTAAGGTATGTAACTTGATCCGTTACATTCGTTGAATTATGAATAAACTATGCGTTATTGATAGAATTTATATTGATTATGTTTGGAATGTGAATTAATAGACTTAGTATAGTCAACTAACCAAATTGGTAGTCATCATAAGTGGATGGTTCCACAAGATGAGCCAATGGATCTATTAGTTGTGAAAATTGTAGTTTTAAGCGTTCTAGTAGACGATAATGGCGATAAAAGTCACAAAGGCATTAAACCATGAAATTGGTAAGAAATGCGGGTGATAACAAGCCTCGGATGTTGGGCATAAGGCGCCATAGGTTTATTAGTTAAATGGTAGCAAAATGTGTAAGGTTAGAATGGGTCGAATAATTACATAGTGACATATGGTCTTTCGGTCCGTAAATTAAATTTTGGGTATCAAATTTATAATAGTTATGTCGGTAATGAATTTACAGACATATAGGAAGAAAAATCACTTAAAACGGACTTACGTGTCAAAAGATATGGCCAAACGAAGTTAAAAACTGGATTTTCCGGAGCTGGTAGCAAATGCAGCTCACAAGACTTGAGCTGCTAGAAAACGTGACCCCCCGCGCCATGCGAAAGGCCACCTGAAACACGCCGCGACACGCGGGAGGTCCTCGCGGCCCGCGTAACATCTCTCGTGGGGCACGAGCGACCTGATCCGAAGAACTTTGTTGTTTTCAATAGTTTTGATGCTAGAATTCGATTATAAGTGTTATATTATTGTCAAAACTAACCTTTGATGTGGTTTTGACATTAGGTCATGCTGGGGAACTTACGGATGACGATCAAGCATATGTTGAAGAACCGAACACTACATTTTGAAGCTTCCGCAATGTTTTTAATCTTTAGTATTTTTGTGTATGGGTTGTAAACACTTGTTAAACAACTTTTGAAATGTTTTAACTTAGTCATTACTTGACTAAGGTTGATGTTACTTATGAACTTCGTTAATGAAAGTCATGTTACTTAAACAATATTTTATTTGAAATGGTATAATCTATTACTAAAAATCAAGTAAAATTAGACGGGTGTTACAATTACACACCCACAGTTTCACCAACCCATTATCTCTCGTCATTTGTCTTCCTAAAAACGAAGTTCCCTTTCATCATACGTCCAGGAAATTTGTCCTCCTATCTCCCGGATTCTATTTCCCGCATCCATTAACTCTTCACCAAAATGGCAAAGTTCAGCCATATTCTCGTTACTCATCGGTGGATTTGGTAATGGTTCTGGATAGAATTGCGGAAGAAAGGAATAAGGACTGTTGACAATGTTTTGGAATTGCCAATCATTTGTCCACCATTCATCCATTCCTAAAGGTTGGGTATGGATTATGGGTTCTGAAATTGCTGGTTCAAGATTTATAGGGATTTGGGTTTCAATAGGACGAGTAAAAACATTTGTATTGACAGGCTGAATAGTATCACAACTTGCCAATATAAAATCTATTTCCTCCTGAAATGTCATTTCCTGGTTTCATTTAGAACTTTCTCCAATTTCCATCTGAGTTTGTCTAGTACCTTTTCCAACCTCCGTTTCTATTTCCTTAGAGTATTCTTCAAATTGTATTCCCATTTGCCTAGATTCTTCCCTGACTTCAGTCTCCAATTCCGGCTGCCTAGAACTTTCCCCAGTGTCAATTTCTTTTCCTTTTTCTAAGGGATTATTTATTTTAGGAAGTCTCTTAGCTGGCTTTTTCTTACGTAAACGACTCCCCCACACGTATCTCCTTCTTTTCTTTGGTTTTGGCTTTACCAGAGGTGGAGCGTTGAATTCTGTTGGTTGTTCCACATCAGGAAAATATCCAGTAAACTCTTTAGAAACTTCTATGTTTACCGGATAAAGGTTGAGTTTCTCTAGGGCTCCAGATAATTCATTCATGCTGTTTTTAAAATATATATGTAAAATAATCAATAACAACTTTCAGAAATAACCTTCACATATTATTGCATTCCATATAACTTACAAAACAACTAAATTTAAAACACACTATGTTTTATTATAATTTTATTTATTTACTGGATAGATTTTCTAGCTTGTAGATAGTATGATTTGCTAAAACTGAAACAAGTCATTTAAAGATCTGCGTTTACTGCTACTGTAGCTAACATATACAGATCTGCCCATTTTTCGTCTAAATTGTCTTCCCATGGTAATTTACTGATTAATTCCTGAGTTTCCTTTTTAACTTTCTTTTCTCGAGATTTCCTTAATTTCTCCTGACTTTTTCTAACAATCAAACTTCTTTTATCAGGAGAAAAGGGTTCCTCGTATTGGGCTTTTCGAACGAATATTCCTTCTTCAGGAGTTTGGGATGAACTTCCTTTTTCATTTGATGACCTATCTAATTTAAGATAGATGGTTGAAAGCTTTTGCTTACCCATACTGTAACTAACAGATAGTCAGTTAATAAAACACATAATCACATAATAGTAATCAGGAAAAAATTAAGTATTTCTAAATACTTAATTAGCTTAACTCAGTGGCTCTGATACCACCTTTTTCTGTCACGACCCCCGACCCGGTTTGACCCGTTTCAGGAGCCGCGGGACAGAAATCCTGTGGTATTTATTTAATTGAGTTTAACAGCGGAAGTTTATCATCAGGATCTTTTTAAAGCTAAAATTTTCCCGATTATTTTATTTCACATCTCAGGATAAAATCCCGGTATTTTACAATATTATGATTTCACGGAGAAATCTTTATTTTACAAGACATATTTCTTTATTTTATAATGAGCCACTTTCTTAAGCTTGCAGTGCTCCTGCACTTTTCCTGAATCACAACAGATCACCTGAAACATGTTTGAAAAAGGTTTTGTCAGCGGGAAATACTGAGTGAATCATTCTATTTACTAAAATGACACATTTGTTATAATTTACAGTATTAAGAAAGATTACAATGTTTCCAGCTATCAACCAACTACCCACAGTACTTTGTCACTCGACCCATTGGCCCATTCGTCCAATGGTGTCTGTGATTATAATCATATCACCCCTTGGCTGCCCCAATGGTGAAGATTATCAAGTAATGTATACAAAACCCCACATACCGGCTGTAACTTGGTGATTACATAAACTTAATCACTGTAATTATAACCTTTGAGATAAACATGCTTTTGAAATCAAATTTGATAAAAAGAGAATGACTCACATTGCAGATTTAACACGGATAGAGTCTAGTCTATGGATTAGCCTTGTTACCCTAATTTAAATAACAATGCACACAAAACTGGGTTAGTAACCAATACAGCATTTACGATAACTCACGAGATCAACCCTCACAACGAATGCCAAAGTGCAATCACTTAAACATCCATCGGATTCACAACGAATGACAGAGTATTCCCCGAGTTCAGGTGGTACTCAAACATCCTGTCGGAATCACGACGAATGACAAAGGATAACCCTAATGTGGGCAGCACTTAAACATCCATTGGATATATTGATGGATCGGAAAATGAATCGTAGCAGCGATCGAGTTATTACCCTGATTGCGGCAGAAATTAGTGAACCGTGTGTGTGTTTTGGACTGTTTTCTACTATAACTCGGAGTATAATTGGATTTTGAATGTCGCATTAACACAGAATTGCATCAAACAGACTGTTCTATTTATACTTGAAAAATGCCCCCCTCGCGCCACGCGAAAGGTCTCCTTGTGCGCGTCGCGTGGCGCGAGAGACCCTAGTCTACCATAGGTTTGCTTCGTGTCTGCATAGCTCAGCTGAGTTGGTTTCGCGTTATTTCAAATTTTTGACAACAAACTGTGTGGATATTACCGATTGGGTTTTACCCCCCCTAGTTTTAGGGGCCCTGATCCTGATTCCGATTGTTCTGAAAATTTTAGGGTTTGTTCAAAATCACTTGGGTTTCTCAATAAGGGTTTTCCTTTTGGTCAATTAAAGTAATAAACAAGACTTTTGATGAGAGTTGTTACACTTCTGTAGTCGACCAACAGAGGTTTCCAAACAACTGTCATCGGTTGTCTCAAGAGAGGTTCTGACGTGGACAGATCTTAGCCATCAGATATTTGTAACTACTGCCACGTCAGCTTTCACTTTGTCTCTCTATATGAAAGTTGTTTCATCCCTAAATCGAGCTTCTACCACTACCGTCTCGAATTCAAAATTCTCAAAAACAGTTTCCAACATATTAAAAACCCTCCAACTTAAACCCTGTTTCATCCCCAAATCACCTTCTTCTCCGATCATGTCTCTGAACATCAAAAACCCTCACAACTACCTCCCATCTTCGAGAAAACTAGCAAAAATACCAGCTTTCACTCAATAATTGACCTTTTAACGTCATCAAAATACAAATCAATCCTTACTACTGATGCTCCAGTTCATACAGAAACACTCCGACAATTTTGGTTTAATGCTGAAATAGAGTCTGAAGATAATAATCCAGTTGCCATCACTTCTAAGGTCGGGAAAGTGTGGTACGAATTTCTCCATTTACAATTTCCACTACATTTGCATTGGATGACTTGGGAGGTAAGACCAATTTTGAAAAACCTGAACTTCATATAGAGTTCATTGAAAGAGGGTATGATACACAATTAAAGGAAGTTACTATGTACAAACCAAACTTCCCTTCACCAATGAAATTTTTATTTCATACCCTTTTAACTTGTCTCTCAGCCAAGACCACCGCATTTAATGAGATACCTTTAAACATTCAGTATTTGGGTTATGCTATTTTAACAAAATCTGATTACAATTTATCACAAGCACTGTTTTCTGATTTGTTGAATAATGTGAAAAAGTGAAAAAAGGTGTTTGTAGTAATGCTTTTTTGTTGTATCCAAGACTTCTAAGCTACCACCTACGAAAACAAGTGTCACAAACAGATTTTGAACAAGGTGTAGCTTTTCAAATAAATAGTCTTACAAGTAAAACTTTTACTAGACTTATGGATAAAGAGTCAAAAGTTTCAAAAACAGAAACAAAAAGGGATGAGCCTGTTTTAGATGCGTCCACATCTGTTGCTCAAACCTCTATTGTTGAGACAACTGCTCTTGGTGATCATGACACCACAACCGGTGTTGTGAAACACACACCAGGAAAACGCAAAAAGAAACCTGTCACATCCAAAAAGCCCACCAAAACCAAACAAAATAAAAAGGTTCCTTTAGAAGATGAGATCCTAGAGGTTAATCCAGTGACAACACAAATGTCACTTGAAACCACTGCTGCTACTTCCTCACAGTTGTTGGAAAGATCTCAACCCATCCAAACTCCTCATGTATCCTCACAAAAGGATCATGTTGCAAGCACTAGGACACCACAACATCAAGTAGACTTTTCATATGAAAGTATGTTTAAAAGTCCCTCTCCCAGGGCAATCTCGCTTTCTACACCACAACCTCTTATCAAGTTCCATCAACAATATTACCTCTATTTGAAGCAATTGAATTTCAGAAACAAAACAGTTCCTCTAATGCACACATTACTGAGAGTGGAGCGCAACAAATGACTGTGTCTAAACCAATTCAATCTGCTATCCTACAAACAGTTGAGGAGGTTATCCCCGTTGAGTATTACAAAAATCTTGGTGGTAGTTCAAGTGGAGCAGCCACTACAACTGTTGAACCCATTGGTGATCAGTTGGATAGTGGTTACATCATTAAGATTCCCTTGAAGGCAACCACTGATGAGGTTATAACTGTAATCTCTGCTTCAGTAGGAAGTCCCCAGAACCAAGAAAAAGGGGCATCTGTTTCTGATGATATGGAGATTTCTCCTATTATCAAAACAAATACAACCACTACAGGTGGGAATTCAGATGATCTTATTAAAGTAAGTGATGAATTAAGTTATAAGGATTTGACGGTTAGAGTGTCTACCATTGAAACAGATGTTCCTGAAATGAAAGAATTGATTAAGCAGATGATAGAGCTTTTTAAAAGTCAACCTACCATACAGGAAATTGCTAATGAGCTTTGGAATTCTATGCAACCAATATGTTTTGGTCAAAAATTACCTAAGCAATTTAGTGATCAAATTAGTTTTGTGAGGTAGTGTGCTAGCATTGTTTGTAAAAAATATGCTGATTTAATAGTTTGCAAGAAAAGTTTTCAGGATATAGCTCAGGATACCAAGTTATATTCAAGATCAAACAATGAGCAAAAATGTAAATGTTGACACTTGATCAGACTAGATCTCTGGCATAAAACCTCGGGAGCTGACAATCGTCGGTGCCTTGTTCTTCTTATTACTTCAAAATTCAGGATACAGTGCAGGATAATGCCCAGATCGTTGCTAAGTGTTACAATGCTTGCTAGTGGTGTGATTGCAAGAGAAAGTGTAAGAATTCGAGAGAAGTGAGTGTGAATGTTGTGACCTATCGATCTGGTTATCCACATATTTATAGATACAAAGAAAACAAATTCTCCTAGAATGGTGGGATGCCTTGGAATATCCCCTAGTGAACGTTATTGACCAGGTATTGCGGCTTCAGCGTCTTTCTTTCAACCATTTATACCGAGTCTTTAGGAGAACAAGTCTTGGTGAACGTTACTATCCTGCACTCATGACCTGCAAGCAGAATGTTAGTAAACACCAGGATGCAACATCAGGATGTTACCAATATCCTGGTCCAGCATCCTGGTTGTGAACAGCTATCAAGTAATCAACATATAACCCAAGATATTATCCAGGATATGGGCTCGGAATTTCACCCATAACAATTGTCCCCAAAAATGTTACCGTTGGGGATCCTGAGTCCTAACGGTTACATTTTTTACGAATTCCAAGGTAATTAAGAGATAAGACTTTGATGTGACAACTTGTAACCGCCCAGGCTATAAACACTCATCACCCCCTATATTTTCTGATTTTTATCGCCATTTATCCTTCACCAAGAAATTAAAAGGTAAAAAATTTCTCCCTTTCTTCATCCCTTTTCTCCTTCTTATTCTCAAGTTCCGGCGAAGATATGGCAAGACAAACAAGATCAAGCTCCGGTGATTCAGCTCCCTCCTTTTTTCCACAGAATATCCTCCAAACCCCGAAAAAGGAAATATGCTCCTTTGATAGTGCTCACCTGTCGGCCCTCAAGACTTCCGGTGTCTTCCCGGAAGGGACGGGGTTCCGACCATATGATCGGGAAATCCGGTCAGACATGGCATCCACTGAGTGGCTCTGTTTCAACGCCTTTCCATTTACCTTGGGCTTATGATTCCCTTTCCCCGATTTCATCATTGAATTTTTTTCGTATCACCAAACTCAGTTTCAGCCAGACTATGTCGATGCTCTGGTGAGTGTTGCTCGTTCTTGATCGAATCAAGAATGCTCACATTCCCGAGCTCTCCGTCCATGATCTTCCATTAGCATATCGGCTAAGATCCCACAGGTCTTGTAGATTTTTGTTTTACTCTACTTCCAACGATCCTCTGATACTCCGAGCCACCAGGAATGAGGAGGAATGGAAATCCAAATTCTTCTTTGTAAAAAGAAGTTTGATCCCTGGTGGAGCGGATTATCCGGTGAAGTGGTTGAGAAAGGGTAGGATTTAGGGTTTAAGGATGATCCTCTGTTATATCCTATCCTGTATCCTGAACTGATCTGTCTTTTTGTTTTATGCAGCTGACTTCAGGAAACTAGCACCTCCTCTAGGTGACTCTGAAAAAGAATTCAAGCCATCAGACTTCTTCCCGAGATCGAAAGAAGCTTTATTCCGTACCCATCATCCTCAAGTCAACACTCTAGTTCAAACATGTCTGGTAAGGATCCTGTTAAATATCATGCACACATTTTGTTATTTGATGTTTTATATAGTAGGGTTTTAAAATCACTCCCTGTAAGCAGATGCCAGCAAAGTTCCAATCCTTCTGGACCTTGAGGAACTCAACAGCTATCCTACCCCTGTCCAAGTAAAAAAGGAGACCCCTGCCGCTACCAGCTCCAAACCAGCCGCAGCTCCTAAGCCTAACCCAAAAGGTCGTGCCTCCACGTCTTAGAAGAGAAAGGGTTCAGAGACCACCACTCCAGTTTTTGAAGGGTTTTCCTATGAGGAGCTCAGTTTCACCGAATCCTTGGAGCCTATGACCTCCTTCCTCAACAAGGTAATATCCTGGTTCTAGATCCTGTGCACATATACTGACTGAGTTCCTGGTTAGTAAACATTAATATGTATCTGTATTTTGCTCTGTAGGGTCTCCAGCATCTGCTACACCTCTACACTGAGGCATGCGGAACAGTGAAGCTTCAAGAGGCCAGGATCACGCAACTTGAGACCACCGTAGTTGACCAGGGCACAATCACTGAAGCCAAGACCCAGCACTACGAGGATAAGCTGAAGAAGGTTACTCAAGATGCCGAAGTGAAGCTGGCAGCCGCCCATGTCGAGCATAAACAGGCCATGATCTCCTTCCGATAGGGGATCAAAAACTCTGCCATCCTCTCCCTTCTACAAGCTCGAATCAAGATGGCTTACGAAGCCAAGGAGACAGGCCTTGAGTGTCCAGCCTGGCCGGTTGACTCCTAGGTGGCGAAGCTTAAGGAGCTTGGAGGCAATCAGGATGCTGGTGCTGAGGAGGTGAAGAAGGACGGTGGTGTTGCCGCTGTGTGAGTGCATTTAAGTGGGCAATGATGGATATTGTTGCTTAGGCCGGAGCCCACTTTTTTAAATTTGAATAGTCTGTAACTCCAAACAATTTACTTTTCCTGCATTTATTTTTCCTACACTTAGATACAATTTGATAGCCAAAGGTGGAGGGATCCTGAGTTTCAGGAAGAAGCCATTGGTCATCAATTTTAATATGATTTTAAACAATCAAGAGTTGAAGGTGGCGGGATCCTGTGTTTTCAGGACGAAGTCTTCAACTATTTATGTAAATATGCTTTTGAACAAGTTGTACTTTTGGTGGATGGGTCTTGTTTTGAGATGAAGCCAAAAGTACAATCTTTTGAATCATTAATAATAGATAACTAACCTTTTTAGCCTTACCCGTTGTTGTTATGTCTTTCTTTTATTTATGAAAAACATCTTCTGAATATCCTGATCAAATATCCTGGTCAGGATACTGATATTGTGCTCAAAATTCTTGTTACTTTTATTAAAAAAATGTTAGGCAAAAATTTAATTAAATATCAGATGGTAAAAGCTTAACCTATTCAGATAAAGCTTTTGAACTTAGTAATATAAACACCATACCAGAAACACTTAGGCAATTGTTTCCAACTTCAACCTTTGAATGCTTTACAATGTCCCCAGCATGGATGTCCCCTGTCTATGCAGGATATTGCATCAGTGCATGACATACTTCAATATTCCCACAGTTTAACCTTTGTAATATTTTATCCATAAAAGAATGTGTTAAACATAATCACACTTTGTTTGGAATCTGTCCATAAACTTTAGTTTTTCTGGGGATAAACCCTTAATATCCTTGGGATAAACCCTTAATTTCATGCACTATAGGAGGGAGTGTATAAACTCCAAGAGGTGAAAACCTTTAAACCTTAGAGAGTATGTGTTATGGGTGGTTTTCTGAGCATATATCCTAGATAATATTCTGACTCTATTACTTTTGATTGTGATCAGGATATTGGTAACATCCTGATGCAGTATCCTGATAATAACTAATTAGTTCATGTGCAGATTAACAAGGCAAGCTTATAATGTTCGAGTGGACTAGTTCTCTCAAAGACTCGGACTAATCAGTTGAAAAGGGAACGTTGAAGCCGGAAGAAGTGGTCTACAACATTCAATAAGGGAATATTTGCAGCATCCCGGTTTTATAGGCTAGTTTGTTATTTCCTTTGCTATATATAGGAATGACCGGATCAGTAGGAAGGGACAACTTTTTTACACACACTCCTTTGCTCTCTATCAGCTACAATCACTCACAAACACTTACACTCGAAATTCATTGTAACACTTAGCTGATCCGTATCATATCCTGCACTGTATCCTGACATTTGAAGTAATAAGAAGAACAAGGCAGCTGCGATTGTCAGCTCCCGAGGTTTTATGCTGGTGATCTAGATTGATCAAGGGCTTTCCTCGTACATCCCGTGTCACCCTTTACCTTCTTTGCTCATTGTTTGATTGTAGATACAGCTTGATATCCTGAGCTGTATCCTGAATACTGTTTTTATCAACAAGATAATCTGAATATTTTCAATACACATTGCTAGCACACTACTTCACTTAACTAATTTGATCACTAAATTGCTTAGGTAATTTTTGACCAAAACAATTTGGCGCCCACCGTGGGGCAAGTGGTGCTATTTCTACTAAAAGCTTTCGTAAAATCATTACTTGGTTTTCTGTTTTCAAAACTTTTTGCCACACTATTTTCAATGGCCTCAAAATCAAACATGAGCTCCTCTACCGTGTCTGCTACAACCTCTACAATAATCGGTTCGGTGCTTCCACCACCTCCAAGAAGGACTGAAACTCATGTGGCTTGGGATATTATCCCCACTCAGAACGTTCAAGGATCTGTTGCCTCAGGGAGAACTCCTATTATGGCTTCTAATGATGAAATTCTAACCTTGTTTGGTAGTATATATGATCAGATGAAGCAACAGCAGGAGACCAACCAAATGCTGATAAGAGAGATACAACTCTTGAAGTCCAGCTCAAGCAGGCCTGCTGAGGATATTGTCACTCCCTTGCAGCCCAGAGCTTTGAACTTCAGTTCGGCAGTATATACTGAGGACAACAGGGGCAATATTGTGCCTAGTCATTCCCAGAGTCATACTCCTGAGATACCCTCTTCGGTTAGGGTGTCAACTGTGAGAAGTTCAGGATATGCTCCAGGATATGGCCAGAATCCTCAGGCTGGTAACGTGTCTAATAATACTAATACTCTTGCTACTAATGGTATTGGATCTTTGCAGGATGCAGGTATGACGTCAGGATTCTCTAGGGAGCTTCAGAAGTTAAAGGATATGATATCCAATGTACCTGGGGTGGTCCAGCAAATTCCAGAAGTGTCCCAGGATAGCCACAGGATATCCCGCTTTGCATATTCTATTTGTGATGCTGAAATCCCGAAAAGATTTCAAACCCCCAACATGAAGCTCTATGACGGAACCACGGATCCTGAAGAGCATATTGCTCAGTATAGAGAAAGGATGGAAATTAACCCTATCCCTCCGGATCTCAAGGAAGCATGCCTCTACAAGGGTTTCGGCTCCACCCTAACAGGATCAGCCTTAAAATGGCTCTTAAATGTTCCACCTCATTCAATTACATCATTTGATCACTTAGTCATTTTATTTAATAGTCAATTTTCTTGTAGTCAAAGTTTTGAGAAACTAACCAGTGATCTCTACAGGATAACTCAAGGGCCTCAGGAATCCCTAAGGGATTATGTGAACAAGTTTAGCAGGGAATCTCTGGATATCCCACATCTTGATGTTGCAACAGCTGTTCAGGCATTCAAAATGGGGTTACAAAAAGATTCCCAATTTTATCAGGATCTTGTAATGAATCCTTGTAGGAACCTGGATGAAGCTCGAAACAGGGCCTTGAGATACATTCGATTGGAGGATGATAAAAGATGCAAGAGAGGATGAATTCATCCTCAACTTATGAATCAACTAACATGAAATCAGAATCCTCATACAGACCATATCGTTCTAAGCCATATGGCAGGAATGATAGCAAGAAAGTGAACGCTGTTGAAGACGAGGATCCTGAGGAGTATCCTGAATTGTCAGAATATTGTTTTTCTATTAATATACCAGAACTGATGTATGCTAAGCAGGGTTTGGGAGACAAAGCGAGGTGTCCTAGGAAAAACCAACATAAAGCTGATTGGAAGGATAAATCCAAGTGGTGTGCCTTCCGTGACGACTTTGGACATGTTATGGAAGATTGCATAGCCCTGAGGAAGGAAATAAGATATCTGCTAAGCAAAGGATATCTGAAGGATCTTCTGGGAAGAAAGAAGAATAAGGGTCAGGATATTGAGAAGGATCCTGAACAAGCAGCATCACCTCATGTGGATGCCAAAATAATTAACTTTATTTCAGGAGGATCCGACATCTGTGGAACCTCTTATTCTGTAGCAAAAAGACACGTAAAGGAGGCTAAGGCAGAACGGGAAGACAAGCCGACCAGGATGACAACCCTCACAACCGATAAAGTGATAACTTTTGACAGTGATGACAGGGATACTGTCCAGGATCCCCATCACGATGGTTTGGTAATAACTTTATATGTTGCTAATCACTTTGTGCGCAGGATACTGGTGGATAATGGCAGCTCCGTTAATATTATTCAGCTAGAAATGCTAAAAAGGATGAATGTTTCCCCGATGGACATCACTTCAAAATCCACTGTACTTGTCGGGTTCAGTGGAGAGGCCAAGAATACTGTGGGAGAAATAAAGCTGCCAGTATATGTTGAAGGAGTCAACTCAATACAACGCTTCTGTGTCATGGACTCCTTATCCTGCTATAATATTATATTGGGTAGGCCATGGATCCATGATATGAAAGTTGTGCCGTCAACCTATCATCAGTGTATCAAGATCCCTACCCCTTGGGGGGGTTGTCAAGGTGGAAAGTGATCAACAAGAAGCGAAGGAGTATTATTCTTCTTCGATGAAATCCTCAACAAAGCCCAAAGCAGGATAGCAATTAAAGATGCGAGCCCAGGATATCGCAGAGGCTTCAGAGCAGGATGTTAAGAAAATTATCCTGGATCAGAATAATCCAGATATCTCGGTGCTCGTAGGAACCAAAATCCATCAGGATATTGAAAATCAATTGACTAACTTTTTGAAATGCAGGATGTCAACATTCGCATGGAAGCATGAGGATATGACAGGTGTTTCCAAGGATATTATAACTCACAAGCTTGGAATTGACAGGTCTTTCAAGCCAATCCAGCAAAAGCGAAGGAAGTTTACTCCTGAACGAAACGCAATTATTCAGGAAGAGGTGGAAAGATTATTGAAGTCCAAGATGATTAGAGAAGTCAAATTTCCGAAATGGCTAGCAAATGTAGTCGTGGTTCAAAAGAAGAATGGGAAATGGAGAGTTTGTGTAGATTACACAGACTTGAACAAAGCATGTCCTAATGACCCGTTCCCTCTGCCTCATATAGACTCAATGGTGGATGCTACTACCGGTCATGAGATGTTAACCTTCATGGATGCTAAGTCCTGGACGGCCCCAATCATGAAATACCTTAGAGAAGGACACATCCCAAAGGATGAGAATCCTAAGGCCTTTAGGATGAAGGTATCCCGATTCACTATTATAAATGATGTTTTGTATAAGAAATCTCTTGCAGGACCATACCTGAGGTGCTTGGAGGATCCCGACACTAAGGAAGTACTTCAGGATATTCACGAAGGAGATTGTGGCAACCATACTTGGGGCAGATCGTTATTCTCAAAGGCGTTAAGAACAGGATACTATTGGCCGACGATGAGGAAAGATGTTGCAGAATATGCTCAAAGATGTGATGCGTGTCAAAGGCACAGCAATATACTGCATCAACCTGCTGAACCGCTATATCCTATTGCTTCCCCTTGGCCATTCATGAAGTGGGGTATGGACATAGTGGAAAAGTTGCCAAAAGCTCCAGGAGGAAAAGTTTTTATGCTGGCAATGATGGATTATTTCTCTAAATGGGTTGAAGCTGAGGCGTTTGTTCAAGTCAGAGACCAAGAAATAGTGTCCTTCATCAAGAGGAATATCCTGACTAGGTTCGGGATAACAGCCGAGATAATTTGTGACAATGGCTCTCAGTTTATCAGTAAGAGGACTACCGACTTTTGCAAGAATTGGGGAATCAAAATGATCACATCCACAGTGGTACATCCTCAAGCAAATGGACAAGCAGAATCCTCGAACAAGATAATTGCCAACAATTTGAAGAAAAGACTAGGAGCTAAGAAAGGAAGATGGGCAGAAGAGTTACCCTTTGTTTTATGGGCTGATAGGACAACAGTAAAGAGTGCAACTGGGCAAACCCCATTCTCCTTAGTGTCTGGAGCAGAAGCAGTAATCCCAACAGAGATGGTGATACCTACAGCAAGATCCAACCTCCGGGATCCTGAGAAGAATGCTGAAGCTCTATGCCAAGAGCTGGATACTGTCGATGAGACAAGGGATGCAGCAAAATTAAGAATGGCAGCATATCAACAAAGGATATCCAGAGCATATAACAAAAACCTAAGGGCGAGAAGGTTTCAAGTCGGAGATTGGGTATTAAGGAAGGCTTTTCAGAACACTACTAATCCTACTGATGGAAAATTAGCTCCGAAGTGGGAAGGACCTAATGAGATTGAATCGGAATCTGGGAAAGGAGCATACCGGCTTAAGAATATGGAGGGGGATATATTGCCAAGATCCTGGAATGCTATACACCTAAAAGCCTATTTCAAGTGAGTTTAGAATTTAATTTCTAACTCAGGATGGTATGAATTCTATCTTTTTTAAATATAATTTTAATTTCATTTTATTCCTACTGAACCCAATACTGACTTAGGCATCGGAGGGGTGTTAGCTTATACTGACTTAGGCATCGGAGGGGTGTTAGCCAAGCTAACACCCACCTTAGTTTAAGGTTGTTTTGCAGAATATGCTTCGGGATATAACTCCAGGATACACACTCAGGATGAATCGAAAGATTAGAGGATTGGCCCCCTCTCTCACGTTTAAGGGATTTTGATCCCTTCACAGGTTTAAAGGTATTCACCTTTCTCTCGAATTGGGTTTAAACACCCCGCCTGGAGCGCAAGTTATCCAAGGATAGTTCAAGATAGCGGGACCAGTCCATGTAAAAGTGGCTAAAAATTTCGTTATTGTTGGCTATATCCTGGATCCTAAAGGTATATGAGGATTGATCACCCTCTCTCACGAAAGGGTATTTTCATACTCTCTAAGGTTTAAAGGTTTTCACCTTTCTAAGTCTTGGAGTTTATACACTACCTCCTGTAGCGCAAGAAAATTTGGGATTTTCCCCAGTATACGTAGGGTTCATCCCCATAATATTGAGGATCTATCTCCAGGATATTTAGGGTTTATCCCCTGTAATGCTGAAGTTATGTACAAGTATAAAATCAGTTGTGATTAAAGCACAAAAGTTCCTAAGTATTTAACGATGATGTATACAGGGGACATTCCTCTCAAGGCATTGTGAAACGCTTAAAGGATCAAGTTTGGACTTGATTCACTAAGTTTCCCAGGCTGGGGACATGTTCGATGGAAAGGTTGCAAAAGGATTGAAGTTCAAGGATTAAGATGTCTTCCATGTTTGGTATGATTTTTCCTTTTTGTTCTCTAAAAGCCTTATCTGAATTGTCTAAGTTTTTAAAACTATGTTTGACAAAAGTCTTGATAGGATATTTATGAGTATCCTGACTAGGATATGTTCTCAGGATGTTCGGTCAGAATGTTTGGAACGTTATACTTATATTAAAAATTGAAATTACATTCAAACCAAACAACATATGACAAGTAAAAATCGGCAACAATGGATAAGGCCAAAAGAGGTTAGTTTATTAACATTGCAAAAGGTTGTGCTTTTCGTTTCGTCTCAAACCGAGACCCATCCACCAAAGGCACAATTAGTCTTTAACGATATTTACTTAACAATTGAAGGCTTCGTCTTGAAACTCAAGATACCTCCACCTTCAATTGTTACATTGTTCAAAATAAAGCATACTAATTGATGACCAAGAACTTCGTCTTGAAACTCAGGATCCCTCCACCTTTGGCCATCATATTGTCTAAGTGCAGGAAAGTAAATTGTTTAACAGACAAGGAAAGTAAATTGTTCGACGACTACCACAACCATCAGAAATTAAAAAGTGGGCTCCGGCCTCAGCATCAACATCCATCATCACCCACATCGCCGTCTTTAAGAGGCAGCACCCTCTTCGATCATAGCTTCACCAGCATCCGCTCTAGCATCACCACTGTTAGGGGAGGATTTCGAATGATCAGTGATCCTCAATTACTGTTGGGTTTAGGGATCCTCACCTCTGTTAGAATTGGTGATCCTCAGAAGTGTTTCAGGATCAGGATCATGGATCATCTTAAGGATCCTTATACTAACGATTGTTTGCTTTGAATACGGTATTGTCTTACAGGAGTACGAGCTTGGACTTGGTCTTGGCGATATTCCTGGAGCATATTCCATGGCTTATTCCGCACGTGCTTAACTGAAGTGGACGTTATGGAGTTCGTGGAGGACTTGCATGAAATGCGGAATGTTTGTTAGCTTAGATATTTTTCCATTTTTAAACGGGGTAGCGAGCTATATAGAAACACTTGGCTATTTTTGGCTACACACACACTCTTACAATTGCTCTCACCAACTCTCGTTAATTCACTTGGCGATTACACACTTTTTTATACAATACACTATAGTGATCCTTGTACTTAGCTCGCTATCATCCGAAGTTGTAATACATTTCTTGTTTAATTTGAGTTGGTGATCGGTAGTTTCCATCACCCGAGGTTTTTTATGCCGGAGATCATTCATTGATCAAGGGCTTTTTCCTCGTATAAATCTTCTTGTCACTTGTTCATTACATTTCAGAGTGATCCTTATTGTTGTTCATCAATTCAAGCATCATACCTCACAACAGAAAGTTTGGTTGCATTATCATTCCTTGATTTTTGACCAAAACAGTTTGGCGCCCACCGTGGGGCAATTGGTGGTTCATTCCTAAGAAAATTCATACTTTTGTGGTCATTTCGGTTCATTACAACCAAGCAGATGGCTTCCTCAACAAAGAATGCATCAAGTTCTATGCCAGCAATCAGTTCTTCACAAGGCGTTCCTCCTTTGCCTCCTCCACCTTCTGGATCCCAGAAGAATGCTGAGAATGCGGCGAAGAGACAAACCCCCATTTTCACAAAACCACCAACTTCTTCTGTTTCAACTAATCCTACTACTAATGATCTTTACGCTCTGATTTTGCAGATGAGGAATCATGCACAAGAGCAGGACAAAACCAACGAAAGGATCCTCCAGGAGATCGCTGAGATTAAGAAACAAAAGAAATCAGTGGAGGATCACTCTCCTCTGATGCCAAGGTCGCTGAACTTCGACACTCCAATCGTAACTTCCCAGCACCCAGCAGCTCCGGAGGTGCAATACTTGGGTGAATTACCAGGAAGACGTCATGGAACGACAACAATGAGTCAGGCATTTGGCTCTCACTACCAGCCTCAGGGATCCTATTTTCAGCCATCAGGATCCTCTATTCAGCATCAAGGATCCTTCAGCTCAGGAGGATATATGGGAATGCATGCAGTTCAAGGATCCTCCCAGGTCCAAGGATCCTCCCAGGTCCAAGGATCTTCCCAGGTCCAAGGATCCTCCCAGGTCCAAGGATCCTCCCAGGTCCAAGGATCCTTCCCGGTCCAAGGATCCTCCCAGGTCCAAGGATCCTTCCATGTCCCAGGATCCTCTCTGGTTCCAGGATTCTCTCTGGTTTCAGGATCCTTTCAGGTTCAAGGATCATCTCAACTTCAAGGATCCAACGTCTTTCAGGATCAAGGATTCTTAAGAAGTATGCAGCCTCAGAGCTCGGATGTTCATCAAGGAGACTTCATACCAATGCAAACCATTGCTTCCTCTGGTCCTTCAATCATGCCAGAGTCTCGTCAATATGGATTCACATCCGCAATTCCAAACATGAATCCTGTGGGAGGTAACACTTTTAATAATTCATATAACACTAACCATGGCTTAATGCAGGATATAGGTATCAATCAGGCTATGGCTAGAGAGCTACAGAAGCTTAAGGATATGATATCCAGTGTACCAGGAGTGGTTAAACCCATTCCTGAAATTGCAGATGGTAGCCATAGGATATCTCGTTTTGCACCACCCTTATGTGATGCTGAGATACATAAAAGGTTCCAGATACCATCTATGAAGCTGTATGATGGTTCAACGGATCCAGAGGAGCATGTAGCTCAATACAGGGAGAGGATGGAGATCAATCCAATTCCAGAAAGGTTAAAAGAAGCATGTTTATGCAAGGGATTTGGATCCACACTTACAGGATCTGCTCTTAAATGGCTGCTAAGTCTTCCTCCTTACTCTATTACTTCATTTGCTAATCTAGTTAATTTATTTAATAGTCAATTTTCTTGTAGTAGGAAATTTGAACGATTAACTAGTGATTTATATAGGGTAACTCAAGGTCAAAATGAATCACTTAGAGATTATATCACTAAGTTTAGTAAAGAATCCTTAGATATCCCTAACTTGGATATTGCTACGGCTGTAGAAGCCTTTAAAATGGGATTGCTTAGGGATTCATTGTTCTATGATGATCTTGTTATGACCCCTTGCAGGAATCTTGATGAAGTAAGAACAAGGGCCTTTAGGTTCATCCGCTTAGAGGATGACAAAAGGATCCAGGATAGATTGACAGGATCCTCAAAACAGGAGAAACAAGGATCCTACTTCAGGAACAACAAATCCAAGTCCTACAACAAGTCTGATAACCAGAATGTGCATGCAATGGAACAAGAAGAGGATGATGAGGATTATCCTCCTATTTCTGAATACTGTTTTTCTGTTGATAACAAAGAACTAATCCTTGCAATGCAGAATCTAGGTGAGAAAGCTAGGTGGCCAAGAAAAAGTGATAAACCAGCTGCTACAAAGGATAAGTCCAAGTGGTGTGCATATCATGAGGATTTTGGGCATCTCACTGAAGAGTGTATTGCACTGAGAAAGGAAATTGATTACTTGTTGAGCAAGGGGCATTTGAAAGAGCTTTTGGGACGAAAGAAGTCAAGGATCCAGGATCCTGAAAGGATCCCGGAAAGGGCTCCTGCTCCTCCAGCAGATGCACAAGTCATAAACTTCATATCCGGAGGATCAGACATTTGTGGTACCTCCTTTTCAGCAGCAAAAAGACATGCTAAGGAAACCAAGATGGATAATGGAGACAGACCTGTCCGGACCTCCGTCGTCACCCAGGATAAAGTTATAACTTTTGATGAGGATGATCGTGTTGACGTCCAGGATCCTCATCATGATGGTCTTGTAATTACATTATTTATTTCTAACCACTTTGTTCGCAGGATCCTTATAGATGGAGGAAGCTCTGTGAACATCATTCAGCTTGATGTCCTCAAGAAGATGAATATCCCGGAGTCTGATATTATCCCAAGATCCTCAGTACTTGTGGGATTCAGTGGAGAAACTAAGAATACATTGGGGGACATCAAACTCCCAATCTATATTGAAGGATTGCATTCTTATCAAAAGTTTTGTGTTATAGATTGCTTATCATGTTGTAATGTTATCCTTGGCAGGCCATGGATACATGACATGAAGGCAGTCCCATCCACCTATCATCAATGTGTAAAGCTTCCAAGTCCTTGGGGAGTGGTGAAAATTGAGAGTGATCAACAAGAAGCTAAGAATTGCTATACCTCATCAATGAAGCCAGCCTCAAGACCAAGGGAGCAATAGCAATTAAAGTATCCTTCAAGAGATGTCTTAGAGGCAAGAGAACAGGATTTGAAAGAAATCCTCATGGATCCTGAGGATCCTGAATCCAAGATCTTCATAGGATCAGGGATCCTTAGCGACATCGAACAGGAGCTAGTATCCTTCCTTAAGAGAAGGAAATCCACCTTTGCCTGGAAACATGAAGACATGACAGGTATATCTAAGGATATAATTACTCATAAACTTGGCATTGACAGGTCATTCAAGCCTATACATCAAAAGAGGAGGAAGTTTGCACCTGGAAGGAATGCTATTATCCAGGAAGAGGTAGATAAACTACTTCGGGCAGGTGTGATAAGAGAGGTTAAGTATCCAAGATGGTTAGCCAATGTGGTTGTTGTTCAAAAGAAAAATGGAAAGTGGAGGGTATGTGTCGATTTTACTGATTTAAACAAGGCATGTCCCAAGGATCCTTTCCCATTACCCCACATTGACTCCATGGTGGATGCTACCGCGGGTCATGAGTTGTTGACTTTTATGGATGCTTCATCTGGATTTCAACAAATTCAGATGGAACCATCTGATCAAGAGGATACAGCCTTTATGAACCCAACTGGTATATACTATTATATTGCTATGCCGTTTGGATTAAGGAATGCAGGTGCTACTTACCAAAGGCTTGTCAATATGATGTTCAAGGAACAAATTGGACACACTATGGAAGTTTATATTGATGACATGGTGGTTAAGTCCAAGAAAGCTGAGGATCACCTTAAAGACTTGGATGAAGCATTCAATATCCTTGATAAATTTAATATGAAACTAAATCCTTCCAAGTGTCATTTTGGTGTTAAGGCAGGTAAATTCTTAGGCTATATGGTGACGAAGAGGGGCATAGAAGCAAGTCCAGAGCAAATCAAGGCTATTGTGAATATCAAATCTCCTGCCAATGCTAAGGATGTGCAAAGATTGACAGGCAGGATCGCAGCCTTGAACAGATTCATATCCAAATCCTCAGAAAAGTGCAAGGAATTCTATGACATCCTGAGGAAGAACAAGAAATTTGAATGGACTGAGAAGCATGAAAGTGCCCTCAAAGCTCTTAAGGATTACCTATCCTCAGCCCCGGCCTTGATGAAACCAGAAAAAGGGGATGTATTATCCTTGTACCTAGCAGTATCCTCAAAAGCCGTAAGTGCGGTCCTTGTTAAGGATCACCAAGGTACACAACATCCTGTTTATTATGTAAGTAAGAGTTTACTTGATGCTGAATCCAGGTATTCACACTTAGAGAAACTTATCCTTGCATTAATAATGGCATCTACTAAATTAAGACATTATTTTGAGACTCATGCCATTATTGTTAAGACTAATTTTCCAATTAAGAATGTTCTAAGGAAAACCTGAAATGTCAGGAAGGATGGATAAGTGGGCAGTGAAGTTGAGTGCATATGACATAAGATATGAACCAAGGACTGCCATCAAATCCCAAGCCTTAGCTGACTTTGTGGCAGATTTTAGTAGTGATTTGCAAAAGGAAGCTGAGTTAGAAGTCCAACAGCGTGAAGAAACTAAGGATCCTTGGATACTCTTCACTGATGGAGCCTCTAATGTAAAAGGAACAGGGCTTGGAATACTACTAAAATCGCCACAGGGGGACATAATACCCCATTCCATAGCTTGTGAATTTCAAACTACCAACAATGAGGCTGAGTATGAAGCCTTGATAGCTGGTTTGCAAATTGCTAAGCATATGAGGATCAGGTATCTTGAGGTACATGTAGATTCTTTACTGATCACTAATCACTTTAATGGATCCTATGCTGTTAAAGGTGAAAAGCTAATCAAATATTTGGAGATAGTCAAAGAAGTGGCAATCTCTTTTGTATCCTTTAGTTTGACACAGGTACCAAGGGAAGAGAATGCAGAAGCTGATGCATTAGCCAATCTAGGATCATCTTTGAAGATCCCTGAGGATATCAAGATCCCTATTATCCATATCCTAACCCCTGCCATTGAGGATCATATAACTATGGAGATAGGAGAAGATTCTGCAATCACCCCTGGTGGTGATACTCAACCTCATTCAGGATCATGGATCCTCCCAATCATGAGATACATACAACATGGAGAGATTCCTACAGGAGAAAACCCAAGGGCTTTCAAAATTAAGGTATCTTAATTTACAATATTGAATAATATGTTGTATAAACGATATCTTGCAGGACCATATCTAAGATGCATTGAGGATCCTAAAATCCAAGAAGTCCTAAAGGATTTCCATGAAGGAGATTGTGGAAACCACACTGGGGGCAGGGCATTATTCTCAAGGATCCTGAGGACAGGATACTATTGGCCCACTATGAAGAAGGATGCTGTGGAGTATGCCAAGAAGTGTGATCCTTGTCAGAGGCATAGTAATATCCTTCACCAACCAGCAGAGCTCTTGCATCCTATATCCTCTTCCTGGCCATTCATGAGATGGGGAATGGATATAATTGGAAAGCTTCCTAAGGCACCTGGTGGAAAAGTATTCATGCTTGCTATGACTGATTACTTCTCTAAGTGGATAGAGGCTGAAGCCTTTGCTCAAGTCAGAGAAAAGGAAGTTATATCCTTTATTAAAAGAAACATTATTTTTAGATTTGGTATCCCTTCTGAAATTGTTTGTGATAATGGATCCCAATTTATTGGGAATAGAACCACTAACTTTTGTGACAGCTGGGGGATTAAGATGATAACATCAACACCAGTCCACCCACAAGCTAATGGTCAGGCAGAATCATCCAACAAGATTATCATCAACAATTTGAAGAAGAAGCTTGGATCCAAGAAAGGAAAATGGGCAGAAGAACTACCTTATGTGCTTTGGGCTGATAGGACAACTCCCAAGAATGCTACTGGCCAAACTCCATTTTCTTTGGTATTTGGGGCAGAATCAGTGATCCCTACAGAGATGGTGGTTCCAACTGCAAGAACAAGCATTCGTGATCCTGAAGAAAATGCTGAAAACTTGGTTCAAGACCTGGATACTATAGAAGAAATCAGGGATTTGGCAAGGATAAGGATAGCTAGTTATGAACAAAGGATGGCTGGAGCCTACAACAAAAATGTCAGGATCAGGAAATTCCAAGTTGGTGGTATGGTATTAAGGAAAGCGTTTCAGAATACCACCAATCCTGCTGATGGAAAGTTGGCACCAAAATGGGAAGGCTCCTACTTGATTGAAGCTGAAGCAGGAAAGGGGGCATATCGATTGCTAACAATGGAAGGTGATTTGCTACCAAGAGCTTGGAATGTTGTCCATTTGAAGAAATATTTTATGTGACAAGGATCCATGATCCTCACCTGACAAGTACCCTTGAAGGATCCTTACAGAGTAGATCCTCATTTTGGTAACATTCTAATCTCAAACTATTTCATTCTTTTATTATCTTATATAAGGATAAGGATCCTGCATCCTTTATCCTCCTTTCACTTGATTCTGAGTTTTGAAGGTTCAGGTATCCTTAACTACGGATTGAGTATCCACAGAAGTATCCAGTTATTTGGGCTTGACCCCAGTTATTTGGGCTTGACCCCAGTTTCGCCAGTAGCGCATGATGATCCTGATATAGTTCATGGCATTGGGACCAGTACTCGCTTTAGGGGCTGACAATTTCATTGTACTGGATATATTCAGGATCCTACGTATAATGGTAGACGTACCATACATCCGTTCCTAAGGTTTCGAACGTTTTCACTTTAGCTAAGGTTTTGGCATTTTCATGTCACTAAGTTTGGATAGTCGCAAGTGAGGGCCATACTCCAGTTTACATACGATCCTTTGGGCTTGTCCCCAGTTATCCTTTGGGCTTGTCCCCAGTATATTGGGCTTGTCCCCAGTTGCTAACTCATATCTTATATTGGCTTAGTCCCAAGTTGTATCCTGTTTCAGGTTTTTGGAGATAAATGACCAAGGATCCTTGATCCTTACCTTCTACTAAGGTTTGTCTTTTGGGTTATCCTGATAATAAGTGTTAAAGGTTAGGATCCTAACTTGGATTCTCATGTATGATCCTTAACTATTTTGATTTTATTTATTATTCATTTAAGTAACCCTTATCCTTTGACAACTGAACTCGTGATCCTTAAACTATATTACTTTTCAAAACTTATCGACTATAGGATATGTGATCCTTGATCATATCCTAAAATCCTTGAAGATATTTATTAAATTTTTCTTTTACTTGATATGTTTAAACAAGATGAACATCACAACAATTGGAAAGTAAAATACTAACAAGGATAGCAACACGGGATATAGTCAAAAAGTTAAAGTTATTTTATTCACAAAACATTAAACCCTTTAAGGTTGTCAAAATTACCAACCCACGTTTCTACCAGTAAAACGTGGCCCGTCCACATGGGTTGGCAAAGGGTGTCCATTGTTCATAGGTCTAACAAGTGCAGGAAATTAAAAACGGCAGGATCACAATGGCTTCATCCCCCAAACAGAGGATCCCTCCACCATTTGTAATCCTACCTATTGTTCAAAGGATCCATGATCCTTAACCCTAATTACTATTGTTCAAGATACAACCCATCATTGTTCAACAAGAAAACACCATAACCAAACTTAAAAAAAAATGGGCTCCGGCTACGTCTAGAAATGTCCTTCATCGCCCATTCATGCAGCCTACACCTTCGCTGCATCACCATCTCCTCCAGCTCCCGTATCCTTCACCTGATCCTTGCCACTACCACCAGCCTCGATTTCCAGAACCTCGTCAGCCTCATCTTCATCCTCCAACTCAGCCAGCCTAGCCTTCCAGCCCTCCATGTCCCAGTTGCTCCTGTCAAAGGTAGGATCCTGAGCTTCTTGGGCCATCTGCAGCTTGGTCTTGTACATGGCAATGGCAGCGGAGACTTTAGCATCCTCCGTGATCTCGTGCTTCTCATAATCAGCATTGATCTGAGTTTCAACTATCTGAGTTTTGGCATCATTGAGATCCTTTTCAAGGGAAGCAATCTTGTGATCCTTGAGCACCGCCACTTTTTGGAGATTGGAGTACTTCTCCTCAAGCTCTTCAACATTCCCAACATAGTCCTCGATCTCAGCAAATTTCTACAAAGAAGACAATGCAAAGATTAGAGTCAAGTGATCCTCAAATGGGCAGGATAACTGAGCTAAGTCAGTGATCCTTACATCTGCGAAATACTCGAGGAACTGATGACGGATCAGAGGTAAGCCTTGTAGGTTATCAGCTGCAGAGGTCTTCCTTTTCTTTCCACCTCTTCCCTTTGAAGTGGTTGCCTTGGGGATTACGACGGAGGGGCTAGCAGCAGACTTTTTCTTTGAGGATCTGACAGTGTCAAAATCAGTGACACTGAATTTGGAGGCAGATTTTGACGATTTCCCAGCGCCTACACACCCAAAACAGATAAGTATCCTTATCCTATTTCAATTTAACTATTTATTTAAACATTTAACTATACAAAAAACAGGATACTTACTTGACATAGTGACAGAACCTGAGGATACTTCTTGAGAATCCTGGGTGTTTGTTTTAAATGATCTTGTTGCAGGATCAAGTTTTCTGAAAGCAGCAAGCCTTTCCTTGGTGGCAAGTGATGGTATAAGGTGCGAAACAGAGATAGTTGTACAACAGAAACAAAAGGGTGTTAGTGATCCTTATACAAAAACAAGGTTATCTGGTGATCCTTCTCAGGATCCTCTATCCTACCATGGGTGGTCCACTTCCTTGGCAGATCCTTTCCATCAGGGATAGAATCCCTTCTGACAAAGAAGAATCGCCGTTTCCAGTTGGTATCATTCTTAGTAGCTTTGAAGATGGGGTGTTCTTCACCAGGTTTACGCTTGAATAGATATCGGTGGGATCCAAATGTTGTGAGGTCATACATCTCTGCCAACTCCGACATTCCTAGAGCAATTGCTTCTTGCTCAATGATCCTTTCGAGGGAATATAAGACCCTCCAGATCATTGGCATAGCTTGAATGTAGGAGATGCCGGTTAGGGAGAAGAAAGACTGGGTGAATTCAGGGAAAGGATACGAGTATCCTATTGTGAAAGGGGTGACCGGGAAAGCTACCCAAGTTTCAGAAACGTAATCACTCAGAACGGTGGGATCGAATGGTTTAAAATCGGTGTTTGTCGGAAAACAGTGGCGGATTCTGTCTATTTGTGGATCAGTGAAGCAACATCTTTCTTTCGATGAATCTTTTATGATCCCCTGGCTCTTAAGAGGACTGTCTTTTCTGTGATCCTTAGCCGGAGAGGATCTTAGCATCATCTTGGTCATGAGGGTAAAGAAGAAGATGAACAGAGAAATAAAACGTAAAGGGAGAAGAGGAAGAGAGATACCTGCTTGATCTTTGAGTGTGGATTTAAAGAGAGTTTCTCTTGAATTTAAATGCGAATTGATCCCTATCCATAACCTCAATTTATAATGATGGTTTTGCAGGATAGTCACCTCAATGACGTCATGCTCGTAACGGCTAGTCCGACTCCAACGGCTAGTTATCCGTTGATTTGCAACGGATAAGAACAAAAAATACAACTCGTTTATTTACATAATTACTCCTTATATTTTGGGGGCAATTGTTAGGGGAGGATTTCGAATGATCAGTGATCCTCAATTACTGTTGGGTTTAGTGATCCTCACTTCTGTTAGAATTGGTGATCCTCAGAAGTGTTTCAGGATCAGGATCATGGATCATCTTAAGGATCCTTATACTAACGATTGTCTGCTTTGAATATGGTATTGTTTTGCAGGAGTACGAGCTTGGACTTGGTCTTGGCGATATTCCTGGAGCATATTCCATGGCTTATTCCGCACGTGCTTAACTGAAGTGGACGTTATGGAGTTCGTGGAGGACTTGCATGAAATGCGGAATGTTTGTTAGCTTAGATATTTTTCCATTTTTAAACGGGGTAGCGAGCTATATAGAAACACTTGGCTATTTTTGGCTACACACACACTCTTACAACTGCTCTCACCAGCTCTCGTTAATTCACTTGGCGATTACACACTTTTTTATACAATACACTATAGTGATCCTTGTACTTAGCTCGCTATCATCCGAAGTTGTAATACATTTCTTGTTTAATTTGAGTTGCTGATCGGTAGTTTCCATCACCCGAGGTTTTTTATGCCGGAGATCATTCATTGATCAAGGGCTTTTTCCTCGTATAAATCTTCGTGTCACTTATTCATTACATTTCAGAGTGATCCTTATTGTTGTTCATCAATTCAAGCATCATACCTCACAACAGAAAGTTTGGTTGCATTATCATTGCTTGATTTTTTACCAAAACAACCACCAGCATCATTCCCAGCATCCGCATCAGCATTCACCACCTTCTCAGCCACCTTAGCAGGCTCCTCAGCAACAGGCTGCGCAGGATGCTCCATGGGATTGCCACCAAGATCCCTCAACTTCACCTCCCAGACCTCAACATTCCATGAGGGGCATTCGAAGCCCAGAGCCTTGGCCTCGTAGGCCAATTTCAACCTAGCTTGGAGGAGGGAGATGACAACAGAGTTCTTGAGGCCTTCCCAGTATGAAGCCATATCCTACTCGTGTTGGACCTGGGCAGCATCAGACTTGGCTTGAGCCTCGTGGGTGATCTTTTTGATGGCGGCTTGGTGCTCTTGGGTCATTGCTTTGTACTTGGCTTCATAAGGTTCAAACTTTGCGGTGGCAATTGCTTCTTGGTCTGCTACAGTGGCCTCTGCCTTCTTCAGTTTGCTCTCTAGCATCTTGTTCAAACCACACACATCCTCATATAGGAACACTAGCAGCTCCAGACCCTGCAATCAAAGGAACATGTATCAATATTTGAGTATATATATATCCAGTATATGTGTGCAGGATATGGAATAAGGATACTAACCTGGTTGAGGAAGCCGGTCATGAATTTGCTGGAGTCTATAAACCCATGATTCTCAAAAGGGAAGACGTCCGAGGCAGCAGGGGAGTCAGGCTCCTTCCTTTTACGAGAACTAGAGCCGCGTGGCTTTGAAGCAGTAGAAGGCTTGGGGACAACGGCAGCTTTGGAATTGGTGGGCTTTGATGTGACTGCTGGTTTGGGGTTGACCTCCTGTTTGACTTGAGCAGCACCCGAGTAGCTATCCAACTCTTCAAGGTCAAAGCCTTCTAGGTTTACGACTGGTGCTGCACAAAGGGAAGAAATACTAAGTCTTTATATATTTTCAAAATATAATCGGTTTGATAAGTGATAGTAACTTATAAAATTATGCTTACTGGACATGTCGGAACTTGATTTATGGCTTGAGCTTGTGAATAACAGGGTAAAGGTCCTTTCACTCTCCGGGAGCTGGTAGATTTCCTTGATTCTTGCTTCTGATTCAGCACTTTGAGGGGCCAATTCCTTGAAATTTGCTACAAAAAGAAAATAAAAATATCAGGATGTCAGTTCAAGATATAGTTTCAGGATATATTTGGGGATATTCCTAAAACCCTAAATCCTACCAGAAGTCAACCATTTCCCCGGCAGGTTAAAACCCTTAGCAATGGAATCCCTTTTTACAAAAAAGAACTTTCATTGCCACTGGTTCTCGTTCTTTGTGGCCTTGAGAATAAGGGGATTCTTGGATGTTGAAAAACGGGGAAAACGACTATTGCCATGAGAACGAAGGTGGTATGCAACGGGGAGATCCTCGATGCAGAGGTCAGGAATATGACGAGATTTGATTTGGTCCAAGGCAACTAGTACACTCCAGGCCATAGGCATGGTTTGGGCGTAACTAAGGCCAGTGAGTTCTAAAAAACGGGAAATAAATGCTGGAAAAGGATATCGGAGTCCCAAGGAAAAAGGGTAAGCTAGGAAACACACCCATTCATCAGAAGTTACATCCGATCGGACCTCTCGGTCGAACGGACGGATGATCACACCGGCGGGGAAAGCACCGGAATCTTTTAAAGCAGTATTGTCAGCGTTATCAAAGGAGCAAACCTCTTTTTCGGGTTCTTTGAGAAGATTTTGGCTTTCAAAGGACGGGATTGAGTCGGCTGTACGTGATCTTGTTCGAGAGGCCATGAAGGATCTTAACAAAGAAAAAGAAGAAAAATAGAAAGGAAAGGGAAAGAGAGTACCTGAAATTAGACTGGAATGATATGATCATAATCCAAATGACATGGGTAAATATAGGCTGAATATAGGGGGTATTGAGTAAATACTGTGTTGGAAGTTGCAGCTTGTCACTTCAACCATCTCTTCAACTTAATTGCCTCGATTCAAGAGATAAGATTTAAAATATATCCGTTTGAATCTGGAATTCCAACAGATATATTTTGGGGACAATTGTTATGGGTGGTTTTCTGAACATATATCCTGGATAATATTCTGACTCTATTACTTTTGATTGTGATCAGGATACCGGATCAGGATATTGGTAACATCCTGATGCAGTATCCTGATAATAACTAATTAGTTCACATGCAGATTAACAAGGCAAGCTTATAACGTTCGAGTGGACTAGTTCTCCCAAAGACTCAGGATAATCAGTTGAAAAGGGAACGTTGAAGTCGGAAGAAGTGGTCTACAACGCTCAAGAAGGGAATATTCGCAGCATCCCGGTTTTATAGGCTAGTTTGTTATTTCCTTTGCTATATATAGGAATGATCAGATCAGTAGGAAGGGACAACTTTTTTACGCACACTCTTTTGCTCTCTATCAGCTACAATCACTCACAAACACTTACACTTATACTCGAAATTCATTGTAACACTTAGCTGATCCGTCTCATATCCTGCACTGTATCCTGACATTTGAATTAATAAGAAGAACAAGGCAGCTGTGATTGTCAGCTCCCGAGGTTTTATGCCGGCGATCTAGATTGATCAAGGGCTTTCCTCGTACATCCCGTGTCACCCTTTACCTTTTTTGCTCATTGTTTGATTGTAGATACAGCTTTATATCCTAAGCTGTATCCTGAATACTGTTTTTGTTAACAAGATAATCTGAATATTTTCAATACACATTGCTAGCACACTACCTCACTTAACTAATTTGATCACTAAATTGCTTAGGTAATTTTTGACCAAAACAGTATGAAAATACCCTTTCGTGAGAGAGGGTGGTCAATCCTTATATACCTTAAGGATCCAGGATATAGCCAATAATTACGAAATTGTCAGCCACTTTTACATGAACTGGTCCCTCTATCTTGAACTATCCCTGGATAACTTGCGCTTCAGGCGGGGTGTTTAAACCCAATTCGAGAGAAAGGTGAATACCTTTAAACCTTTGAAGGGATAGGGATCCCTTAAACGTGAGAGAGGAACCAATCCAGTAATCTTTCGGTTCATCTTGAGTATATATCCTGGACTCATATCCTGAAACATATCCTACAAAACACCCTTAAACTAAGGTGGGTGTTAGATTGGCTAACACCCCTCCGATGCTTAAGTCAGTATTGGGTTCAAAGGATAAACATATTTAAAAGAGATATAATTCATACCATCCTGAGTTAGAAATTAGATTCTAAACTCACTTAAAATAGAGCTTAAGGTGTATAGCATTCCAGGATCTTGGTAACATATCCCCTTCCATATTCTTGAGTCGGTATGCTCATTTCCCTGATTCTGATTCAACTTCATATGGTCCTTCCCATTTTGGGGCAAGCTTCCCATCAGCAGGATTAGTAGTATTCTGGAAAGCCTTTCTTAATACCCAATCTCCAACTTAAAACCTTCTAGTCCTTAGATTTTTATTATATACTCTGGATATCCTCTATTGATATGTTGCCATCCTTAGCTTTGCTGCATCCCTTGTTTCATCAATAGTATCCAATTCTTGACATAAAGCTTCAGGATTCATCTCAGGATCCCAGAGGCTCGATCTTGATGTAGGTATCACCATCTCTGTCGAGATCACTGCTTCTGCCCCGAATACCAAGGAAAATGGGGTTTGCCCAGTAGCATTCTTCACCGTCGTTCTATCAGCCCATAGGACAAAGGGTAGTTCTTTTGCCCATCTTCCTTTTTTAGCACCTAGTCTTCTCTTCAAATTGTTGACAATTATCTTGCTGGAGGATTCTGCCTGTCCATTTGCTTGAGGATGTACCGGAGTTGATGTAATCATCTTGATTCCCCAACTCTTGCAAAAATCAGTAGTTCTCTTGCTGATGAACTGAGAGACATTGTCACAAATTATCTCAGCTGATACCCCAAATCTAGTCAGGATATTCCTCTTTATGAAGGATACTACTTCTTGATCTCTGACTTGAACAAAGGCCTCGGCTTCGACCCACTTGGAGAAATAAGTTGTCATTGCTAGCATAAAATTTTTTCCTCCTGGAGCTTTTGGGAGTTTCCCCACTATATCCATACCCCATTTCATGAATGGCCAAGGGGACGCAATAGGATATAATGGCTCAGCAGGCTGATGCAATATACTGTTGTGCCTCTGACACGCATCACATCTTCGAGCATATTCTGCAGCATCCTTTCTCATAGTCAGCCAATAGTATCCCGTTCTTAGCACCTTCGAGAACAATGATCTGCCCCCAGTATGGTTGCCACAATCTCCTTCATGTATATCCTAAAGTACCTCTTTGGTCTTAAGATCCTCCAAGCACCTTAGGTATGGATTTGCAAGAGACTTCTTATACAAATTATTGTTTATAATAGTGAAACGAGATACCTTCATCCTGAAAGCCTTAGGATTTTCATCCTTTGGGATGTGTCCTTCTTTGAGATATTTCATTATCGGGGCCGTCCAGGATTTAGGATCCTCTTCAGGATACTCATCACCAGGATCCTGGATACTTGCTACTTCCTTATCCTGAGACTTGAAGAGTTCCACCACAGGATACGGAATATGTAGTATTGGTATTTGAGTTCCTTCCGGTATCCTGACTGCATATCCTAAATTTGCCAGAGCATCTGCCTCAGCATTATCCTCTCTTGGTACCTGTTCAAGTGTAAAAACTTCGAAATATCCTGCTAATTTTTTGACAATTTCAAGATATTCAATTAACCTTTCACCTTTAACTGCATAGGATCCATTGAAATGGTTAGTGATTAGTAAGGAATCAACAAACACTTGCAAACATTTAATATTCAAGTTTTTAGCCAATTCTAGTCCTGTAATCAGAGCTTCATATTCTGCTTCATTATTAGTGGCAGGAAATTCACACCTAATAGCCTGGGGTAATATGTCCTCCTGTGGCGATTTTAGTAGTATACCTAGTCCTACACCTCTTACATTGGATGCACCATCAGTATATAATGTCCAGGATCCTAAAGTTTCTCCTGGTTGTTGTACTTCTAAGTCTACTTCACTTTGAATGTCACTACTGAAATAAGCCACAAAGTCTGCTAGAGCCTGAGACTTTATAGCATTTCTAGGTTCATATACTAGATTATATGCACTGAACTTTACAGACCATTTAGCCATTCTACCTGACATCATAGGTTTCCTAAGCACATTTTTAACAGGATAATTAGTTTTAACATGGATCGTATGTGTCTCAAAATAATGTCTAAGCTTGGTTGATGCCATAACTAGAGCTAATATCAATTTTTCTAAGTGTGAATATCTAGTTTCAGCATCTAATAAACTTTTACTAACATAATAGACAGGATACTGCTAACCTTCATGATCCTTTACCAGAACAGCACTTACTGCATTCCCTGATACTGCAAGATACAAGGATAAGGGTTCACCATCCTCGGGCTTCATCAACAAAGGTGCAGTTGAAAGATATTGCTTTAATTCTTGTAGGGCTGCTTCATGCTTTTCTCCCCACTCGAATTTCTTATTCTTCTTCAGGATATCGTAGAATTCCTTGCATCTTTCTGAGGATCTCGATATAAACCTGTTCAACACCGCTACTCGTCCCGTTAATCTTTGCACATCTTTCATGTTGGATGGTGATTTGATATCCAGGATAGCTTTGATCTGTTCTGGGCTTGCTTCTATTCCCCTTTTAGTCACCATGTATCCTAAAAATTTTCCTGCCCCCACTCTGAAATGGCATTTAGCAGGATTCAGCTTCATGTTATATTGGTCCAGGATATCAAATGCACCTTCAATATCCTGGAGATGATCCTCAGCCTTCTTGGTGTTTACCACCATATCATCAATATACACCTCCATGGTGTCCCCCAGTTTGTCTTTAAACATCATATTCACCAATCTCTGGTACGTTGCACCTGCATTTTTCAAATCGAAAGGCATGGCATTATAACAATAAATACCTGTTGGTGTCATGAAAGCAATATCCTCTTGATCAGACGGCTCCATTTGGATCTGCTGAAATCCTGAGGATGCATCCATAACGGTCAGCATTTCATGCCGACGGTTGCATCTACCATTGAATCTATATCAGGCAAGGGGAATGGGTCTTTCGGACATGCTTTGTTCAGGTCTGTGTAATCTACACAAATTCTCAATTTCCCATTCTTCTTTTGAACCACGACCACATTTGCTAGCCACTTGGGGAATTTGACTTCCCTAATCATCTTAGACTTCAATAACCTTTCAACCTCCTCCTGTATGATTGCATTTCTTTCAGGAGAAAACTTCCTTCTCTTTTGTTGAACGGGCTTGAAAGACATGTCAATCCCAAGCTTATGAGCTATAATATCTTTAGAGATACCTGTCATGTCCTCATGTTTCCATGCAAATCTGGACATCCTGCATTTCAAAAAATTAATTAGCTGATTTTCAATATCCCGAGGGATATTAGTTCCTACGAGCACCGAGATATCTGGATTATCCTGATCCAGGATAATTTCTTAACATCTTGCTCTGAAGCTTCCATGATATCCTGGGCTCGTATCTTTAATTGCTATCCTACTTTGGGCTTTGTTGAAGCTTTCATTGAGGAGGAATAACATTCTTTTACCTCCTGTTGATCGCTTTCCACTTTAACTACCCCCAGGGGGTAGGGATCTTGATGCACTGATGATAGGTTGACGGGACAGCCTTCATATCATGGATCCATGGCCTGCCCAATATAATATTGTAACAGGATAAGGAATCCATAACACAGAATCGTTGCATTGAATTTACTCCTTCAACATATACTGGCAGCTTTATTTCTCCTACAGTATTCTTTGCCTCTCCACTGAATCCTACAAGCACAGTGGATTTTGAGGTGATCTCCATCTGGGGAATGTTCATTCTCTTTAGCGTTTCCAGCTGGATAATGTTGACAGAACTGTCGTTGTCCACCAATATCATGCGTACAAAATGGTTAACAATATATAAAGTGATTACCAAACCATCATGATGTGGATCCTGGACGCTATCCCGATCATCACTATCAAACGTTATCACTTTATCAGTTGTAAGAGTTGTCATCCTGGTCGGCTTGTCTCCCCGTTCTGCCTTAGCCTCCTTGGCATGTCTTTTTGCTGCGGAGTAAGAAGTCCCACATATATCGGATCCTCCTGAAATAAAGTTAATTATCTTGGCGTCTGGAGGGGGTGATGCTGCACGTTCAGGATCCTTATCAGTATCCTGACCCTTATTCTTCTTTCCGCCCAGAAGATCTTTCAAATACCCTTCGCTTAACGGGTAGCTTATTTCCTTTCTCAGAGCTATGCAATCTTCTGTCACGTGTCCAAAATCCTCATGGAAGGCACAACACTTGGATTTATCTTTCCAATCGGCCATTTGCTGGTTCTTTCTTGGCCACCTTGCTTTATCTCCCAAACCCTGCATAGCATACATTAGTTCGGGTATATTAACAGAAAAACAATATTCTGACAATTCAGGATACTCCTTAGGATCTTCATCCTCAACAACATTCACTTTCTTGCTGTCATTCCTGCCATACGACTTAGAGCGGTATGGCTTATATGAGGATTCTGACTTCCTGATGGTTGACTCGTAGTTTGAGGATGAATTCATCCTTTCTTGCATTTTCTTGTCGTCTTCAAGCTTGATATATCTCAAAGCCCTGTTCCGAGCTTCATCCAGGTTCCTGCAAGGATTCGTCACAAGATCCTGATAAAATTGAGAATTCTTCTGCAATCCCATTTTGAATGCCTGTACAGCTGTGGCAATATCTAGGCGTGGGTTGTCCAAGGATTCCCTGCTAAATTTGTTTACATAATCCCTTAAGGATTCTTGAGGACCCTGAGTTATCCTGTAGAGATCACTGGTTAGTTTCTCGAAACTTCTACTGCAAGAAAATTGACTATTAAATAAGTTAACCAAATGAGCAAATGATGTAATTGAATGAGGTGGAACGTTTAAGAGCCATTTTAAGGATGATCCTGTTAGGGTAGAGCCAAAACCCTTGCAGACGCATGCTTCCTTGAGGTCTGGAGGAATAGGATTAATCTCCATCCTCTCCCTGTACTGAGCAATATGCTCTTCAGGATCCGTGGTCCCATCATAAAGTTTCATGTTGGGAGTTTGAAATCTTTTTGGAATTTCAGCATCATATATAGGATATGCGAATCGGGATATCCCGTGGCTATCTTGGGATACTTCCGGAATTGGCTGGACTACCCCAGGTACACTGGATATCATATCCTTCAACTTCTGAAGCTCCCTAGAGAGTGCTGACGCCACACCTGTATCCTGCAAAGATCCGATACTGTTAGTAGCAGGAGTATTAATATTATTAGACACATTACCAGTCTGAGGAGTTTGGCCATATCCTGAAGCATATCCTGGTCCTCTGACAGTCGATATCCTGGTTGTTGAGGGTATATCAGGAGTGTTTCCTGGGAATGACTGGGCACAACATTGCCTGACTATGCTCAGTATACACCACTGAACTGAAGTTCAGAGTTCTGGGCTGCAAGGGAGTAACAGTATCCTCAACAGGTCTCTTGGAGTTAGACTTCAAGAGTTGTATCTCGTTTATCAGCAATTTGTTGGTTTCTTGCTGTTGCTTCATCTGTTCCTGTATACTACCAAATAAAGTGAGAATTTCATCATTAGACCGCCCGTATTGGGGCGTTTTTCTTAATTAAAAAAACGCTCGAAAACGCCCCCCACCCATTACACCCCGGCATGATTAAGAGTTTTTCGACAAAAAAATTGGGCCGGCGTGTTTAAAAAACGCCTAAAAGGGCTTGTGGCAAGGGTTGACGGACCAATGGGGCATTGTGGCATTATTTAATTTAAAAAAAATTGTGTAATTAATGGAAGGGGCATTATTGGGCATTATTCCCACTACGCCACTTTTGCAAAAATACCCAATAATACCCCCATGCTGACTGGACTGCCACATGGCAGAAAACGCCCCAGGGTGGGGGCATTATTTGAAAAACGACTACGCATGGTCTTAGAAGCCATAATAGGAGTTCTCCCTGAGGCAGAAGATCCATGGACATTTTGAGCAGGAACAACATCCCGAGATGTGTGAGTTTCAACCCACCTTGGAGGAGCTTGAGGTTGTGAAGAAGCTTGGGTCCTTGGAGGTGGTGGAAGCACCGGACCGGTCGTGGCAAAGGTTGTAGCCAATATGGATGAAGAGCTCATGTTTGATTTTGAGGCCATTGAAAATAGTTGTGCGAAAAGTTTCGAAAAAAGAAAACCAAGTAAAGATTTTAGCAAGGTTTTTAGTAAGAATAGCACCACTTGCCCCACGGTGGGCGCCAAATTGTTTTGGTCAAAAATTACCTAAGCAATTTAGTGATTAAATTAGTTTTGTGAGGTAGTGTGCTAGCAATGTTTGTAAAAAATATGTTGATTTAATTGTTTGCAAGAATAGTTTTCAGGATATAGCTCAGGATACCAAGCTATATTCAAGATCAAACAATGAGCAAAAATGTAAAGGTTGACACGAGATATACGAGGAAAGCCCTTGAGTATTCTAGATCTCCGGCATAAAACCTCGGGAGCTGACAATCGTCGCTGGCTTGTTCTTCTTATTACTTCAAAATTCAGGATACAGTGCAGGATAATGCCCAGATCATTGCTAAGTGTTACAATGCTTGCTAGTGGTGTGTGATTGCAAGAGTAAGTGTAAGAATTCGAGAGAAACGAGTGTGAATGTTGTGACCTATCGATCTTATTATCCACATATTTATAGTTACAAAGAAAACAAATTCTCCTAGAATGGTGGGATACCTTGGAATATTCCCTAGTGAACGTTATTGACCAGGTATTGCGGCTTCAACGTCTTTCTTTCAACCATTTATACCGAGTCTTCAGGAGAACAAGTCTTGGTGAACGTTACTATCCTGCACTCGTAACCTGCAAGCAGAATGTTAGTAAACACCAGGATACAACATCAAGATGTTACCAATATCCTGGTCCAGCATCCTGGTTGTGAATAGCTATCAAGTAATCAACATATAACCCAAGATATTATCCAGGATATGGCCTCGGAATTTTACCCATAACACCATCCTTCAAGCTCAGAGGAATTTGGCTGAAAGTAACCGCAATTTCAGTTTGGAATTTATCAGAAATTTGGTTGATGCGAGGTATAAAGACACACAAGCAGACATTATGAACATTAAAGAACATCTGTTGAAACTTACTGGCTCCACCCCTACATCAATCTTTGAGAAAGATGATGATGATAATGATAATGATGCCAAAAAGGGGGAGAAAGATTCACTAAGAAAGTTGCCACCAGATTCAAAAGCTAATCCTACATAAATTGTATCTCCTGCTCAACCTAAATCCAAACCTTCTCCAAAAAAACTACCACAAAAGAAGGAGAAAATAGCTTCAACACCATCATCACCCATTCTGCCAATAGATGCTGATAAACAAAAGTATCTGCAGATGTTAGCCAAACAGCTGCTGAGACACCAGTTGTTTCAGTATAAGTTTGTCAAACATCTGCCATGATCATTTTCACTACACCAACCACAATCTAACCACCTCCAACGTCACAAAGATTTCCCAGACATTCATCTTCACTACCAAAACATTATCCTTTACCAGAAATCATCTCCACACGTAAGAGAAAAACTCATATTGTGTTAGAAGATGATGAGGAGATTAAATCAGCAACCCCTGTATCATCTGCCTCCATTCAAAACAGTCCATGCTCATCATTTCCACCCAGAGAACCTACTTCATCTCTTCCAATTGCTACACTACCATCAGTCATTCCTTTGGAAGCTCAATATCCGCTGGAGTTAGTTATTGTTAAAGGTGAAATTGAATCATTCTTCACAATAGAGGATCAATCTAAAAGATCCTTCCCATCTCTTTATGGCTATAAGAAGCCTCAAAACTTAGATGAGTATCTCAAATTAAAAGTATCACAGGCTGAGGTTATAGCAAGAGAGAATAGCATAGGGATGGATGACAGGTAATACCAGAGGTTCTTATCATTTCAGCTTAGCAAAGTCGTAAAACTTGAAGACTATGCTAGGGACCTGAGTAAATCCATGTCTGAGAGGCCAGTAACTCCTGAACTTCAGATGAAACTGAGGGATGATTATGTTGCACACATTATGAAGTACAAACCATATAAGGAAACTGAAGATCAATTCAAAAATTGGTCAGCAGATGCTCTTAGAGAAGAGATCGATAGAATCACAAAAATGCGCAATGATCCTCTGGTAAAACCAACTCCACCTAATTGGAAGAAATTCAAAACAGTGGATTCAGATGAGGCATTGAAGTTTAAAAGAATGAAAGCAGAGCTTGTGGCTGCTTGTTATGGTCTAGCTAGATCCATTGCCAGATGGTCTAAACTGAAGATAGTTGAGACCTACAAAAAGCTGGAAGAACATAGAGCTAAAGATTCAGATGTTCTTTAAAACCCAGTCTATCCTACAACTGCTGCTCTGTCTCTAAAAATCGATACCCCGAAAAACCTTCTCTCATCATCTGATATGTCTGAACCAATTGCAAATTTAGTTAGCAGACCACAATCACCAAACTCATCTTCAATAATTCTTTTCCCAAGAAAACCAACTGATCCAAAAATAGTAAAGTGGAAGTCATGCTCAAAAACCCAAGTATTTACTTTGATCAGATCAGATGGTAGTGTAGAAGAGATTAAAATGGATAGTGCATATAATCTGAATACATACGATCTCCAAGATTTGTTGGACCTTCAACTTGAAAGGGATGATGAAGAAGACATGTTCTCCCTGGACTTTGAACTACAATTCAAAGGACAAATCAGGGAGATGTTGATGAGAAATAAAAATCAGTAATAAAGAAGGGTTTTCGTATCATCTGTTATATACGGAGATTGTTGGATTAGCAGCTGTTACATTATCTCCAGTAGCATATTTAACCGGATCACCATGTAGCAAAGGACATGTTACTGCGTAACAAATTCTTGACTGAGGTTTGATGTGTGTTGTTTAGGCAGGTGATCGTATGTTCTTAGTTAATGTTTGTTAAAACTTAAGTTGTATTCGAATTTTATTATGTTTGTTAGATATCTTTTATATGTACTTATGTTTATAACAGTTTACATTGTCAATGGATGGATACTCTCTTTTTTGAATAAGGGAATGAAAATAATCACATGTAACTGATATATTAACCGATGATCAATGTTTATAGTTGTTTTTTAGCTAGAATAGATAACACGTTTTGGTACAATATTTATACATGTATCTATATGTTCTATTAATATGTGTTACGCATGGTTTTCTAAGAAACCACCCGTGTTTGCACACGGGTCTTACCGCTAGTACTATATAATAAAAGAAACCAATGGGATGACACATGTCATTCATTGAAGTCATCTATTTTTTATAAATAATTAATATCAACTAAAAATAATTATAAAATTTAATTTAATATAAATTTAAACAATTCGTATAGGAGATGATATAATATTTCAAAATATTTATCAGATTTCAAAATTATTTATCCTGAAATTAACAAAAGATGTACGCTAAATATAAATTAATATAATGTAAATGATTTATTTATTTTATTAAACTAAAGTAGTTAAGGGTCGAACCTATTTCAAAAATGTTTATAAGGGGTAAACAAAAATATTAATAAATATTTATTGGTTCTGTACTTTTATTTTCGTGTACAACTCTTAACTCAAATATGGTAACAAAAAACACAAACACATGTCTTATTTCTAAAACGCAATGGCCAGAAAACACTTAAAATGTCTGTTTTCTAAAACGCAATGGACTGAAAACACATAAAAATGTGTTTTACCTAAAACGCAATGCACCAAAAATATAAAGAAATGTCTTATTTATAAAACGCAATGGCCAGAAAACACTTAAAAATGTCTCATTTCTAAAACGCAATGGCCTAAAAAAACAAAAGAAAGTGTTCTCTGTAAAACGCAATGGACTGAAAACACCTAAAAATGTGTTTTACCTAAAACACAATTACTAAAAACACTTCAAAAATGTGTTTTTCTAAAACGCAATGACCAGAAAATGCATAAAAATTTCTTAGTTTTAAAACGCAATGGCATAAAAACACCAAAGAAAGTGTTCTCTCTAAAACGCATTGAACCAGGACAATAGTTGTGTGTGAATTGTCTGAACCAGGAATGCAGTTCTAAAATGCAATGGCATAAAACTGTCTACGAATGCAGTTTTTCAGAGACAAATTTATAGAAAATTAATTTTTCTCATGCATTTTTATTAAAGCAGTTTAATCAAAAAACGCAATGACTAAATCAAAAACCCATATCGTGAAAATGAAATTAAAGAATTTCTTACATGGATCGAAGCCGATTTCTTCATCGATTGACGAAATTTGAATGATAGAAACACTTATCAGCGGTTGAATCGAACGGATCGAGTGATTATCTTCAAAATCACGGGAAAAACGAGATTTTGAATGAAATTAAACTGGGTTTTCTTAAAAAAAAAAAGCTGAAGAACACGTTGATCGGGTGTTTGAATCATTGATTGATGACGAAAATCGCACTATAATGTAGTCATTATTGAGATAGTAAGTGAAGAAAAGGTTGGAGATGGTGGGTTTTGAAGTAACTGGGGAGAAGAAGGAAGAAGAAATGATGGGATTGACTAAAATACCCTTTCTCTTTATTTTAAAATTTGTCACATGTCATAATCCTATTGCTTCCTATCATTTCTAGCCAAAATAAACTTCTTATTTGATCTTTTTCCCCTTTAAAATTGCATACTTTTAGATCTTGGATCATTATTCTTCTTTTGGCATGTTAAAGAATGAATTATCATTCTGAATGGTTCAACCTCTCAAGTGATCTCCACTTGTGTGATTTCTTCTACAAGCATGTCGAAATGCTTTGTGAAAATGTTTCTTTTTATTTTTCAAGATAATAAGAACAAATAGATAGCCTATTTTAGGTTTAATTATTTTCTTTAATTAATGACACTTGAGCACAACTAGAGATAGTAGTTTCGTTTCATTAAAAAAAATGTAAGGTTGCTGTAGAAGCAGGGGTAGGTTAAATACAGTGTTGCCCTAAATTTGAATGGTGAATATAGTTCAAGTTGGAGAACTCGTTAGTCGCTAGTCGACCGGTGAGGTGGGGACTAGCGACTACTCGGGATTAATCGGATCAAGTTTTTTATATGTAATTTTCATTTTTATATATACATATACACATTTTTATAGGTAAATATTTTAAGTAGCTAGGTTTTAACTCTTACTCAATTCATTTTTATAAGTATACAAGATTAATTGTTGGAATTCACATGGATTGGTTGGAAACTGGCCGGAATTTAGAAGTTTTGGCCAGAATATACAGGTTTTTTGCCGGAATTTGGCCGGAATCGCTGATTTTTGGTCGGCCGGCTAGGTCCGACTAGGCCTGACTAGGCCGAATAACGATTAATTGACTGATTAACAAAAACTTACTCAGTTATTGGCCGGCTAGTGATTAATCACCGACTAGTCGCGATTTTTACGACACCGAAATAGTTATAGAAAAGTGATGATGGTGAATAGAATACTGATTTTTTAATTATAAAACTGAAAAATCAAAATTGATTGTTTGAAAGTAGTTTTGTCGGTTTTTTAATAGCTTTTTAATTCTCTCTTAAAATGCACCCTACAATTAAATGTCTTTGTTGGTTTCTCAATGAATTGAATCGTTTAATAATATACCAAAAATTGCTACAAAACTAAAAATTAGAAAACATATTCTAGACAAGTTATTTGAGTGATAAACGATATTATCACAAAGATAAAGCAACCATCCACAAAAACAAATGTTCAAGACCGAGACCTTATGTGTGGTTGAGGAGTGGATAATAAAGCACAAACGAAAAGCTATGGTTAATATTTGATATACGCTATAAGACCATTGTAGTGGGCGTCTTTTTTTCAAAATCCACCCTAAAAAACACCCGATCTCGCCCTCCACCCGCCCCCTCGGCGTTTTCAGGCGTGTTTGGGCCTGAATTCGCGTATGGCGTTTTTTGAAACACGCTAAAGGGGATTGTGGCAACAGTTGACTGACCAATGGGGCATTGTGGCATTATTTAATTTAAAAATGACAATAATAGTGTAATTAATGGAAGGGGCGTTATTGGGCATTATTCCCACTACGCCACTTTTGCAAAAACGCCTAATAATGCCCCCATGCTGACTGGACTGCCACATGGCAGAAAACGCCCCAGGGTGGGGGCATTATTCGACAAACGACTACGCATGGTCTAAGAGTGAATCTTGCATTTGCTTCGGCACAAAGGAACAACCCAATCACTTTGGATAGCATTATTCAACAAGTATAAAGGAAATGTCGACATGCGCAAGAGTAAAGTTGATTTGATAAAGAAAGAGTTTGATATTTTCAGAGTTGTTAAAGGAGAGACATTTCACCGGTTGATAGAACGCTACTATTATCTAATTGCTGAGATGAAGCGTAACAACATTGTACCTGCACATGCTAAAAAAATTAAAAAGTTAGCAGATGTGTTACTAGATGAAGACTGAAAGATGCTTTTAATGATGTTAAAATCAAGACCTTTAGATTACATGAGTCTGACTTTGAGCAGTTTTATTGAAAATTTGGAAGCTCGTGAAATGGAGTTAAGAAAGAAGTCGAAAATGAAGACAAATTATATTCCACAAGATATTAGACTTTACTACAAAGGTTCAGAAAATACAAGTTAGAAGATACAAACAACTTTCAGTGCTGAAAGTTCATTAAATGGGAATGCATTTGTGGGAAGCAGTTCAGGGTTTACAGAGAATTCACAACAATTTTATGGTAGCAGTGTAGGTTCAAATGTGACACAACTAAGCCTAGCAAAACGGGTGGGTCGGGTCGGGTGACGGGTCAAACAGGTCGGGTCAAAATGGGTCAATTCAAAAACCGGGTTGTATTGGTTCGGGTCAGAACGGGTAAGGGTCGAAACGAGTCCAGTTCAGAACGGGTTTCGGGACGGATCGGGTTAAAAAGTCTTCTTTTTATAGTATCTATACCATCTATAATAAGAGAATATGAGCTGATGTAAATCTGCCTATGTGTCAACTCCTAAGTTATGCCACATGTCAATGATGATGTCATAATTCCAACTTATAAATCTATAAATAATATATAAATCTGATTTTTATTAGAAATTAATTAGTGGTATTTTTAGACGGGACAATTTAAAACATTTCAAATTTGAAAGCCCCTTTTAAACACATCTCATTTAAAGATTTTCTCTCTCTTCCATCATTCTCTTGCTAAACTTTGAGTTCAGTCTCATCAGCAATGGCGTCTCTTTCATCTCTACATTCTCGTCTTCACAATATTCCATCTTCACCTGTTGTTCCTCACCTTACAGGTATATTTACACACACACTATTATCTATACTTAATATCATACCCAATTCCCCATATTTTTGCCTTGACCCCATCATCAAAATCTCATCTTTTGCAAGACCCATCAACAACATCAAGATTTATGGTAATTTTCACTGTTTAATTCCTTTCTATGGAGTATTTTATTCAAATATACCATAAAAATTGAGAACCAAAATGTCCCATTTTTTTTTAGTCCCAAGTGTTCGATCAAAAGCCACAATGAAGTTTGCATTTCTTTTTTACATTTTTTAAATTATTTCAGCTCAAATGTTGAAGATAGATCTCTAAAAGTTCAAAGAAGAGGTCTTTTGATGCACACTGTATTTGGTTCATTGTTTGCACCTGCAATGGTTCCACTTGCATTTGCATAAGAAGGTAAAGACACATTGAAATTGAATATACAGTATGTTTGTTAGTTATTTATGAAGATTTATAGATATTCAAATGTGAAATCTGTGTTATTTTACCATTAATATTTTTTGGAAAATGTTTGTGGTTGTATTAGCTGTTCCAGAGGGTTACCGAATCTACACCAATTTTTTTTGTGGGTGTTTGATTTTATTTCGCAAAAATTGTGGGTTATATCTAGATCTTGCTTTTATTCTTGCAAATGACTTTGTGTAGATTAGAAACCCTAGATATTAGCATTGGGGATTTGGGTTCATAGTAAATTCGGTTTGATTAAAAGAATCTGAGATGGATCTTCATTTTTATACAATTGGTTATCGAGTTTTGAAACCGATGATTGTTATAAGCAATTGATGTGACAACCCGAACTTTCAAGGTTAGTGCCTGCGGTTTTGTGATTTCGATTCCTCTCGTTATTGTCTTTCCTGTGCTTGTTTTAATGAATCTGTTCAAACTGTGACTTTGATAAACGTGTTAGGATATATTGTAATTGACTAAGTTTGTATGTATGTGTGTGTGTAATGGGTTAGTTTGTGTTAGGATAATTACGTGTTTAGTGTTGTTGGGCCTATACGGATCCGATCAAATGAAAATTGGGCCGCCACCGTCCTAGATATAGCCTCGGCCTAATCCTGTTTAGTAATCTCGGCCCAATCCACCTTGTTTTGTGAGTAAACACAATTGGCCCAACCATCCCTCCCTATATGTTTATGTATACGCACACAAAAATAACAAACCCCATTCCCTACTTTAGTTGCGACGGCTGTGGACACCCCCCCCCCCTCGAAGCATCATTCTTCTGGGTCAAGCCTCTGGTTAGTGAATTCTTATTCGTGTTGAATCTTGCGTGTTTGATCTTGTTCGTATGTGAATTTTATACAAATATAACGATTAGGTTATATGATTGGCTTGTGAATTGAATGTTGTTTTAGGAGGTTTATGGCTGATTATGCATGTGAATTGTATTGAAAGTGCAGCCAAATTAATGTTTTGCATGTGATGGTATAGGAATTGTCGGCTAGTTTGCATGTGATCACCTCATCATTTTCGGCTAGTTTGTTCTTGTTAGCATAGGAATTGTCAGTGGACATGTGGGGGTTTATATATGTGCCACTAATTGTAATCAAATAATATCATATATGTGTGCCGCTAATTAATGACTCGCATGAATATTTAGGATTTGATATAATCTGCTAGTGCTCCCATTTATCGAGGATTAGGGTTGCATGATATCATAGATGTTTGCATTATAGATCGATAACCGATGACTTGCTTTTGATTGATCTGGGATAAATGAGAACAATGAGTTGAAACAGAAGGGTTTGCAAGCTATGATATCATCGACGAAACTTATAGATGTTTCGTCATGCAATTCTTTGACGAAACATGGGTTTCGCCATGAAGGAGGGGCGACGAAAGTTGGGCCTTTCGTCATCTGGGTAACAACTGAACAGCGTGTGATGTGGTGTATGTTATTTTTTTTTTACAATTATGCTTGATGTATAAGGATAGACTATCTAGAAATAAGGTACTTGTATATGGACTGTTAAGAGTAGTCAAATGTAAACTGTTTAATGTGAATAACTGATACTACTGGGAATGCTGATGCATGATAAACATGGGTTGAGAACATGAACAGAACAAGATATTTGCTATATGGTAATCGGTAAATGAAAACTGTACATGAACGCGTGGTTTTCTATGTGTGAATACGTGACTTATTGTGTACAATACGTGACTCACATGATTACGTAACTGATATCGATTGGTAACCACGATAGGGTTTGGTTGACCAACTGGGAACTGGTAAAGTAAATTGACCATACCGAGCAAACCGAGGTGAGTTCACACTTTTTCCAAGGCATGGGATTCCCAAGGGTTGGGAATGGGTTAATGAACTAAAACGGAAAACTACATATTCTCCTTGGGTAGGATATGTACGGCCATCCTCCATGGGTAGGATGCCAAGATTAAACCTCGCGTATTCTCCTTGGGTAGAATACGTACGTTCGTCCTCCTTGGGTAGGACAACAAGATTAAACACACTAGACTAAAACTCTATCATGAAGTCCCTCATTTTATATCGACTTAATCGCTGAGGCCGATGGCGAGCGGGTCATTAGTTGATTGCGCTATTAGGTTTAACAAACCTCACACCGTGTCGTTCGAATGGGCGTGTACTAATGGACTAAAGGCAAAGGGTCAATGCTGATAGACATTGACTTAGGGCACAACTTATTTTCATAGTAGTCGATATGGTACGGTCTGGTAACGCACATGGGAAGCCCCCACTAAATATCGTAAAAAGGTTTGGGAGACAGGGTAAACTGGTAATTCACATGGGAAGCCCCCACCAACTATGGATATGTTTGGGAAACAGGGTAAACTGGTTAATCATATTTTCAACTATGGGGTAAACCCCACGGCAAGTAAGCCAACTAAAGACAAACTATGTTTTCGTAAACAACTTAAAACGAACACCCAACTGTGAACTCGCTCAACTTTGTTGTTGATTCGTTGTTACATGCCTTGCAGGTCTTTAGGTGCATATTGACTGGAACTTGCTGTCTGGGAGGCTGGAGTGGTCATGGGTCGAGATACATGGAAACATAACACAACACAAATGGCTTTTACATGTGGTTATAAACTCTTAACGAATGAATTATGCTTCTGCTGTAAATTGTGAAATATTGTAACGTTGTAACACTTACTGTTAATCAATGAAAGTTTTATTTACATATACCTATGAGTTCAATGTGATTGATGGCTAAGATCCTGGTATGTCACACGCCTCGCGGGGGGTTTTCCGCGTGTGGTATTTTGGGGGTGTGACAATTGAGCATGGGATCAACAATTCTTTCATGTTTCAAATGTTTTTTTGGGTATTAATAGTTACTAAATGCTTGTGTTTTTTTATAGGTTTTAGTCAAACATAGTAAGCAGCAAATGTCTGAAACAAATGATGGCAACCCCATGCCCTCAAAGGAGCATAAACATTTAATTATTTTAACTGCTATATAGTTATCAAATCACAGTCATTCAATTGAAATGAACATTTGGTTTCATTTTCCCCATGCAATAAGCCGAGTTGAGAACCGAAATCTCTGACAATTTTTTGCTATTTTTCTTGATGTTTTCTTCCTTTTGGATTGTGGCATGTGTGCAACAAATATGGATCGACATATGTGAAAATGAAGCAGAGAAAGTCAATATGTTAATGGAATTAGAAAGAGAGTGACTCGAAGTGTATAGAAGAAAGGTTGATGAGGCTTCAACTGTTGTGTTGGCAAAGCATTGAATCCCAAGAGCGTGAAAAATGGTTGCGGTAAAGAAAGGCCAAACCGAGCGAGAACTTGGTAACGCTTGTGTATAACAACTGTTGAAGACAAAGTACTGCTTGGTTGCGGTTTAAATTACCATTAAGTACTGCTTGTGTACAACAACTGCTGAAGACAAAGTGCTGCTATTTAATCTACTGCCCTCAGTCAAGTGCTGCTAAAGACCAAAGCCCTGCTTGGAATGAAGCAGTGGAATGTAAAAACTGCTGACATATTAAACTTGACAATTTGCGTCTAAAATGTATTTTGTTAAGGATGGCATTCTTGCAGATATTTCATAAATCACCATCAACAGATGTTGGACATGATATTGTGGTTACACAAGACAAAATCATTCCTTTGATCAGAACAGCAGATGCTCAAAACTATTGGTGCACTGATGTCTGTTAACTTCGTCTTTATCAAGTCTTGTATTGTATTAAATAGATCAGGGCAAGGAAATCGAGAAAACAGTATTTTAGGGTAATTCCGCTTGAAAGGTGCTTGATGTTATTTCAAACAGAATTAGATGTTCAAACGAAATTACTAATTCCGCACAGAATTAAGTAATTCCGCATGAACTGGTGATTCCATTTGATTTGGTTTCAAGCGGAATTAAACGTCTATAAATACTGAAGTGCATGTGTCATTTGAAAGGGAATTAGACCATAGTTTCTGAGTCAAGGTGCTGTCCGTTTGTCATTTGAATCTGTAAAAGCTCAGAATTGGTTAATAAGAAGATATTTAGAGGAAAACAAGTTGTGTTACGTCAAATTCACTGATTCCTCCTTTGTTTTTGATGTTGAACTCTTCATATTGACTCGTTAGGGTCACACGACGATCCAACAAGTGGTATCAGAGCTCAGGACGAGGAGTTCATACCAATTCAGCTTGATTTCATCGGATTCTCTTACTTCTACTCTTTCTTTTCTGATTTGAACGAGATTTAACGGTTGAAATGGCTTAAAACTTACATATATCACGTAAAACATAGTGTTAACTAATCCCTGAAAGATTTGGACCTTAATTCGAACAAATTCTGATACAAATTGCTAATTCCGTTTGAAAAATTGTTCGGACTTGCTGATGTCATACTAATTCCGCTTGAGATAGGACGTGTGATTTCAAACGAAATTAACATTTTTGGTTAATTCCGTTTGAAACTACTGTTGATTTCACACGGAATCACTTATTCCGTTTGAAAGTGCTGGTTGATTTTAAACGAAATCAGATTCCGTTTGAAAGTTCACTTGATTCCGTTTGAGAAGCTAATTCCGCTTGGTGATTCTGTTTGAAAAACCTGATTCCGTTTGAATTGGGTATTTCGTGTGAAAAGTTAATTTCGTTTGAAAGCTTATTCCGCTTGAAAGCTGATTTTGCTTGAAGTAATTTCGTTTGAAACTGTTGTTTTTAAAATCCAAAATTTTTCTAAGTGTTTGTTGATTGTTTCAGATACTTGAAAGATGGATGAGTTTATGAATCCGTTTAGTGATATTTTTGCTTTCACGGGAAACAACGGAGATGATACATCAAACAACACAAATGAGAACGTTTCAAATCCGAGTGTGAAGAAAACTCTTTCTAATACTTTGAGTGTGGAGAGTGCTTATGGGACGTACAACAAACCTCCCAAGCTGATGGCGATTGAAGATTACAATAAATGGGTGAAAAAGTTTGAAGAATGGCTACAAGCGTTTGCATATCCAAGTTGGAAAATGTTCAAGAATGGTTTTGTTATGGGAAGAACGGATTATGAAAATTTGACAGAAGCTGAGGAGATAGAGAGATATGTTGCTGAACAAAAGTGCATTGCATTAATTCATCAGTCTATGAGAGACGACATAATAGCATTGATTGAGTACACAAATTCGAAAGATCTATGGGAGAAACTGAGAGTAAAATGTGTGGGTAGTGCCGAAATAGTTAAAAACAAAAAGAAATTGTTAAGAAAAGAATTTGATTTGTTTGGATGTTTAAAAAATGAATCTGTATCTAAGATGATTGAAAGATTTGGGCATTTGAAGATGGAGCTGGCAAGACATAGAATCATTTATTCTAGAGAAGAATTGGTTGACAAACTGTTTGACTCGTTACCAAATGATCAAGACTGGCAATATTTTGCTTTGATGTTGAAGAATACAATCGAGTCAGAGAAACTGACGGTTTATCTATTAATTGAAAGACTGGAAAGTCATGATCTGGAGATCAAGAAATCAAACAAAGTCAACAACTCTTCATACCAGCAGAATGTACAGTTGTATTATCGAAGTATGATCCTGAAGAATGTGTCTCCTAAGACAGCTTTCTCAGTTGAAGGTTCTAACATAACAAGTCAAGAAATTCCAAGCAGTGGATATCATGGAGGGTCATCATCAAGTGCTACAAGTCAACAACAGTCAGCTTCAAAGAATCTGTTCCAATGTAATATTGTTGTGGATTTGAAGAATGCACAAAATTTCAGTGAAGAATCCGCAAAGCAGCAAATGGTGTTTTTAGCGTCTGTGCTTGAATCATACGAGAGCCTTGTTGCAAGCAAGATTGGAAACACTAACCTTACCAAGGAGGATTATGATCAGATAGACCCAGAGGAGATGGAGTTGATCGATTTCAGGTGGTGTATGGCTAGTGCAGTTAGACGAGCTCAAAGGTTCATGGAGATTACGGGCAGACATTCAATTGGAGGACCATTCACAAAACTTGGTTTTGATAAATCAAAGGTTGCGTGCTTCAGATATAAACAAAAGGGACATTTTAAACGTGAGTGTTGAAACGCACCTGCTAATGATACTGCAAATCCATTCAGAGAAGATTACTACAAAAGAGCAATCTATCATCAGAACAAATCTGAACCCCCCAGAATGAAGCAGCTTGAAGATACCCCCAAAGAAAAATCAAGAGCTCTTGCTGTTATTCATGACGATGAGGGATATGATTGGAGTCAAGTGTTACCGGAAGAGGATGCAGTGGGCTATGTGATGTATAAGAATTTATACATCTTTTAAACGTTAAATACTCCCCGTTTATGCGAAAACTCTTTGTATTTTCATTGATTTTGGTACTCATTTGAGTTGTTTGTGAAAATACAGGTCCGGGCTTCGGCCCTGTGATGAAACGAAGGCTTTTGGAGCAAAATGGAGCGAAAACGGAACATTCCAGCAAACTGCCAGATGTGGCACGACCATGCCACCCAGGCGCACGTCCGTGCCAGCCATTCTGACATCGGCACTCTTGATCAGCACTTGCATCCGGCACCAGCACCATCAAAATCCAGGAACGGCACGACCGTGCCAGCCACTAGCATGACCGTGCCAGGTCAATTTGAACCCCAGATCAGAGTGTTTCCGAGATCGTTGCTGAGCACTATCGGCTGGCACGACCAGACCATGCGTCGTGCCACCTCAGGAACTTTTGAACGCGATCTTTCCCAAAATGGAAGCATACTTGGTCAACATTCGAGAAAGTAGTTCTGACACTTGCCAAGCACGACCGTGCCAAAAGGTGGCTTGGTCGTGCCATTCTCCCAGCAGCTTAAATACGAGTTTCTAGCTCATTTGGAAGGGAGTTGGAGCATTTTGGTGACTTTTTCTCTCAAGAATCTGGTCTTGGAAGCTTGTTGGAGCCAAGAGGGAGCCTTGAAGAGGACTTAATCACTTGAAGATCTACTCAAACATCATTTTAATCTTGTCTTTAACTTGGTTAGCTTATTACATTATGAACAATTTATGTTTCTTTGCACTTGATTTAGTAGCCATGAGCCTTATGGGCTAAACATTTGAGTTGTCTAAACTTGGTTGAAGCTAATGAATATGTGAGAACATGGAAGTAGATGTGATGATTGTTCTTGTTAATCTTCATGTTGGTATTTAATCTTGTTCTTGGAGTTCATGTGTATGCTTAAAGTTCTTGTTCTTGAATGTTTGCTCATAAGTATTTACATGTTGTGTTGGAAAGCCCATGTAAAGATTATGATTATTGAATCTTGTTAACTTGTTAGTATGATTCATAGCATGAAACTAGGAATGGTGATTGCTAATGTGATTGAATGGTGATTTGAGCATATGTGTGAATTCTTGCATCTAGATTTGGAAAGATCATGAGTATGTTTATATGGATTCTATAGTTTATGTTCTTGTTAGTTTGATTATTTAGGCCAAAATTGTTAGCTAGCATGACCATGCTTGTGGTTCATATCAAGAACATGATGATAGTGCCAACTACTTAAAACCAAGTTAGGGTGATTAGTGTGTTTTTCATATTAGTTTTCCCTAATTTGTAGAGTTAGGAGTTTTGACAAACAAATAACTCATTATTAAAGATTAACATCAACTGCGCAAGTGAGCTTAAAAGAATATTTTTTAGGTGATTAGAATGTTAATTCATTTTTAGTTTTCCTAAAAATTATAGACTAGGAAGCCTTGATTGGGGACTTAGTTAATTTAGAGCTTGCATCATCACAATTTCTTCCACCTTGTTGTCATATGTTTGTTAGTGGAGACTTAGTTTAGGCAACCCTTTCTTAGATATTGTTCTTTGTTAGAATTTTTAGTAGTTTATTTCTTTGCATGCTAAGTTAGAAAAATCAACCCAATCATTTGAAAAGGCTTAAAAGTAGCAAAAGTTTAGTATCGAGACACCGCATCCACGGATTGATATCCGGTTCTTGCTGATTAGCTATATTACCACCCGACGGGTACACTTGCCCTTTTGTGTGTGTAGTTAGTTTCTAGGTGAAAAACCATTTTTAAAACTAAATTTGTGTGAAGAAAAACTCAATTAAAAATATATTTAATTCACGCACATCAAGATTTTGGCGCCGTTGCCGGGGATGCGGTCTTTTTGAAAACGATTCGAGTTACTTATTTAGCCATTGTGAAAAGTGTACAAAGTTTTTGTCTACTTGTTTTATTTGCCTTTTCTTGATTAATTGAAAAAAAAATGATTATTTGCTTGTTGTCTTTGTTTTTGTATATATATAGTGCATTGTGCTTCTCCTTATTCCCTATAGGTCGTGCATGTCCTCAACCCCCGCTGCTGATATCATTGAGCCTTCAGCGGAGCCGGAGCATGATCTTCACCGGAGGCTGCGGAAGCGGTTTTGCTTGGTAGCCGAGGCGATCGAGGTAGACGCGGGAGGAGACGACACATTCTACGAGGTTCAAGTAGACATGGCGGACGAAGAGGAGAATAGGATTTTGAACGAAATTGGAAAACCGTCACTTGATGGTTTACCTGTGAGCATCAATGCAGCGACGATTGACAATAATAATTTCGAGATCAAGGCTGGCACCATATCGATGTTGCAGAATGTGGTGCAGTTTTATGGCAAGGATCACGAGGATCCTAGTGTTCACATTGTGGGGTTTCTAGAGGTTTGTGCCACATTCAAGATTCGTGATGCATCACCGGATGCTATCCGCCTTCGGCTCTTTCCGTTTTCTTTACGAGATGGAGCCAAGGAGTGGCTTCTTTCACTTCCAGCTGGATCTATCACTACATGGAATCAATTAGCTGAGAAGTTCCTTCAGAAATATTTCCCTACAGAGAAAACTGTTCAGTTGAGAACCAAGATTCTGAACTTTCGTCAGGACGAGGATGAGTCTCTTTACGAGGCATGGGAGTGTTTCAAAGAGCTTATGCGAAAGGTCCCACATCACGGGTTGCCCAAGTGGCAACAATGTCAGATCTTCTACAATGGTTTGGACAGTCAGGGACAGATGATGGTTGATACATACTCGGGTGGGGATATTGGCACGAAAAATGCCACCGAGGCATTTGAGATTCTAGAGAAATGTGCTGCGAAAAAATCGGACGCAACAACCACCAAGAGGTAAGAGTTCTCGGCAGGGAGTTCATCATGTGGACGACTACACGGCCATGACAGCACGTATGGATGCCTTATCTTCGAAATTTTATCGAGTGATGGAAATGCACTCGAGAGGTTCTTCAAGTGGGGGAGCATATCAGGTAGGCGATTTTCAGACGGGAGAGATGTCACACGAGCATGTTGATTTTATGGGAAACCAATACCGTCCTCAGAATAATCCCTACAGCAATACTTATAATCTGGGGTGGAAGAATCACCCAAATTTCAGTTGGAGGCCCGATGCTTCTAATCTGCATCCACCCGGATTTGCTCCACGTCCCCCAGCTCCAGCTCATGGAGCATATGGTCCATCTCGACCTCAGTAGGCGCCTCCCGCTAGCGAGCCTAGTGTGCATGATATGCTTAGCCAGATCTTAGCCGGTCAGAAGACTCAAAAGTCCGAGAATGAGAAGCGTTTTAAGGAGTATGACGGTTATTTCACGAGGCACGAGAATGAGTTGAGAAGCCAAAAGGCTTCCATGCAGACCATTGAGAACCAAGTTGGCCAGATTGCCAAGATGTTGTCTGAGAGACAACAGCCTTCCGAGCAACACAGAGCCTAATCCAAATGCTATTGCAAAGGCCATCACGTTGAGAAGCGGCAAGACCGCTCAGCCCATCCCTCCGGCTATTCCTGCAAAGCCGGTTGATGATGATGAGGTTGATGAGGTGATTGAGTGTGAGTCTCCGGGTGAGGTGCAACAGAGGCGAGTCCCAGCAAGTACCGCACGACCCAAGGAGCCAGTGAGAGAGTATGTCCCTCCCATTCCATATCCGGGGAGGTTGAAGAAGCAGAAAATGGAAGAACACTATGGTAAATTCCTCGAGCTTTTTAAGCAACTTCATATAAATTTACCATTTGTCGAGGCACTTGCTCAAATGCCTAAGTATGCCAAGTTTCTGAAGGACATCCTATCTAACAAAAAGAAACTTGAGGAGCTTTCGCAAGTGACCTTGAATGAGGAGTGTTCAGCAGTTCTTCAAAACAAACTACCGTAGAAGATGAATGATCCTGGGAGTTTCACTATCCCGTGTTTGATTGGTAGTTTGTCGGTCAGCAATGCTTTAGCTGATCTTGGAGCTAGCATAAACCTCATGCCATATGTAGAGTTGTATTATCGAAGTATGATCCCGAAGAATGTGTCTCCTAAGACAGCTTTCTCAGCTGAAGGTTCTAACATAACAAGTCAAGAAATTCCAAGCAGTGGATATCATGGAGGGTCATCATCAACTGCTACAAGTCAACAACAGTCAGCTTCAAAGAATCTGTTCCAATGTAATATTGCTGTGGATTTGAAGAATGCACAAAATTTCAGTGAAGAATCCGCAAAGCAGCAAATGGTGTTTTTAGCGTCTGTGCTTGAATCATACAAGAGCCTTGTTGCGGGCAAGATTGGAAACACTAACCTCACCAAGGAGGATTATGATCAGATAGACCCAGAGGAGATGGAGTTGATCGATATCAGGTGGTGTATGGCTAGTGCAGTTAGACGAGCTCAAAGGTTCATGGAGATTACGGGCAGACATTCAATTGGAGGACCATCCACAAAACTTGGTTTTGATAAATCAAAGGTTACGTGCTTTAGATGTAAACAAAAGGGACATTTTAAACGTGAGTGTCGAAACGCACCTGCTAATGATACTGCAAATCCATTCAGAGAAGATTACTACAAAAGAGCAATCTATCATCAGAACAAATCTGAACCCCCCAGAATGAAGCAGCTTGAAGATACCCCCAAAGAAAAATCAAGAGCTCTTGCTGTTATTCATGACGATGAGGGATATGATTGGAGTCAAGTGTTACCGGAAGAGGATGCAGTGGGCTATGCATTTGTGACAAAAGTTGTTCCTTTCAGAGATAGCAGAAACGAACAAGAGAAATACATCAACAGAAAAATGAAAGCCCAAGACAGGATGATTAAAGCTGGTTATATATACAGAGAATCAAAACAGGCGAAAAGATGGGATGCTGATAGAGAATGTTACCTTGATCCCAACGGAAAAATTGCTATTGATCCAAAGTCTCTTGATGTTGAAGTTCTCACCAAACAAGTTGCTGAAGAAGAAGAAGCTTTACAGAGAGAATGGTGGGGAGGAGGAGAAGCTGATGAAAAAGAAAAAGAGCTGCAGACAAAGAAAATTGATGATGGGATTATTGACACATCACAAGAGTTTACTGCAGAAAATTTGAAGAAGATGGCTGACAAAGTGTTTGCTACGAAAGAGCTAGAGGTAGTTTCTGATTCTAGCACTAAGTCTAAAAGCAAGGTCAGTCAGAGTGTTGCAAATAACGAGTCAGGTAAGAAAGATAAAACTAAGAGCGACTGCAAAAATTGCATGAAAGACTGCAAGGTTTGTAGTACAATTGCTTACCACAAAGATAAAAAGATCCAAGAACTGACAAAAAGAGTCAGAGATGTTGAAGATCAGATCTTAAACCGTGACAAAATGTTAAAAGCTTCAAATGATCGAGTAAAAGAGTTAACTGATAAAATTGAAAATGATAAAATGAAGTAGAGAGAATTAGGAAAGAAAACGAAAAGCTAATTCTTGAAAATCGTCAGGTTTCAGAAAAGTTTGAGAAGCTAAAACGAACGGTTAAAGATTCTGATGAGAGAAATGGTAAGACTAGCTTAGAAAATGTTCAATTGACAGGTGTTCTGAGAGTAAAAGAAGAGTTAATCAACCAACAACTGGATGAGATTGCTAAGTTGAAGCTTCAGTTTCAAGAAGCTAAAATTGAAAATGAACGCATCCAGTTGAAACTGAACAGTTACAACTCTGCAAGCTTTGTTTTACAACACATTGTTCCCAAACCCATCGGGAAAAACAAAGCAGGCGAAGATGTATACTTTGATGGAACTGGGGTTGGATTTCATCAGGTTCCACCACCAGTCTTAAACAATTTTTCAAAGAAAAAAATCAGGGTTGGTTAATGATGAAGATGAAAATGAAGTTAAGCTTCCAGACACAATTGATGTTACATTCACTTCATCATCCGATGAAGGAAGTGTTCAATCAGAAGTTGTTAAAAGTGTGGTTGAAAGTGTTTTGAAATCTGAAAGTGACACTACTGAGGATAATGAATTCTTTTTGGACAAATATATTCCAAAATCAAAATCCAAAAACACCTTAAGTGAAGAAACACATCTTGTGATGTACAAGATGGCAGGATCGGATAAGTTGTATTCGGATCTTGATTTTCCTTTGGAGAATGTGAATGTTGGAAAATTGAGGAATGTGTTCAAATTGATAGAGATAGATGTGTCTGAAATTGAAGGTTTGAGAAATGCGAAAAGACAATTAAATTTTGAAAAAGATAAGCTTACTACAAAAAACATGTTGTACCACCGCGTTTTTATAACAACAACCAAAACAGATGGTCGGGTGGATATCAGGGTGGTAAAAGTTATCCAAGAAGGAATTTTCAAAACAAGAAGTTTGTAGAGAAGAAAGTGTTTGTGAAAATTTCAAGTTCAAGTTCACTTTCTGATGAACAATCTAAACTTTTTTCAAAATCAAACAAAGAGTTCTTTGAGAAGAAGGCCTCACAGCCTCAGTCTGAAGGCACTAGTCGGGTAGTTGACACCCGAACATGCTTCAAATACAATCAAG